>OX457036.1:74155420-74700420 GCA_949752735.1 Lumbricus terrestris | reverse complement strand
ACATGGAGGAGTGGAGGAAGTGCGTTGTCCATCTGCAGACCTGAACCGGAAGTACTAAGCGAGTACTTTTCGATTGTCAAAAGACAACGCCGATCACCATGACGACGACTTGTTTGTAAGGTTGTCATGGCAACCGTGAGGCGTGAATCATAGAGCGCTTACGTTAAAAAATCTCTAATACGCAAGAAGTTCTAATTCGGTGAATGTTGGTCGTTTAGAAGTTACAACCGTCCCTTGGACTATAATTAAGCCAGAACGTTTTGCTGTTTTCCGCCATGTTTAAATTAGGTTTCTCGAATGACAATGATGACATTCTGTCTAATCTTGCGAACTGCATCTTGACATCTACTCCGCTCCTCTGACCCTTTGGAAACCAGACTCAGACCTTCTTCAGGCTATCCTTTCGACAACCCTTGTGACTCAGCGCAGCGCTCGTGAATAAGTTGATGCCCTGTATACGCTTTGCTTTTGAGTGGCGCTTTAGAGGTTTGGAGAGTACGATTGCGTATTAATTGCACATTATTAGGATTGATAGGCCTACGTCTCTAGATCATTTGCATAACACGCTGTCAACGTTAGAATAAAATATAAAGTTAATAGCCTTAAACAATGTGTGCTGTCTGACTTAATCTATATCGGCTACCCGGTCACTAATTTGATGTAAAGACGTGACGTTCAAACAAGAGTTATATGTCCGAATTACTTAGGTTTCTTCCGTTGTGAGAAAATCAAGTCCTGGCTTTGACGTTTAAAAGAAAAGCAGTCGTCAGTCGTCCCCTGAATTCTCTTGAGTCAACTTTTTTTGCTGTAATTCACTAATCTCATACACACTGAAACGTCTTAATCCCTTGAGGTATTATGGTGGCAGATGCCCGTTCACATTCACAGCAGCACCAAGCTGCACCATGCGTGCCATATTATACGCTCAACGATCTCGTTTGGCTACTTAATAAACTGCAGGCAATAATTATCAGCCATACATAGAGACACAGACAGAGAGACACAGACAGACAGACCCAGAGACCAACTTTACCAATCAATAATTCCGTATTACACGCATGCTTGGATCATTTATGGATGTAGACCTTATTATTCTTCTCCATTGTGGGCCAGCAGTGTGACAAACGGACGTACTTTTGTAAATCCTTTTGACTCAACGCAGCGCTCGTGAATAAGCTGGTGCTCCGTGCTTGGCTTTCGAGTAGCGCTATGGAAGTTTAGAGATTACGATTACCTTGTCAAAGGAACAAAATCATCGAATGATTCGGATATATATACGTTGTTTTATAGATTACAACCTTAAGCATAACCGTACATTTACATCGAGACGAAATTAGAATACTTGGCAATAATGAAAGAAATTTGTTGAATTTAGCTTCAATATTTCATAATTTGAAAGTCAGTAAGTGAGGATGATGATGATGACAATGCTGTGGCTCGTCTGAAGTCTGCATGGTGCATGATGGACTTGTTTACCAGTCCACCTGAGCAATCATTACATGTACAGTTTGCTCATTTGACTTAGTGTTTCTACAGCAGTGCCATAATATTATGTGCATGTAGACTGTAGAGTGTAGAGCCTTGTAGGTCTATGTTGTACTATAATGCGATGTTTGGTTCGATTGCTGCCGCCTTAATTCGGGCGTGATAAAATGTTCGTGGCCACCTCAATTACTAATTCCAAGCACGACTTACATTCAACAGCAGCTATTCAGCATCCAATCTCGTTTACTCGCTCACAGGACCATGAGAGATGATAGGAAAATTGCCCACTGCAGGAGCCCGGCGGTGTCCGGACAATTCGGAGACGGACAATTCGGAGACGGACAATTCGGACCGGACAATTCGGAGACGGACAATTCGGACCGGACAATTGGGAGCGGACAATTTGCACTGGACAATTCGGACCGAACAATTCTTAGCAGCCAAAATTCGTGATGGGACTTCCACTTTTAAGTCAGTTTTCCTAGCGTATACCCATCTCCATCACCCAAAATGTATTACTGTCCAAACTAATAATAATCTGACACCTGCCTAGCGGGCATAAAACCATGGGCTTATATAGGTACCAGGTATGAAAATTACATTGATCTAAACGAACTGCCTATAAGTTGATAATTTACTGCATTTAACTACTAATTTCAGTTTCTTATTTTCAGTTATTGAACCAATTTTAGAAGATCAGACAGCATTGCTTGTTGCCATATAATTATTTTATGCCAATGATAAATAAAAGTTTCATCCTCGTAAGTGTCTCTTAGGAGTGCAAGATTTGTATATGCACTCCGAATTGCCCATCTCCGAATTGTCCGGGTCCAAATTGCCCGACTCCGAATTGTCCGGGTCCAAATTGTCCGTCTCCGAATTGTCCGGTCCGAAATGTCCATCTCCGAATTGTCCGGTCCGAATTGTCCGTCCCCGAATTGTCCGTCGACGAATTGTCCGGGAACCAGCCCGGCGACGTTTATGGGACTGGGAGGAGTTACGTATAGTTACGTATAGGCCCATGCAGAGTTTATTATTTACGTCTGTTTTAGTGTAATGTCACTGACGCTTAGCCTATAGCTGCAATCAGTTTAAACTTCGAATTAGCACACCCATACTTCTATTAATAGATTTGTTTTAAAAACGTTTTTCGCATAAGGACTTAGGACAATTTACGGACCCTGTCTTATCGTTCAGAATTTCTCTCTTATAATCATGATGATCGCCAATCATCATGTCTTTCTCTATCTCGGTCTCCAGTTTCTCCGCAGCCTATGCTGCACCCCTTCTTTAAAACGAACTCTCAAAAGTTTTCAGTTTTCCCATCCTTCAATATCGCCTGTAAATTTCATCTCTCTCTCTCTCTCTCTCTCTCTCTCTCTCTCTCTCTCCTCTCTCTCTCTCTCTCTCTCTCTCTCCTCTCTCTCCTCTCTCTCTCTCTCTCTCTCTCTCCCTCCCTCCCTCCCTCTCTCTCCTCTCTTTCTCTCTCTGTCTCTCTCTCTTTCTCTCTCTCTCTCTCTCTCTCTCTCTCTCTCTCCCTCCCTCTCTCTCTCTCCTCTTTCTCTCTCTCTCTCTTTCTCTCTCTCTCTCTCCCTCCCTCCCTCTCTCTCTCTCTCCTCTCTTTCTCTCTCTCTGTCTCTGTCTCTGTCTCTCTCTCTCTCTCTCTCTCTCTCTCTCTCTCTCTCTCTCTCTCTCTCTCTCTCTCTCCGTTCTCTCTCTCTCTTCTCTCTGTCTGTCTGACTATCTGTGTGTGCGTGTGTGTGTGTGCGTGTGTGTGCGTGTGCGTGCGTGTGTGTGTCTGTCTCTGTCTCTCATTTCTCTCCTCCACGTGCATTCTACTCTGCTATAACCTTACACACCAGACTGAAAACCTAAGTTGTCCTAAGTTGTCCTATGATCCCATCCCGATATATACCTACTACTCCTGGGCCGCCACACGACCACCAACCATCATCAGATTTCCACCGTATAGCACCATATTACACTGTCTCATCCATTTGCCCTCTCTTCAGATTCTCACCTGCACAGGTAGGCCTACATGTAATAATAATAACGACAATTTATATGGCGCCGTAACGCGGCAATACCGCTACAAGGGCGCCTCACAAACGGCCAACTGCGGGATACGCCTTAGCAAACAGATAAGTTTTAAGCTTTGATTTAAAAGAGTCCACTGAGGCGGCCAATCTAATGTCCGGTGGAAGACTGTTCCAGCATCTGGGACCAGCAACCGAGAATGCGCGGTCGCCGAAACGTGTCCTCATCCTCCGTACACGGAGGCAGGGGCTTCTATCCCTATACATGGCGGGCGCAGCTTGCGCCCAGTGAAAAATAGGGGGGAATCAGAAGACAGCCAAAATTCACGTCGGCTGGGGGGGAAGGTCGGAAATGGAGGGCAGCGTTCAGTCTAGGCATCACTAGGAGGAAGATCCCCCAGAAAATACTTCCCTTCCATATAAATTTGGACAAAATGGTAGGCCTAATAGCTTTTAGCAAAATGTATACACTTTATACACTTTGAGTTTTTAGTTAGGTTACTATCTGCATTTTTGAATTACATGAACTGCTATAACAGCTATAATATACCATAATAAAATTTCAAATTACTTGATTATAGTTATGTTTTTACTATTTTAATAAATAATACAATCATATTAAAATTTAAAAAAATAATATTAATACAAACACTATTTTGCACAACTAAATGGCTTCTCTGAGTTCTCTCAAATGTTATCTTTCAAATTTCAGACAGTCAAATTTGGTCTTTGAACTCTTAGTAAAGCAACATCATTATTACGTGGGCTTACAATGTAGGCCCTTCATTGTATTTTATTGTACTGCATTGTGCTCTAAAAATGTATGTAACGCCTCTCGAGCGCACACTGATCAGAGGCGCAAAACATACGGCTGCCCAATTTTGGCAGCAATTCCTCCACTGAAATAGTAGAGTAATTTTGCTAAGAGGACAGCTTAAAATGCTGAAATTGCAATGCGGAAATCGCAAAAATTTCTTATGGGGAGGGGCACATTCCCTCCCCATACCAGGTCTCGGCGCTACATATGCTTCGGCGATTGTCTGTTGGATGCTCGTTTGTCCCCCTCCAAACAAGCCTTCATTCCCACACTAGAGGAGGGCATGCGCTAGATTACATTAAATTGCACACATAGAGGAAGGCCGGTTCAGAAAAAGGGGGGGGAAAGAAGATGGATTGCGCCCGGTTGCTGAGGGGGGATAGAAGCCCCTGCACGGAGGTCGGTCTTTCCAAGCGACCTGAGTCGCAGCCCGGAAGCGGAGGAATGGGTCTTAGAACAGTAGTCGCGGATGTATTTAGGCGCTGTCCCATGAAGCGATTTGAACACCAGCAAACTGAGCTTGAACTCAATTCGGAACGGGACAGGCAGCCAATGCAAGATGTCGCGTAGGAGTGTATAATTGTATATGTATATGGATCATTAGATCATTAGATATCCTCTTGGACTTGATTTGATATAGCGCTGATGATTATGCTTTGCATGACGCTAATAAATTTCGGAGATTTACTTTACATCAGGCAGGCTACATTACATGCCAACGGCTAGACGTATTCTGACCCGAATGATTTGATCCTGGGTCGCTTGATCGCCTGCAGCCAATGCTTCGTGTAGACGGAATGTTTCCTCAGTTGTTTGATGTCGTCTCTCTTGCTGTTGTACACGGTCACAGGAGGAGGAGCAGGAGCAGGAGTCGAATCTGTGACTGCGTTCGAGTTGTGTCGCAGTCTCTCCAATCGACCCGCATCTCGATCCTGGATCGAGCTGAGCACATCATCCGCACCCTGCGACCAACCCTTGTAGCGCCGCCCACAGAAGCACTTATAGGCGATGAGGCTGACGCAGAATGACGTCACGCTGGCCACCAACGTCAGCGTTATTCCAAGTATGACGTCGGCATCGAAGGAACTTCCGCTGGTTACCATGGCAGCCAATCATATCACGCTAGCGAAATGAAAGAAGACAGCACGCAAATAAGTGATGCATTTGCAAAGAAAATTAATCAGACATTGAAGTATTTATTTAATTATTTGCAGTCTAGCCTAGCTATGATATTATGCTCCTCGTGAATTATGCATACTCTAGTAGGTTATGTAAGGTAGGCTGATGTATAGTATTACATTCATACATACATACATACATGCATACATACATACATACATACATACATACATGCATACACACATACATACATACATACATACATACATACATACATACATACATACATACATACATACATACATACATACATACATACATACATACATACATACATACATACATACATACATACATACATACATACATACATACATACATACATACATACATACATACATACATACATACATACATACATACATACATACATACATACATACATACATACATACATATATAACGGCGCTGGTCGCTCGAATTATATCGAGTTAATCGACCAGATAGCCGGGGAACAAAGTCACATGGATCTTCATTTCAGTTTGTTTTATTCGTAGTATAACAGTAGAACGAAATGATCAGTTACAATTGTGATTACAACGACGACGACGCCACGTGAAGACAGAACGCTGAACGACTGACTGTCCGCTTATCCTCGCTTCTAACATCTCTGCCGCCTGAGCCTCTCAACGACGCGACTAGCTGACTGTTCTTGAGCTTCCAACGTATACGGGCAATATGGCATCCAGCCTTGGCCTAAACCTCGGCCTTCGGCCGACTCTCTAAACTGTCTGAACTCTTGCCTCTTTGCTGACTGAATCTCGACTACTAACTAACTCGATCTCTCTACTATGTCTTGGCAGCTCCCAGCTTCTTCACCTCTGTGTGCCAATCCGATTGGTTGCTGACCAGTCTGTTGCTTATCCAATCATTTCTTACTCTCCCTACTTGTACTTAACCTGTAGTCAGTCTGTCTGTCTGTATGTCTGTCTCTCTCTCTCTCTCTGTACTATCTTAATTATATTTTATGTGTTAGCAGCTATACTACACATACATACATACATACATACATACATACATACATACATACATACATACATACATACATACATACATACATACATACACACACAACATACATACACACACATACATGCATACATACATACATACATACATACATACATACATACATGCATACATACATACATACATACATACATACAAACATACATACATACATACATACATACATGCATACATACATACATACATACATACATACATACATACATGCATGCATACATACATACATACATACATACATACATACATACATACATACATACATACATACATACATACATACATACATACATACATACATACATACATACATACATACATACATACATACATACATACATACATACATACATACATACATACATACATACATACATACATACATACATACATGCATACATGCATACATACATACATACATACATACATACATACATACATACATACATACATACATACATACACCATACACATATGCGGCGCTTATATAACATAATTATTATTGTGCACATGCATACATTTGGTTTAATTGAGTTTATGCTCTAAAGTTTTGTCACGCTGCGTTGTCAATCTATGTCGAAAAAATACACCTCTGCAGCTTCAATAGCATCTCTGACAGTGGCGTAGCTAGCTTTTTGTGGACCCGTGTGCAGGGATCCTGGATGGGGTCCCTGTTTGGCCCTGAAAGGCTGGTATCTTTTCGTTCTTGCAATCAAGATCGTAAAACTAATCTATGGCATTTGCTATTCGGGCATAATTAGGCCCAACACATGTAAATACAACTCACTCAGAGAAAAAACATGAATGCTGCAGCTGCACGAATGAGACAGATAAATTAAAGTGTTATAGGCCTAATTGCAGTGATCTCCAAGTAGAATTTAAAATCTATCACGTTGCAGACTTTCCACTTATAAGTGGAAAGTCTGCAACGTGATAGATTTTAAATTCTACTTGGAGATCACTGCAATTAGGCCTATAACACTTTAATTTATCTGTCTCATTCGTGCAGCTGCAGCATTCATGTTTTTTCTCTGAGTGAGTTGATCTCCAAGTAGAATTTAAAATCTATCACGTTGCAGACTTTCCACTTATAAGTGGAAAGTCTGCAACGTGATAGATTTTAAATTCTACTTGGAGATCACTGCAATTAGGCCTATAACACTTTAATTTATCTGTCTCATTCGTGCAGCTGCAGCATTCATGTTTTTTCTCTGAGTGAGTTGTATTTACATGTGTTGGGCCTAATTATGCCCTAATAGCAAATGCCATAGATTAGTTTTACGATCTTGATTGCAAGAACGAAAAGATACCAGCCTTTCAGGGCCAAACAGGGACCCCATCCAGGATCCCTGCACACGGGCCCACAAAAAGCTAGCTACGCCACTGACTCTCTGTGGGCCCCTGAAAGTCGTGGGCCCGTGTGCTTTGCACACATTGCACACATGGTAGCTACGCCACTGCAGAGAGTGTTGAATTATTAGCCTATAAATTAGTAATTCACATTATTTTGTGACAGATGTACTTTTTGAGAACATTATACTTGCATTAGATTAGGCTACGTCGCTACTTTACTGACGCCTGTCAACCGCCGTGCAGGCAGGCAGGCAAGCAGACCCCAGACAGGCAGGCAGGCAGGCAAACAGGCAGGCAGGCAGGACTATTATACTGAATTGGGGCCTACTATAAGAAATTGACGATTGTAGGCCTATCGTTTTTGGTGTGCAAATTGCAAATCATGGACCGGAAATGATAGATGGTTTAAATTTTTTGCTGACAAAAATGGTACAAAGAAAACTCTATGATACCAGGGCATTGTTTTAAATAGACAGCTAATAGACTCTAATAATTATTAGAGTCTATTAGCTGTCTATTTAAAACAATGCCCTGGTATCATAGAGTTTTCTTTGTACCATTTTGTACCAATAGACAGCTAATAGACTCTAATAATTAGGGTGTATGACATAAGGCAGAAAATCAAAAGGCAGAAAATCGAAAGGCAGAAAATCAAAAGGCAGAAAATCAATAGGCAGAAAAATCAAAAGGCAGAAAATCAAAAGGCAGAAAAATCAAAAGGCAGAAAATCAAAAGGCAGAAACTCATGAAGATGTTGCAATTTTTATTCCGTATAACACAAAAAAGAGCCATTAGCGTTATAAATGTCAAACTATATCGAAACATGCAAAAATTGGCGTGAAATATTATAATATTCGATGTTTGATGCTAAACCGATTAATGAGTTAAGCAGGTTTAAAGTAATATGGCCTTCATATTTAAGCGGCAAAGTGAAGCTTGCATATGTCTCGATAAAGACTACGACACACAGGGCAGACGTGGTTTGTGCCACGTGTCACAGGCACAGCCATCAGCCGATTGACACAAGCGACGCAGGCACAGTGACCGCAGGGGATGAGCACAGTGTCGGCCTCAGATTCAAGGCAAACCGGACACCGTGCCCGAAGTGCTGCGGGAGATGAGCTTGATGCTGGGGCCACAGTAGTCGACTCATTGGTTGCAGCGAGTGAGGCGGTAGCTGCTGTCGCTCTGCGCACTGGCAAATCTCGCAGACGTCGACGTTCTGCAGGGGGGCCACCAGAATGTTAGAAACGTTTATTTACAATTACTTCAAAGCATCTGTTTTGACAAAGTCTGGTACGACCCTGTATTTTGATTGTCGATTTAATACAAATTACTTCAAAGCAGCCGGTGCAAGGCATTTACAAAAGTGGGTTGGTGTCCACTGTTTAAATTCTCAATCAATGCCTTCTTATTTACCGCCTTTCCAGTTTCTGCCTTTTCATTTTCCGCGGTCAGATTATTGTTTGTTTAATGCAAAGAACTGCCTTTTGATTTTCTGCCTTTTGATTTTCTGCCTTTTGATTTTCTGCCTTTTGATTTTCTGCCTTTTGATTTTCTGCCTTTTGATTTTCTGCCTTTTGATTTTTCTGCCTTTTGATTTTCTGCCTTTTGATTTTTCTGCCTTTTGATTTTCTGCCTTTTCATTTTCTGCCTTTTGATTTTCTGCCTTTTGATTTTCTGCCTTATGTAGTGCTCCCAATAATTATTAGAGTCTATTAGCTGTCTATTTAAAACAATGCCCTGGTATCATAGAGTTTTCTTTGTACCATTTTTGTCAGCAAAAAATTTAAACCATCTATCATTTCCGGTCCATGATTTGCAATTTGCACACCAAAAACGATAGGCCTACAATCGTCAATTTCTTATAGTAGGCCCCAATTCAGTATAATAGTCCTGCCTGCCTGCCTGTTTGCCTGCCTGCCTGCCTGTCTGGGGTCTGCTTGCCTGCCTGCCTGCACGGCGGTTGACAGGCGTCAGTAAAGTAGCGACGTAGCCTAATCTAATGCAAGTATAATGTTCTCAAAAAGTACATCTGTCACAAAATAATGTGAATTACTAATTTATAGGCTAATAATTCAACACTCTCTGCAGTGGCGTAGCTACCATGTGTGCAATGTGTGCAAAGCACACGGGCCCACGACTTTCAGGGGCCCACAGAGAGGCAGGACTATTATACTGAATTCCCTCTAACTTGTTTTTCGTCTCGAGTCATGACGGTCAAAATTTGATTGCGCAATATTACTCTAATGTGTGTGAACGACAATAATAATAATAAACTTTGATTGCGCAATTAGAAGTCTACGCTAATGTATGTGAACGATAATAAACAATACAGGTCTAATTCAGATTTAAGTTGATTAAAGGTCACAGGCGGGCCTATTCTATCGTTTAGGATTATGTGTGATCATATCCGTCTATCTTACACGTTCTTGTATTGCAATTAAATGGTGCACCGCAGAAACTTCATACTTGTCACAGGCATGCTCGTGCTGGGTAAGCTTATAGTAGGCCTAACGGTAGTAAACTGACATTTCCCTCAACCAGAGTGAGAATTTCCCGGGAGTTTGAGGTCATTCAGCCCACGCTAGTCTTTCTTAGGGTCACATAGTTAAGTATTTTCACCTTTTCACAACCCAACTCCACGTGGATCATAGCCTAATCCCCCCAGTTACTTTTCAACAATTCTTACACTGCTCTCAAATTTTCTCAGCTCTCACCCCAAAATCAGGGAGACACCAAATTGAGCAAGTGTGGATCAGGGTTCTAGGAATTCATGTATTTGCCCCAATTTTTGCACTTGTAAAGAATATTGCTAACTTATTTTTAGGTGGGGCCTACTATAAGAAATTGACGATTGTAGGCCTATCGTTTTTGGTGTGCAAATTGCAAATCATGGACCGGAAATGATAGATGGTTTAAATTTTTTGCTGACAAAAATGGTACAAAGAAAACTCTATGATACCAGGGCATTGTTTTAAATAGACAGCTAATAGACTCTGATAAGTGGAAAGTCTGCAACGTGATAGATTTTAAATTCTACTTGGAGATCACTGCAATTAGGCCTATAACACTTTAATTTATCTGTCTCATTCGTGCAGCTGCAGCATTCATGTTTTTTCTCTGAGTGAGTTGTATTTACATGTGTTGGGCCTAATTATGCCCTAATAGCAAATGCCATAGATTAGTTTTACGATCTTGATTGCAAGAACGAAAAGATACCAGCCTTTCAGGGCCAAACAGGGACCCCATCCAGGATCCCTGCACACGGGCCCACAAAAAGCTAGCTACGCCACTGACTCTCTGTGGGCCCCTGAAAGTCGTGGGCCCGTGTGCTTTGCACACATTGCACACATGGTAGCTACGCCACTGATCTCTGACGAACGATGTCTACCATGCAGTACACTTTTCATGAAGAGTTCAGAGAGTGAATGAATGATTAGTTGTCAGCCCTCATATGCTAGGCTATTGTTCCGACGAGAACCAAATTAAGTTGCTGCAAGCAGGATGTATCCTTTCACTGCTGCATGCATGCTGCTGTCATTCGTTGTTTCGCTGGAAGGATTGCAATTCATCTTCCGTACTATTAGGTTCGAAGTAAGTGACCGTCAATCTGCTTCAACGCGTTTTTTCATGACACTGTATCAAGACTTAGGCTAGGTCATTCATAAAGCATCTCCTGAGTAGCTCTGAAAAAACTGTGTGCGAATACGTGATAACGGTCTTTTTGCTCGGAACAGTTGAAATTATGCATTATATCAAACTTCGCTGGCTTTCTTATAGAGCTTTCGGTATTTCATCAACTAAATGCTTTAGTTCTAATGCATGTTCGTTTAAATACGCGTCATCTGCAACTTGGTGTCATTCCTGTCTGCATGTGAAGTAACTGCACATAATTTATTACAGGGTAATGTATGGCTGGAATACAGCGTTCGTTCATAGCAGAGACGCGTGTCAATGAATCATGTATCATGGCGACATCTTCATTCTATCCGTATCTTTGTCGTATATATGCTATACATAATTCTGCGAGTCTCACAGTCTGTCCATAAATAACATATGAGACTCGTATGTACACAGCCTGCCACCAAAGAGACTGCAGGAGTCCATCCTTTGCTGAAGATACTGCTGCTGCTGCTGCTGCTGATGATGATGATGATGCTGGGGATGAAGCATCTGCTTGTTGAATTGTCTTCACATATAGGGGCATCGATGGATGGCGAGTGTTAATCCAAGCGACCAAGCGATTATCAGCTGCATTTGTAACTCACCTCTGCTCTATAGTCTCAAAAGCGTCTATAACTTGAGTGTATAATATAGGCATATATATATATATATATATATATAGGCAGTACTGTATTTCTCGATATATGATATGATAATTATAATATATAATTAATTGTTATCGCTTTTGTATTGCTATTGGTAGAGCAATGAGCTGCATAAATCATTATATTGTACCAAGACAACTCAGCATGTTCATGTTCACCATCCAATGAATTAGCGAGTGTTGCGTTAACGTCCATCATGTTCAAACACTGTCTTTATGCTTTTGTACACAACCCTATGTAGTATGTATGCTATGTAGAGTTGGTCACACATGTTAAGTCATCAATTCGCAATTCTCGACCGAACTCCGCCGTTGATGATCACACAGACTGAGGCTTGAAGTTGGAGCAGAAGAATGTGCGGACGTTTGGTTTTGCCTAACTGGCATTAGCGGTAATCGTTAGGATGTCCTTGTCGTTGCCACAACAGCTAACGCTGACTGCGATTGAAGTGCCTATAATTATGTCCAATTCAATTAATCAGAGACAAAGAGAAGCAGGATGTCAGACAATTCTGCTCAACATTCAAGTGTTATGCCTAGTCATAGTCACGGCAGAATTGACATGCACTCCATTCTATGTCCGTTCAGAGACAGTTGCAACTCGTGTATATAAATGTATCCATCTATCGAGAAGTGTCACCAACCACCGACCTCTAAACGACCTCTATTCACTGACCACCCGTCCACAACTCTCCCGTTCAACCACGTGTTCCAGTCAGATCATGATTTACATCCAGCGCTCGTGGATAAGCTGTTGCCCTGCGTTTGGCTTACGAGTGACGATTTAGAAATTTGGAGATTACGATTACGATTACGATTATGATTACGATGCCTAATTATCATCATTGTTCGTTTATTAAGCCCAGGAAAATATTTATTTCGTGCGGCTTGTTTTAGGATTCTGGTATTTTCTAATTCAATTCGCGATGAGTTTTTCTAGTTGTTCGAATCTTCATGCTGCACTCAGCAGATGGTCGTTTTTCAAGTCATTGTTTATTCATCATATCTGCAGCTGTTTTTGGAAGCTCCATGATATTATATCTGATGATGAATACACAAGGAAGTAGCAAAGATTTTTCGGGGGGGGGAGTGGTTGTTTACCCGATCTTGAGCAAGCCGACAAGCAACCGAATCCACGGACTGAGAGGTTTGTATGATGAATTAATCTATTTTAAAATGTCACATAGAAATAAGAGCTTCAAAATAAAACCTCTTAGTTCTGGCATCATGATTGTGTTAGTAGGCTAAATGCATATTTCTTGGTAGCATTATTTCATTTCGGAGGTATTCAAACACTCAAAAACACCCCCTCCCCCTAGCTACGGCCTCAATTGTGAATAGATGCTGAAGTGAGGGCAAAGAAAGGAATTTTGACAGGCCAACTCCTATTTATTACATCAGTTTGAAATCTCGTTCACTATTATTTTGTTGCCTTTGTGAGTAAATGTCGCGTAGAAGAATAAATTAAGTAGTTAATTAATTGGCTAAAATTAGTTAATTTGTCTAAGATAACCTGCGTTTTTTTAATCAATTTTCTTTATATCTATGCATTAGTCGAGGAACCGTGTCCAGTTGTTTATTAAGACGACATCGTTGCATACAGTTGTGCGTGCATAACATTATGCTTATGCTGCATCGTCATCCTTACACGATGCATATATGCTACACGCATGCGCATTAGCAGACGCACATGCGTCATAGACTGGTTCTAATAATCATTTGTTCGTGTGCAGGTAATTATTTGATCTCTGTTATTACTGCTGCTGCTACTAGGCCTACTATACTACTACTTCTATACTACTACTTCTATACTACTACTTCTATACTACTACTTCTATACTACTACTTCTATACTACTACTTCTATACTACTACTTCTATACTACTACTTCTATACTACTACTTCTATACTACTACTTCTATACTACTACTTCTATACTACTACTTCTATACTACTACTTCTATACTACTACTTCTATACTACTACTTCTATACTACTACTTCTATACTACTACTTCTATACTACTACTTCTATACTACTACTTCTATACTACTACTTCTATACTACTACTTCTACTACTACTACTGCTGCTACTGCTACTTCTATACTACTACTTCTATACTACTACTTCTACATGTATACTACTACTTCTACTACTACTACTTCTACTACTACTACTTCTATACTACTACTTCTACTACTACTACTGCTGCTACTGCTACTGCTACTGCTGCTACTGCTACTGCTGCTGCTGCTGCTGCTTCTACCACTACTACTGCTACTACTACTACAACTACAACTACTGCTGCTACTACTGCTACAAAGTTTTCAATGCACCGTTAACCAATGTTAGTAGGCCTAATACTGATGCCACAATAACTGCTATAGCAATACTACAACTACTAACCTACAACTACTACTACTACTACTGCTACTGCTGTACTGCATCAAATCTGCATCAAATCTGCATCAAAGTCTGCATCAAATCTTCATCAAATCTGCATCAAATCTGCATCAAATCTGCATCAAATCTGCATCAAAGTTTGCATCAAATCTGCATATGTCTCTATATATCGATGCGATGAAGAGCGCAGCGCGGACACTTTATATGATTTTTCATAAGAATCTAACCTGCAGCCGGCGGTGCAGCTGTGGTCCTATCCTCTACAAACTTCATAGCAATCCACGCCATGATATCTCCGTATACAGTGGACGCTGCGGCAGATGTATAGGCTACGTCTGCAGCGCTGGCGTCGTTCCTAGCAGAAGAGGACACAGTTATTGTCCTGCACATAGCATTGTCCTGTGCACGGACGGAACGGCCAACAGTTGGACATGTTTTAATATGCGAGTCCTGCATTCATAGCCAGGTGAAAACGATCCATACACAACGTATACATGCTTTGTTGGTGCATGTATCCATTGAGCCATGCACTGCTGCTGCTGCTGCTGCTGCTGCTGCTGCTGCTGCTGCTGCCGACGTTCGTCTGTATGAGCTCTGTGCGGCTTAGACGGCTGTTAAGCATTGTCCGCGATCAGTTAAGCCCTTCAATGCGTTGAGCACATGCATTAAACCATGCACACGCGTGCTTGCGGGTGATAATTATCACTCAGCATTTCTAAACATGCAAGCCTATAGCTGCGCAGCTATAGCATGTTTCATGTTTCATCATGGTGCAGGTGATTGATTAAATCGTTGATTGGTTCAACAGTTGATTGGTTTGATTGATGACTAACTGAATAATTGATTGATTGACGGAAAGATTGGTTGACTGATTTATTGACTGCTTAATTGAGAGGAAAATAAAATAATAGTAGTTACACAACGTACAAACAAAATTTAAAATACTTATGATGCTCAGTAAACACAAGTCGTTTAAAAGATGGTAGAAGATTTAGCTTTGATCCAGAAATGTGCTTATCGATATTGCTTTATTGCAGTGATCACATGAATAATTATCTGACTATCATCATACGCTGCATGCCTACGGTGCACTAATAATTACTCTGTGGAGATTCAACTAACCACATCTGCCATCGAAGACCCTAAGCCTTAATCCAGTCGCATATATATACCCTAGAAAACCGTTTACACAAACAAGAGTAATAATGCTTTGATTATTTGAATTGTCCTCCATCCGAAGTTTCTTCGAGCAGATGGGTACTGAGTTTGGGAGCATGAAGATACAAACGTATTCAAATGGAGTAGAGAACCGTGGGCGCCTGTACATAAGGGCGTGAGTGGGCACTTACCCCTCCTTGAAAACATATTTTTAACTGTTACTTTTGGGTTCTTCACAAATTTTATTTGCACTAAAGCACTGAAGACACTAATGATACACAGAGTGAACTGAGAAATTTAGGCTACATTTAAAGAAACCTCGATGAAAATTAACCATGTTCTTAATTTTTTCCTTTGCATCTTCGAGCTCATGATAAACATTCAACAATGACCAGAAATTTTGTAATTTCCTGCTGTGTATGTTTCAAGCATACATGTATATACATAGATGCATTCCACACACATGGATGCATTCTACATACATGAATGCATTCTACATACATGGATGCATTCTACATACATGAATGCATTCTACATACATGGATGCATTCTACATACATGGATGCATTCTACATACATGAATGCATTCTACATACATGGATGCAATAAATGCATATATGCTACGTGCCGCATTGTAGTCAAGTGGTTAGAGCTGTCGACTTGCAACAAACTTTAGAGCGCGGGTTCTGCGAAATCTGTGTCTCACATGGTAGCACTGATGGTACGACTTTTGTAAGCTCTTCGAATATAATATTATTGTTGCGTCGCGATTCGACTTCACGTCTATCATTTTCGCGAAGTTGCGCACGTGTGAATTGCAAAATAATAATACTAAAAAATAATAATGCATCTCAAGCAGGCAATGCATGGCGTACATACGATAGGCTACATCATCCGCAACTTCAAAGGCAATACTATCTTTTGATCAGTGGATTAATTAACAGGGCATACTTATTAAGAATCTGCCTTATCGGTCGTATGATTATACGTTGCGATGCCGTTCAGTGCGATCCAGGCGAAGTATATACAGGGTAGGCAAAAAAACTAAGATTATTTGCCAATATCTTGACCAAAAGTAGGAATTTTGAAATTAAATTTTACAGGCTTATAGAAAATATATATTTGCACATCATGGCCAGATTTCATCAAAATATTTCAAACAGAACAAAATTTATATCACTTTTAGTGAGGCCACCCACCATAGTTTTTTTTTGGCTCACCCTGTAGATGTATAATACATCGGGCAGAAGCAGGTCACACAGAAAACACCAATCATTCTCTTGTGTGTCCTCTGTGGCCTCCTCCTTCTATTCTCCACATCAGTGATGCCCAACACAACCTACAGCAGAGCTCGCGTCGGCTGATTTCAAGTAAAGATCGACAAAGTCAATGAACTATAGGGTCTACTTGCAACGCTATTCGTTTACTAATTCATTCGGAACAATTATGTAGCGCCCTTAGAAGCTGTCTCATTCGTAACTTGGTTTGTCATTTGACAACGTGAACACAAAATCCAGTTCTCACGACGTAATCATGGGCGGAGACTTAGGGAGCAGGGAATTGGTCCCCTCCAATTTTTTTGGTGGGTGGGAAAATTTTCATGAGATTTCGGTCGATGACTAAAAAAAAGGTCGTCAGAAATTTTGGAGGCGAAAATGGAATTTTTTGGCCGCGGGGCTCAGCCCCCCGAAACTGAAATCCTGGCGCCGCCACTGTTTAAACCATCGGAAATTAAAATTTATTTTATTTGCTGATGATACTAATGTTTTCCTTTCACACCACTCCCTTGACTGCCTATTTAATGTTGCAAATAATGAACTTAATTTAATAGGTGAATGGTTCAAAGCTAACAGATTATCCCTTAACTTAGACAAAACCAATTTTATGTTATTTCATAAAAAAATTAAAATGTTATAGCTGTGAATAAATCTCTTATCTTACTTGGCGTGATCATATTTCAACCATCTCTAAAAAAATTGCTAAAAATATTGGGGTCTTACTCAGAATTAAACATTGCCTCCCTAATAAAGTTCTTATTGATCTCTATTATTCACTCATCCACCCTTATCTGTCCTATTGTAATATATCTTGGGGTTCCAACTACTCGATCCTCACGACTCAAACCTCTGATCACTCTACATAAACGGGCCATAAGAATTATCTGTGGTGCTCATTGGAGGACCTCTACTGCTCCCCTGTATTTAAACCATATGTTGCTTTCTCTACCGAACATAAACAAATTTCAAATTGGCCGCTTTATGTTTCGCTATCATCACAACTTATTGCCTTATTCTTTCTTAAATTACTTTACTGTTGGCTCTAAAATTCATAATCATGCCACCCGATATGCAAAGTGTTACCGTAGTGAGTATGCGCGCTTAAAAATTAAACAATTTTCTATTAAATATCTGGGTCCTAAAATATGGAATGAACTCCCGACCTACTCAATCTCTCTTCAATCTATCGGCCTTTTAAAAACTACTTAAAAATATCTTATAGTTAATTAATGGTTCTTGTTTTAATTATATTATATCTGATACCACTTTGATCATTAGGCCTATAGTTTGATCATCATAGTTTAGCACTTTCAATTGTATGCTTATTTATAGGCCTACTCCTCAGTCCATATTATATGCTGTGCCCCGTATGCATCACTTCCTCATTTTTGCCTTTAAGGAAATTTCTATTTTGCACTAATCACTTTATTTTGTTTTTTTTCTTTTTTGGCCCTTTCTATGTTCTTTTCTTTTTCTCTATTCTGCTAAACAACAAATTTTCTTCCTCAGCTGTCATGATAATTTCTTTTCTTCTTTTTCCTGTTAGTGGGTGCCTAGGCTAGCGGGGTCATTCCCTTTCTGGGTCACCCTTTCACAGGGATCATATATTTCTATAGCTGCTGATATTTTGTTCATGATTTACATTGTGTTTGCTTATTTTGTCAGTAACGTCTTTGTTTTTTATTGATTGTCCTTATTCATTGATCTCTTTGAATAAACAAATTTGACTTGACTTGACTTGATTAGGTCTAGTTTCTGAGGACCTTGAACTGTGAGGTGAAACCAGTGACGGCGCGTGCACCATAGTTCGAGGCAGATCACTTAACTTGCCTGTCTTACTCTTGGCCTGCCTCCTGACCAGTGGCCAGAAATTCTTTGCAATTATTAATATCTTCTTTACTTTCAATTTCTTCGACCTGCTGAATAACTTCCATGACCCGAACGCGACATATATAGTGATATTTTATAGCAACTACATCGCAACTACATTAAAGCAAATTATTATTATTATTTATTACCGGTTCATAATGACCATACAGGGATATAAATTCGTGCGTGAAAATATTAGGCCTAGGCCTATACTCTAGTCTGCTGTTCATAGGATCGTGATTATGTAGACCTACATGTACAGGGTATACAGGTTACGTAAGGGTGCGTGTAATTTTAAACTCTAATGTCTAAAAAGAACTGATCGGATTGACCTCAATTATACGCATTTGACCTTGATCCTTGACCGTACTTGCATTTGCTTTCACAGCCTATACTAAGTCGGTGTGCTGCGCTATTGGTTCGCAAAACCTGCTTTTTACTTTTTAGACGACTTCCCAAAGCATCCGACTTCATGAATAGTTTATCAGAGTTCTTAATACGACGGCTGTTTTATATTTTATGCATCCCCTTCATGACGTTCAATAGCACCTGGAGAAATCTAAGATCAGCTTCGACATGTCCGCTGTTTTTTCCAACTTAATAATAAAAACACACGTGGTCTCTGTGCCTTGTCGCATGTTGGCCCTCATCTACAGAAATTACTGACCATGTTGCAACGCAGCTTCAGAAGTGTCTGATTATATAATGAATCTATACGAATAGCCTACTTCTCGTTCTTTTGTTCCATTTCGAAAACGATTACACATAGGTTATACCTGTATTGCTCTCCTATACTGGAGTCCTTGTGGCGAATTCATAATCCCATACTTAAAGGTATAATCATGAATCCATGATTAATAATGAACAATGATATAGGCCTAATAATAATTTGTTAAATCGAATACGTGCAACACCTTAAGGCTATTGCCATTAAATTCACTTCTGATAGTCGAAATGCTGCATCCTGACGAATTCAAAAACTATTTTCATTTGGACCCAACATTTATTGTTTATTATTTGTATTAAGTTGAAGGGCCTAAATTAGGCAAATATAGGCCTAATATAGTTCTCGAATTAGTGAAATCAAATAACCATGTATACCTGACTAGACCTAACTCAGCAAACACTAATTATGATATAGTTTTGACGAAAACATCAGACGCTGCTTTTGTTGTGATGATTTTCTATACTTTATGTTTATAAAGTCTCCCCAAACGTGTTGTCTGTTGTTTTATATCACAACTGCTGCTGCTGTTGTTGTTGTTGTTGTTTCATGACGTGCGTTGCCTGCTATGTAGAGAGTCGTCAATTGCATCGCTCTTTCCACTTCTCGTACGTTTTCCACTCCGCTTTCACCGCTGGGAAGATGGAGAACTCCCTCGCGCCTCAGTCTCGCCTGGAAAACCATTCGGAGGCATTTCTCCACATCTGTAGTCAGCACCATTGGTGGAAGGCCATCGCTCGTACGACCCGTGTCTCCTGCTGTGCAGCAAACATGAACGGGTTCAGATTTTGCACAACAAAGTTTTCAATACACAGTCAATCAATGTTAGTAGACCTAATACCAATGTTACAATAACTACTACAGCAATGCTATAACTATACTAGCCTACAACTACTGCTTCTGTTGCTTCTGCTGCTGCTACTACTGCTGCTGCTACTAGTATACCACAGCTGCCGCCGCAGTGCCGCTGCTGCTGCTGCTGCTGCTGCTACTACTACTACTACTACTACAACTACCATTACCGCTGCCACTGCCGCCACCGCCACCACTTCCACTTTCACGGCCACTACCACTATAACTGCTACCGGTACTGTCCTACTACTTCAAATCAAAATACTATTACTACCATTTCTACCTCTGCCACAGTTTGTTGCTGTTACTATAATAATTTTAACAATAGTAACGATCTATTATTATAGGCCTACCGTTGCTGCCGCTTTCTGGTCGAGCAGTGGCGATTTTTTGTGGGTCAATTTCGAAGTCATCGACGACAGGTCGAGCCCAGGTTGACCGACGCAAGGCTTCGACCTTCGCTTCACGTGGTGGATACAGAGTCCAGATCATCTCCATCAATTCCTCCTTCACCAGGTGACCCCCATTCCCATGAAGCGTCTTGCTGGATCTGGTTTTGGAACCGTGAAAGCGACAGTGGGTGCAGTCTAAAGACATGAAAATGACAATTATAACACGGGCTAGATTTTGTCTATGTCATCTGCACGAGAGCCGATCATAAGCGGCGCTTCCTCTCTATGATCGAGTTTTGTATTTCAAAACTGTCAAATTATTGCTCTTGCGCTATAAGAAGCGCCTATAATTAAATGATCTGTTACACCAGGGGTTCTCAACCGGTGTGTCGCGACACACTGGTGTGTCGCGACTTGACCGGCGGTGTGTCGCGTAAAAGTGGTGTGTCGCTGGTGTGTCGCGAAGAATGGGGTGTGTCGCGAATTAATAATAATGATAATAACTTATCTTCGTTTCTTTTCCAAACTGACACAACGCAGTAGGCCTATGATTAGCCTACATGAAATAATCCTAAATAACATCAGTCTACTAAATTCTCACAGCACACGTCCGTTGTTCTTGCATTATTGTACACTGACTTACTTTACCTACAGGTAATTTAGAAGTTTAGCGGATGACTGCAATGAGAATTTGTTGCGCTCTATTTATCTATCTATTTTAGCGCGGTCTGAGGTAGCTATGACGTTTATGTTCAACGGATATGACAATGTCATAGGGCCTATGTAAACACGTTTGTTCTGGCATTTTTCAAAGAACAAAAAAGCAAAAGAGCTGCGCCGTTTGGAGATGATTCGTGGTTGGCAAAACTTGGCTACCTTTCGGGCGTATTTTCGAAATTGAATTAAACCGCAGCCTCCCAGGGGCTGGCATGGATAAATTCGCAGCCAGTGACCAAATTGAAGCAATTAAATTGAAGGTAGCCCTTTGGAAGAATCGTGTGCTATCCAGTGATGTCAGTGCATGTCACAGATTTCCCTAATCTGAAAACTGCTCTATCAGAAGCCACAGATAGTGACGAAGCAGACGATAAGCTGGCAGACACTTGCACTTGCTGTGGAATATTTTGATATTCTGTCATTGAATTTCAGAGGATAGTTTTCATCCTCTTAAGATGCTGATATTAAGAAGACAAGGTGGATGTTGAACCCATTCCTCAGATAAAACATCAATGGAGCAGAATTGAACAACAATGAACAGGAAACACTAAGTCTTGTTGAGCTGCAATGTGATTCCAGAATGAAGGACATGTATAAGCAATTATCAAGAACTCAGTTCTGGGCAAAGACGTACAAGGAAGAACATTACAAATCACTTGCAAGCAAAGCTATCAAGGAGCTGGTTTCCTTTCATAGCTCCTGCTTATATTAACAAGGCTTTTCTCAGATGATCAACATAAAGAACAAGAATCGGAACAAACTTTTCAGAGTTGCCCTCTCAGCCTGCTTACGACTTGCACTTACAAAAACTGTGGAACCGCGTTTTAATATGATCCAAAGAAAAATCCAAGAATAAAGATCCCATTAACTGTTAGGACTACAATGTCTTAGTAATTAGGTGGCTAAATTGACGACGAGTTGTAGAAACGACTGTAGAAACGACTATTGATCAGAAGAATAATTTAGAATCTTAGAATCATGAAAATTGGAAAGAAATTCAATATATTAATTATTTTCAATTTTTAAAAATGTGGACAATTTAGCATTTTAGAAGGATAAATAAGTTTGAGAGCAAATTTGAAATAAATAGACATGTTTAACTTTGACACTTTTTATATTTTTACGACACTTACGTATGACGATTGAATGGTGTGTCGCCAAATTTGATAGCAAGTTTAAGTGTGTCGCGAGACGAAAAAGGTTGAGAACCCCTGTGTTACACGACGACATTCTTGCTCTCTGTTTGAAAAGTATCATGCAGAATGGTACCTTGAAATACCACCATAGATTCTGCTAATGAATAGCCTACAAGGGTCGTCCCTTATTGGATCTCTACTCTCTTTCCCCTCAGCACCGAAAATGCCTGAAGACTTTCCTGCTCTGCCAGAGGCCAGGGTCGGAAGCTGAAGTGACCTTTCGTATTTGTGGCGCTTTAAAAATGTTCGTTTTCAATTATAATGACAATTGCAAATCCTCCTGTATATATTCCCTATTCTAATTAACACGGTGCATGTATGAATCCATAATAGACTGAAAGAAAGGGAAACGACAGGCAGCAATTATTGCTGGACACGCGCCTGCCAATCGTGCATTAGCGTTGTTGTTGTTTCATGCAAATAAGGATCTGCCCGTGTTCCATCATGTCGTCGGTCCATCAACACACCTGCTTCAGCGCAGACGATGTCCATTATTTCGTTTCGTATTCTCAACGCTGTGCGATGATCCGATGCTGAGAAGACGAGATTCTCATCAGATGCCAGAACAACGTTGTCTGCCTTATTCTTCTCATCACCAGCAGCAGTCGTATTTCTAGCTGCATCTGATTACAAACATATCAGACGCAGTCACATCATGTGGATCACTTGCCTATGAAATAGCCTATAGTAATCGGTCTGCCTGTATTTATATAATGCCAGCGAGCTGAACTCATACTGGTCGTGTTAGCGCTACGTTGATTACAGCATATAGGCCTACATCGCATGTCACAGTTTAATCTAGTTCCCTAGTCACAGCACACGTGAATAAGCTGCTGGTGCCTTGCGCCTGGCTTTCAAGTTGCGCTTTAGAAAGTTGGGGGATTGCGATTATGACTGCAACTCTGTAGGCCTACTATAACAGGCCCAGATCTAAATATGAAAGTGCATTAATGCGAATCTCGCGCGGGGCATCTTTTAGGATATGAGGATTCGCTGAGTGGATTTATATATTATATACAGGGTGGCCCAGCATAAATGTCCCGACTTTGCACGCGTATAACTTCGCCAATTTTTAACATTTATTTATACTTAATGCATCAAATTAAAGGTATTTCACTCTAGTATTAGCTCTAAAAAAGTCGAACTGATACTAGTTTCGGTTTTAATTATATGCCCGGAACAGCGCTAGCTACCATGTTTTGCTGTCATTTGTGACGCAATCTGACGACGTTGACAGACGATGATCACATTTCGTTCTTAATTTTACGAACTGATAATGGATTTAATTCGCTTGAAATGATTAACAAATTTTCTTGCAGAGGATCGAATAAATAATACCTTGAATTATCTGCTACGGAAACTTGATTAAACAGGACTTTCTACTCGCAAACCATGGAAATCTGTGCGCACGGCGCTCGCATCCGCTGACATTGCTCGTGTGTCCGAGTAAATTTGCAGTCAAGACAATGACCAGGGTAGGCCCTACATGCAAATCTCCCAGGGAAATTCAGCGCAAAACAGGCAGTCTTAGTAGCACTGCATAACGTATTGGAAAAGATTATATTGGCCTAAAGTTAAAGTAATTCGTCGACGAGAAGTCCAAACAGCTCTCCAACTCTTGCGCAAAGAAACGGCTGGCAGCGTCAAGCGTCTGAAGCATCGCATATCAGTGCACGGCTGTTGGCAAAATTGAAAGGACGTGGTTTTGCGATGAGAAGATATTAATGGTAGGGACCCTACAAACACCCAAAATGATCGTGTATACGCGCGTTTTAGCAAAAAACGATAGAATTTCCCGGGGAAACGGCGTCGTATTGCGTCAGTAATGACAAAAAATGGTAGCTAGCGCTGTTCCAAGTATATAATTAAAACCTAAAGCAGTATCAGTTCGACTCTTTTAGAGCTAATACTAGAGTGAAATACATGTACCTTTAATTTGATGCATTAAGTATAAATAAATGATAAAAATTGGCGAAGTTATAAGCGTGCAAAGTCGGGACATTCATGCTGGGCCACCCTGTATATATATACATGTATATATATATTCCGTGTTTGTTTGTATGTTCTTTTGTTATAGCGTCCCTTCAAGCACGCTACTCAGAGGCGCTCCCGACTACAGAGTGGACACTGCATCGGAGTTTCATGCCGAAGCGCTGAGCAATTGCGAGTGAAGGACTTGCCCAGGGTCCCTACGCGGCGACTTGAGGTGGATTCGAATCTGCAACCCTCCGGTTGCAAGGTGGCGAACATACGCACTACACCACCGCGCCCCACATCTTTACTCACCAATGACAATCAGTCGTATGTTGTCATCCTTCGCCAGTTGACATTGGTGAATCAAACGACGATCTGCTTTACGATCCTCATCATCGTCGTCGTCGTCATCATCGTCATCACCATCGGTCAGATGGTCGGCACTGACCAATGGCCCTCTTCGACTGGACACAGCGTCTGCAACGGACAATCTGTGGCGACTGCTTTGGTTGTTGACGATGTGTTTTGTTCCAGTGGTTAGATTTCCGTCAGTGTTTATAGCAATGGATGATCGACGGCTGTTGGGTTTGGTACCAATTGAATGTCTACGTTTGGCAGGATTGACTACATCTGATGGGGTTCGCTTGGCAGGGTTGACAGCAATGATTATTGGTGGTATGCGATTGGCAGGATTGCCAACATCTGATGGCGTATGCGTGGCAGGGTTGACGACGATTGATGGTATGCGATTGGCAGAATTGTCAGCAATTGATGGTCTACGACTGGCAGGATTGACAGCAATTGATGGTGTACTCTTGGCAGGATTGACGACATCCGATGATGGTGTACTCTTGGCAGGGTTGCGGACAATTGATGGTCTGCGACTGGCCGGATTGTCAGCAATTGATGGTCTACGGCTGGCAGGATTGTCAGCAATTGATGGTCTACGGCTGGCAGGATTGACAGCAATTGACGGTCTGCGTCTGTTGGAGTTGTTGGTGACCGATGTCTTTCGTTTAGTTGTCGAATCGTTGTTTGTTGTTTGCGATCGAACAACAATAGCTATTCTCTTTGACACATCCACGCGAGACTCGGACGTCATCACGTGACGCATCGTCTCCAGGTACTTCTCCAGGCTTCCCGATGAACCTGTTCCGGGATAGCTGAGCTCTCCGATGGCGGATACGACGTCGTTCTTCTCCTGGAATGTGGACAATCCGAACCACTGTGTTTCCGTATTGATGCATCCGACTCTGACGGAGTTGGCAGTGACGCAATCCAGTTTTCCCACCAGATCTTCAATCACTTTCTTCTGCTTCTTGAAGGCTTTCGCGTCCTCTGGCGACTCCATGACGAACATCAACTCTCCAGTTCCAGCGCAACCTGCAGCAGAGGCATTGGCATTCGTTCAACAACAGAACCATATTTTTTACAGTAATTCGCGTAAAGTTACCCAACAAGACACCCAGCGTTTCAAAAGATAGCACACTATAGGCCTACTTGTTTGTATGTTTGTTTGTATGTGCACTTGTTATAGCGCGCCTTCAAGCTCTCTCTACTCAGAGGCGCTCCCGAATGCAGAGCGGACACTGCATCGGAGTTTCACGCCGAAGCGCTGAGCAATTGCGAGTGAAGGACTTGCCCAAGGTCCCTACGCGGCGAGGTGGATTCGAACCTCGAACCTTCCGGCTTCAAGGCAACGACGCCACCACTACACCACCGCGCCCCACAATACTTATTTCGTATCATCAGCCTATGGTAAGTCTGTAATGTGAATTCTTAGCAGAAGAAGCTGCTGATAACCGTTCCATATTTTCAGACCGTATATATAGCAATTAAACGCTGCATACAAGAGATAGGCCTACTATTATGAACTCGATTCTCATATATTATTAAATTAGATCAAATTAAATTAAATTAAGACTCGATGACTGGAATGACTGCTTAATTCAACCTTTGAATGCCAGTTTGAAGGCGGCATCGATTTCCGTTTTCGTTGGATACAATCCAGCCTTGTAGAAGAACTCGGATAGTTTCTGTGTTGATAGTTTGCCATCGGATGCAGTCGTCAACTCTGAGAAAAGCTGTTCCAGTCCTACAAACGAAGAGGAATTCTGACGAATATGCCCTTAGTGGCTCAAAGGTACGGACCTCCTTAGATACCTTCTAATGATCACAATCTTCACACAAGTTGCAGATTCCTACAGTCCTACTGCGAATCAGTGGGTGATTGTCTCCATGGGTCTTCATAGGAAACTTACGGTGGAAACATGAGACATGAAAATACTTAGAAGAATTAAAGTTTAGAAAAGGGAAATCATATAGAAAAATGACGAAGATGTGCAAAAGTGAAAGAGGAATCCGGAAACTTAATTTCATTCCTTCCAGTCAGAGGACATTGTGTAGCGTCTCTCAAAAATAGCCTATTATAATAGGCCTAATAGCCTACTCCGAGCGTTTCTTAAGCGATTGAAGTCAGTGAAGCTGAACCAGAACGAGGCTATGATGAATGCACGCAAGTTGGAGTTACGCAGCATAAAATAAGCAACGTACGGTACGCAGTGCAGTAATTCTTAGCAAGTGATTTAGAGATGTTAGAGAATTGTCAAGAAAAAGAGTCTTTGATGGACGATTCCAAATATAAAAGGACTTGGAAGAGCGACATCCATGAACTGTGCTCACTGCTCAGCGTGGAATCAACGACTTGGTCCTAAGCAGATACCAGGGTACTTCTATTAATAAGTAGTAATAGAAGACTCTGGTCCAAAGCATCGGCAGACTTTAGAAGAAGATCGCAATCACCGTGAAGAGAGTAAATGAGATAAAGAAGAAATTTAATCGATTGCAAGACGACTTCCACGAAATGAAAGAGCAAAGAAAAGACGTCTAATTGAATTATTCAAAGTTGCAGAATACACAATTTTTGTTGGGAAAGGGAAGCAGATCTCTAACTGCATTCAATAAGAAATAAACCCTAACACTTTCTCGGTCATGCCTAGATAATAAATTCCCATATAGAAATATTGACTGCGCCACTGTTCAGGCCTAGATAATAA
Source organism: Lumbricus terrestris (assembly GCA_949752735.1). Taxonomy (NCBI): domain Eukaryota; kingdom Metazoa; phylum Annelida; class Clitellata; order Crassiclitellata; family Lumbricidae; genus Lumbricus; species Lumbricus terrestris. Next base: position 74,672,575 of record OX457036.1, on the reverse strand, counting down.
ATAATAGATCTGCAATGGGCGATGTGTGTTCTTACTGTTCTGATTGTTCAGAAAGTGTTGAACGTCGTCCAAGTTGAAGTCAAATTTGGTTGAAATTTCTTTCACGCTGTGTCGCCCTTGCACTCTCCGGACCAAGCCTCTGTAACTTCTCACGAAGTCTGACCAGTTGTAATTGACGCCCATCTGCTCTTGCAACTAAAACGAGAAGACACACAATGAAACAAGCAGAGATTTTAAGCAAAATCAGGTCTTCAGGCTAACTGAAGGTTTACTGTAAGATGTGTTGCAACACATGACATCAATGAATTATGGTTGTTTAATGAGAATTCTACAGCAAACATTTCCCGTTGCTGTTTCCGTTGACAAATTGAATTTTAATTTCTAAACACTGCTTCGTATACATAGGCCCCTAGTTTTACATGTAGGCTATTTAACATGTTCGATAGTGCAAAATCGATGGCAGCCGATCGTTACTTCCAGTTTGTTTGTTTAGGCCTCTGCGAGCAATCAAATTAAGCGTTGTTTCGTATTTAGCTTAACGTGTATTAGATTTTTCAGTGCAAGATGTGCACTCACCATGCGTTTGATTTTGCGTAATTTTCCCTTCGCCACAAAATCTCTCCATTTTCTCTGAATTCTCTTGGCCGCTGCGTTCTGACGTTCCTCCCGAAGTCTGACCGAGTGAAACAGCCTGTAGCATTGGTCATAGATCTATATCTCACATCAGCGTGAAACTATAATTGCATAAGTAACCTATAACGTTTTATAAGCTTATATAATTATAATTAGCCTATATCGTGCATCGCAAGACTTTCGTCAACTCACCAGCTGACAGTGACACTATTATTCTTATAAGCCTGCCATTCTTTGCAATCATACAGAATTGCTAAGCAATGAAGAAGGCCTAGCTAGGTCTGACTATTATAGGCATGCCGTTGTCACGAAATAGAGTATTTCCCCCGGTAGTATTAATCGTAGTCCTATCCCCCAGCAGGGCTGGTATGCACAGGGCACGGCATAAGGTAATCACATATAGTGCCTAAACGCGACTTAGTAATTCCCGATATAACCATTGGAATGTATCCATATGCATGAGAAAAAATAGCAACGAGAATAACTAATCTACACATTCCTTGAACCCGACGATGCATGACGCTTGCCAGTGGCGTAGGCAAGGGGGGGATTCGGGGGTTAAACCCCCCCCCCCCCATTGGCTCCGAAAAAAAGATTTTTTAAGGTTATTTTTCCACATAAGTAAGAAAAAATAGCAAAAAAACAGGGTTTCCGGCCATAAACCCCCCCCATGAAAAATTCCTGGCTACGCCACTGACGCTTGCTCTTCCCCCAATTCAATAGATCGTTGGCAGCGTGGGGTAAACAGAATCAGACCTAGAGCGGCCCGTATAAAAATATCGGACGGCTGCCTATTGTTCGCGCTGTCCAGCGAAAGTCGGCCTTCTATTGTTCACAATGGGAGTAGCCGGCTTAAACCTACCTCGAAGTTGGAATAACGTTATACCTAGTTTAATTCGCTAATCTCAAGCCGTGCATACGGAAATAACCCAGTATTCCTGTATAGGCCAGATTTAAGCCAAATATACGAGTTATGCGCTCATGTGCATACGGGCCCAGATGAAGAGACGATGAAAAACGCGACTTTATTCTGCGTGTAGACTATTTATAATTGCAGATTAACTTCTATCTGCTTTGCTTTGAACAATGACGCTAACTAACAGGTATGTTTATTCCCAGTAGCGGCGCTTGGGGCGCTAAGCCCCCTTAAAAAGGCCATCCATTTTCCCATGTAAAAATAAATGCATGATTAACCCCTTTTAGCCACCCAAAAATAACCGTAAAGGTACGCCCGAGGTTTGACAGACAGTTTGGCGGATTATGAAAAAGGACCATTTTCGAAGATTTCGATCAAATGACTAAAAAAAAGGTCGTCAGAAATTTTGACCGCTGAAATGGACAATTTTCTTCGGATTTTGGCCTAAAGGGGGTTAATCGTGCAAATATTTCATTTTTACATGTGGAAAATATGGATGGTCCTTTTAGGGAGCTTAGTACCGGCCCCTATAGCGCCGCCATTGTTAGGCTACTTGGATGAGGATTAGATCATTAGATCGTCTTACTCGTAGAGTTCGAGGTGAGGTCCAACTCCTCCATTGACGATGATGAACGGGTGTCTGCCCTTGCAGTCCTCGGCAACACATCCCGTACACATCGTGCACCAGTCATCGAGACATTCATCCGCCATATTGGACTTTGAAGACGACGAGCTTCTACAATATTATAACACACAGTTCCCTATCTGTGTTATTAGGTCTATATAAAAATTATTGCGCCGCCACTGCTAGGCTACTTGCTGGTCTCCTTAGAAGAGTGCATGGAGACAAACAGTGAAACTTGCGATTGACACCAACGGGTGTTGAACCCACGGACGATGATGATGATGATGATGATGATGATGATGATGATGATGATGATGATGATGATGATGATGATGATGAAAAACGATTGCAATTTCATTTTCTTCATCAGATTGATACTAAATTCACTTCTTACCAGGATATTTGACAAAAAGTCTTCAATGATGCAAAATTTTATAATATATGGACAATGGGTTCTGTGCAAATAGGTTCAAATGAGAGCCTTGAAAATGCTATATCAACACTGTATATGTATACATGCGTCTGTGAGCTAGCTCCGTGTTGCAGTTAATCCCATTGCATGGGTGAGCAAAGAGCTCGAGCTTTTCCTATAAACAGGCACGCAGGAGACCTGATTGTGCTGGGGTCTGTCAGACGGCACAAAGGAACAGCGCGGACTGCGGAGCATAAAGGCGCGAAAACAAAGCTGGTCTCCTTAGAAACCAATGAGACATATCTACTGAAAGCACACGTTGCTGCTTGCATGCCTCACGACCAAAAGGACACACGCTGTAGTCATAGCAAGAAACGGGACAACATAAGACTCCTAAGGGAACGCGTTTAGCCTACTGTTGATGAAATTGCAGGAAAGCAGTGGTGAACGCGAACAGTTGGACAATCTGTAGGACAGCTCTAGCACCATGGGCGGAGTTTATCAGGGGGATAGGGGGGCTAAGCTCCTCCTCCAAGAAGATCCAGATTCCTTTTTTTACCGTGTAAACGGTATCTTTTCCCGGGCTTAGCCCCCCCCCCCAGAAGGCGCAGACTCATAAGTTAGCCCCTCCAAGCATAGGCGCAACCACCCTATGGGACCCACGGGACGCGTCCCCCCAACTTTTGAGTCGTCCCCTAACTTTATTATTATGGTCCCTCCAACTTTTAGGACGTGATTCAGTTGGTCCCCTCCAACTTTTAGGACGTGATTGCACCTATGCCTCCAAGAACGGAAACTAAACTCTTCCCATGGCTAGCATTTGCGCTTAATCAAGCTAAACATTATTTTAGAAGAAACATTGGGAGGTCATTTATATAGATATGCAACAACAGGGCCCAGGTTAGAGCCTTGTGGCATTCCATATTTAATTGTTTTTAGTGCAGACAAGGAGCCATTGCAATAGACACATTGCGAACGACTTTCTAAATAAATTTTAAACCATTGAAGTTGATTACCTCGTATGCCATTATCTTTACAATTTGCTTTATAAAATCGCATGATCTACCCATTCTACCGTATCAAAGGCCTTGGCCAGGTAAAAAAACTAGTGAGTAGGCCTACTCGTTTCTGTCAATGGCAGCAGAAATTCTATCTTGCATACTTAATAGAGACATGGATGGAGAATGTCTAGCTTGAAAACCGTGTTGGGATTGAAATATGATTTCGTTTTATCATGCATAACTTTGTCAAAGAATTTTTAAAGGCAGGGAGAACGGAAATGGCCTGTAATCAGCTAAATTGTCTCTGGCACCCTGTAAAATAGATTGGCAATATTTTAGCTGTTTTCAGAGCTTGGTGAAAATGCCATAAGTTAAAGAGCAATTTATGACTTCAGTCAGTGGTTGAGCAACCAGAGCTAAATTCGTGCTAGTAATGCAGGGGTCAATATCATCTATCCCCTTGCTATGCGTGAATGAGCTAGATTCATAGCCTTCTCTGGGAGGCTGGAAGAGACCTAAATGATTCCGAGAGTGGGTTGTCTTGGCTTCTGTGATGCCGATATTATATAGACATACCCCTTTTGTTAATAGCGTCTTTTCGTATATATATATATACATATATATTAGGGCTGTTGTTCGATTAAAATTTTTAATCGAAATTAATCGCACGATTAATTTTTTTAATCGCAATTAACTGCAAATTAATCGCAGTACATTTCCTTTAAATATATTAATCTTACTATTTTCTAAGGACCTCTGAAGCTTGAAATTTTAATGTCTGAATGCATTCTTTCTATTGCAAACATATTCAATAACCTTCGGCTTAGGCCTATTGAATTTCTGCATTTAGTTTATTGAACAGTTTTGTATGACAGACAGAATTGAAACACTGTTCAAATCAGTCAACTGCTCAAAATCCGTTAATTTTTTCATTTGAGCCACCTTTAATTAAAATGATAGCCTATGGCCCAAATGTGAAAATTAGACAACCGTTTTCTGACTATCAAAATTAATTATTTATTCAGCCAATTGTATAGGCAGACCAGTTTATTTGCATTGGCCGGTTCAAGGGATGCTCTCAGTGTAATTAAAAATAGTAAGCCTACTAGGCCCTATTGAACCTCGTTATTTAGTCACAATTTTTCACAAGAGGTTGCGGTTCTTGCCAAACCTCGTCTCAGTTGTCCTTCTGTAAACATTTATCATTTGAAACCTGGATCCATTGGTCATGTCATCTCATGGAGTTCATCCAAAGTAGTCTGACGAGGTGAGGAAACAACCTTAGTAGACGATGCGATGCGGCCGATGTCGACGACTCATCGTTAGCGTTTTGACGCATGTTTTGGTTCGCATGCAGGCGATAATTGAGCGGCGAATTGCTACGATAATACTCAAATTATTTTTTGGAATATTTGCCAAAGAATGTATCACTAGTTTTAAGTATGATCCTTCCGTTTAAAACGAGTTTTTCTGCCTCTGATTCCATTTTAATCAGATCTAATTAACGCGTTCGATTAATGCGTTAAAAATTTTAATCGCAAAATTTTTTAACGCGTTAATCGCACGCGTTAACGCGATTAAATCAACAGCCCTAATATATATATATATATATATATATATATATATATATGCAGCTTATGATATATTATATTCTCCCAATGTGGAAGAGCCAGAGCCTTGCACTTTCAGAGATCGTCGAGGCCATCTATCGATTGCTGTGTTTTGACGACGGTCATTCGGTGACGACATATAATATTATATTATATAGCGCCGTTAGGATGACGACATTTAGCAACTTGTTCTATGCATTCTCATCGATCTTGTGCATTGTGCAACGATGCCAGGGGCTGCTCCCTTTTGTCCAAGAGCTATCGACCATGCAGGCCTACATGCATACGCCTATCCACAGATACATACATGTGTCCTTATATATATATATATATATATATATATATATATATTATATATATATATAAAAGCCCTTCGCGTCCACGTGTCTACCAATATATTATAGATGTCAATCTACTGTACATCAATTTTTATATGCATTTTTAAATCTATACAGAGGCAAATCCTAAATGCTTACAGAATCAATATGCCCGTGTGTAGCCTATATATATATATATATATATATATATATATATATATATATATATATATATATATATATATATATATATACACATATATATGTATATATGTATATATATACAGGCATGTATTACATGCATTATAAGAATTGAGCTCACCGCATATGAACATGCAAGTTATGCATAATTATATGTATTAATCTTGCGTGAATGTGCTATCATGTTACATTGCAAACTTCAATGTCTATTGCTTAGGCCTATTGATTTAATGTAAACGCATACAATAATGCGCTGCTGTATACGTATAGGCCTATGTATATATACACACAGGCCTAATTATTCGGATTATAGTGGATGCACATACAAGAGGGGCTACGCACCTGAGAGGCAAAGCAAGAGGCTGTGTTTTAAGAGACAATAAGGTGTAGACTCATGAATGACAATAGAATCAATAGACATGGCTCGACAATGATTTCTGCGCACATCGTAATAACACCATTAAGGCGACGCCGCCTCCCCTCCTCCTTTTCCTTGTCTCGCTCACTATCATCCTCCTTCCTTCTCCATGTAGCTTCGTGTGTCCCTTTTCCTTCCCATATATACCACTGTAGGCCTATACCAGTTGCTAGCCTATGCAGTGCATGTTTCCACAGAAATCTCACAGGTAGGCTAGGCCTAGGTGGGCGCTCTAGCGCTGCTAAACAAAGCAGTTTGTAAGCCTAACTGAATAATCGCAGGCCTAATCATGAATCTATAGGCCTATAGCGCCACTAAAAGAGAAACTTCTCAGAGGCGCTCCTGACCTGACAGCATGGGTGGAGACTTAGGGGGGTGAAGGCCCCCTCAATGGATGTGGTGGGGGGACGGCCCATGCATTTGCCCCCCCCCCCAAGTGTTGTTAGGTGATCATGTACACACTTCACGAAACACACGGCGAGGACAAGAAGCAAGACGAGGTGATGACTAAAAAAGGCCAGCAACTTTTTGGCAGACAAAGAGGTTTTTCATCGACATTTTGGACGGATGACTAAAAAAGGTCGTCAGAAATTTTTGCCGGTGTCACGAAATAAAGTCTCCCCCCGAAACAGAGTCTCCCCCTTGCCGATACAGAGTCTCCGGGGGGAGACTCTGTATCGGGACAAAGTCTCCCCCATCGAAATAGAATCTCCCCCTCTACGATACAGAGTCTCCCCCTACTAAAAATCGCCCCCCCCAATATTTCCGACCTTAGTGCATATTTTCTTTAATAAATGACTTTGTGTCCTTTAGTTGAATTGTACATTAATAAATATGAAGTAATAATGAGAATCTCATGAAGTACCGTAGGCTTAAATTTGTTATACTAATGGGCGTAATTGTAGCATAGTTATAGACCTAGCATGACGGGATGTCGGGCCGCTTATGTCATTAAAGCGCGGCGGAGAGATTAGGCTCAAATAGACTATATATGGGTATACCCATGGATCCAATTAATGGTTAGGCGCATGTCAATTTATTAATTAGATCCATGGGTAGCTTTCATAAATGGCTAGACATCCAGTGGTGCTAAAACTATGCTACAATTACGCCTATTAGTAGGCCTATAATACTTTTAAACTTACTCCGTAAGTTAGTAGGCCTGTGCCATTAGATTTCCTCGTCATGGAGCTTCAGAAAAGGCATTTTTCGTCAATCCAACCTCAATTTAAGCAAGAAATACCTCCATCAATCCATTCTATTTAAGCAACAATTCTCGACAATATAGGCCCATCACATTAGCGTTCTAAATTATTCACCAATGCGTGGCTTGACAAAAAGAATTCCTGCTAAATAGAAGTCGGATTGGTGAAAATACTTTCACTTAAATAGGAGAGGGATCGATGAATAGGTTCTTGCATCAAGTGGAAAATAATTGCTTTTAAATAGAAGTTGGATCGATCTATAAAAATGCAATTAGAAGCAGGATTGATGCCAAGGTAGAAGTGGGATTCATGAAAAATAGGCCTAATAATGATGCGCCTGGCGAATAATTTAGAACGCTAGAGCGATTGATTATCGAATTATTTTTTTATTAATGAACTTCTATTTTACTGCAAATAATTACCAGAAGCCAAAGCTCAGCTTGAGCAATAATAATAGGCTACACAGGAAATAAAGAAGGATAAATTATGGATTAGCCTTTCAGGGAATAGGCCTTTTTTCGGAGACTTTCAATGCTAGCAATAGACTTTCAATGCTAGCAATAATTTCATGTTTTCAATCCCGTAGTCAATTAGGCCTACGTACGTCACTACACGAATAGACCCAGGTCTACTATGGCTTCAACCAGGTAGGACAACTTTAGTTGACAGTTGTTACGACATTAAAGGTCAATGGTAAATATGTATTATGTTCATGAAAAGTTGAAAACAGTGCTTAGTCAGCTTAAGTTGATGGATGAAAAAATTCTTCGTTAAATCAAACTTGGATTGATCATTTAAAACCTTTCGTGATTAAATCATGAAAATAATTCTTGATGAAATGGAAGCTGGATTGACGAAATCAATTTGTAATGAAATAAAAGTTGAATTTTTGGACTTTTTTTACGAAACCATAATATTAACAATTAATATGACCATACACCCTGCTTTGAACGACCTCCACTCTCCTACGGGCAAAGTTATTGTCTGGGTTTGCTCCTTGTCTACTCGTCGCGTGAAATAGTTTCTCTTAAAATCTTTCCCTGCAGTGTTTATGCACCGAGATCGTCTCTGAATAGTTCATACTGCGATGAGCGCTCTATAGGCTAGATGTCCGGATACGAAATGATTTTTATTACTAGCTGGGGTACCCGGCGTTGCCCGGGAAATTTATAAATCGACCCGCTCTGGCCACAACCCCACCACACCCACAACACCACCCTCACCACACTCCGACTTCCACCGGTACGGCGCCCCAAGAAATTTGTTTTCGGGAAAATTTTCTCGTCCCATCCCCTCCACCCTCTCATCCCACCTCCCATTACCCCTCACCCCACCCCAGCCCCACTCCCCGTCGAACTCATCCCCCCCCCCACCACCGATCTCCACCGGTACGCGACCCGTGAAATCCGGACTGGCAAAAAGCGCTGGCCTTAAACAATACGTTCATGTATGGGACCTGAAAGAAAAGTGCTGTTATAAGCTTGAAAGGGCAAAGGCCAACAGGGAAAATGAGTGTTTTTGCCTCCTCCACACTGGCCCCCATGGTGGCAGAGATTCGCTGATCCCCCAATGACCAGTGTTGGGTCGACCCTGACCCCCCTGCGAAGAATAGGAGTCGATCGCTTCAGTACTTTGGCCGCGCATACCTGACAATAACAAAAACCCTTACTAAAATATATATAAGGTTCATGATCATTGTCATTATATTTTTCTTATTTTGCAGTGATCTATTCATACTATAATTATTTTTATTAATATTGTGATTCCGCTTAAACACAATGTCATGCTTAGCTGCGCCTCCCTTAAGCGAGATGAAGTCAACAGCAATGGCGCCGTGATATAGCGGCAAAAGATCGTCTTAATTTTGCGGTAATAAATCACCGCATCGAATTTTTAAATATCCGTTTCTCGTGTATTAAAGTGAGTTGTGAGTTGAAAACAGTCGCGTTGACCTACAAATTCGCAAGAGAACGTTTTGCAAATTGTTTCAAAAGAATATTCAAACTTTCAGACATATTTTGATATAGATAAATATGTATCGAATCGCGCGTCGAAATAAAATTTTCGTTGGCGACTCAGCCATTTCGTCCGCCCAAAATCTTCGGCCGCCTTTTCGTCCCCCGCAAGTCTCATCCTAAGTCTCCGCCCGTGTCTGACAGCATCAAACGGTCAAACCACAACCAAAGAATATGGCTTTCAAACGCTTGCGGAAGAGGACCAAAGAAAAATACCGGTGCTACGTAGGCCTACAGCAGTTCATTCGGAGACAACCTCATTACGAAAAATAACCGATACATATATAATTATGGCCTAATGACTGTAGGGCGGCCAACTCGTGATTTTGTCATTCCGGGACGCCCACAGTCACAAGACGTTAATACGGTATCAATTTACACTGTCCACATATATTGCATAATAATTAGCCTACTCTACGGGCTTGCATTCCACTGAAAACTACAGCATGCATGTTAATTGGTCAAATGACAGACAAATAGGTTATCTCCAAAGAGGTTGTCTGAGAAGGAATGTGACGCACGGTACATCATCCGATACGACAGCTGTGAAATATATGTATAAAAATGTTTTGGCTTACTTTTTTTGAATCACGGTGTATACACCGTGATTCAAAAAAAGTAAGCCAAAACATTTTTCATATATCTCTAGTGCCTGATAACATATCACGCTAAAATTTTCCAAATATTTAGAGAAGTGGGCCAAGAATATGATTCCAAAATTTCATGAGATAAAGTTGAACGGATAAAAAGATATGAATCTTTCAACTTCATATGCCGAAATTTCAGATTACAAGCAATTTTCTGTTAGATTGAATAAAATGTAAGTCAAACTGTTTTCCTTATATCTCTAATGCCTGATGATTAGTTATGCTAAAAATTTTTGCAGATATGTAGAGAATTGAATAACAATATGATTCAAAAAGTTTGGTTTATTTAATTAAATAAGATGCTCAAAATGTCCTACTCCTGCTTGCACGCAAGCCTGGAGGCGCTGGCGCCATTGGGCAACAGCATCGTCGATTATCCTCTGGTCCAGATCATCCCACACTTCCATCAAGCGCTACTTCAGATCGTTTATAGTTTATACCATGGATTGTTGTCTACTCGGTCTTGCATCAAGCTCCACACTTTATGGTCGACAGGATTCAAATCTGGGTTGTTCGGAGGCCATAATGTGGGAGAAATGAAGTCTGGCGTCTCTCTTGTCAGCATTTCAATTGTTTATTTGCCTCTGTGGGCTGGGGCACTGTCCTGTTGGAAAAAAGCAGCCTTCTGGGGGCTAGATTTCTGATTTACAGGTAGAAGATGTTGTGACAGCAGAACGTCACGATAATAGGATCCATTAATTTTTACTCCAGGGTCACTGAAGACTAAAATTCGGAACTATCAAGCATCGAAACCGCAAAGAACACCATAACAGACTTGTTGAAAACTGAAGTTTCTGGAGATGAAGTTGAAATATTCAGATCTTTCTATCCGTTCAAATTTAAGACTTGATATTTTGGAATCATATTCTTGGTTTAATTCTGTAAATATTGGGAAAATATTAACATGTCTAATTATCAGGCCATAAAGATACTGAAAAAATTTGACTTACATTTTATTGAATCTAACAGAAAATTGCTTGTAAACTGAAATTTCGGCATTATGAAGTTGAAAGATACATATCTTTTTATCCGTTCAACTTTATCTCATGAAATCTTGGAATCATATTCTTGGTCCAATTCTCTAAATATTTGGAAAATTTTAGCATATGTTATCAGGTATTGAAGATATATGAAAAATAATCTGGCTTACTTTTTTTAATCACGATGTATATGTATGTGTGTATGTATAAGATTAAGTTGCTTCACACCTTCTGCATCAAAAATTTCTGAGACATTTATTATTATTATTATAATCATATTTATTGAAATCTTAAACCACTCTTTTTATTAGGACTGAAATAATGGAATAATTTTGACAAGATGACATCTTGAAATAGTACCATTACAATGTGGATACACAAAAGAAAAAAAATGGTATTATTGTAAGTTTATTTATTGATGTCTTATAATAACGATTCTCATCAGCACTGAAATAGTATCTAGCAATTTTGTTAAGATATCTAGCAATTTTGTTAAGATGATATCTTAAAATGATGCCATTGCAATGTAGAAATTTAAAAAATTCTGGTTGAGGGGGCCAACGCCACCATCAACAATCGACGCTGTGCACACTTGTCCTCCACCCCGTACCCCGATTCCCTGCCCTCCATCATAAACCTTCTGGATAAATCGCTGGTGGTGGTGAATGGTCTCACCCAATAAATTTATTGAAACATGAGCAAGGTCGATGCCATATGTGGTCGCTATATAAAATCAAGTACATTCACATTCCTACCTCCAACCGTACCTCCCTCCGTCAGTTTGTCCCTACCTCCATCCATCCATCTCTGAAGATGTTTCAAGGTGGCCTGGGTCTGCTCTGCGAGATGCAGGAAAAAATAAAAGAGGAACGCAAGGACAAACCCTTCAGCTAAATCCAACATTAGCACCAAGCAGTTGCATGGTCTTCTGGAATACACTTCATCTCTTTTCCTCATTTAAAATGGCAATTCTAATATAGTCTGATTTCTGCGCTTCAGCCAGATTTAAACAAACATCATCAGGTTTCGATCATACAAGGACGCTTCTGGTGTACTGTTGCATTCCATGCCTAGCAAAGCAGCAACAAAAAATTCACGTTTAATATGGAAACCTGTATTAATCAAACCTTTACCAGACTCGCAAACCCACTGTGATCTTCTGAAATCAATTTGAATCAACTACGCCTTCTATTTCATATTAATGCAACAATTGGCAACCATTTCCGTCACTCTTCAAAATGCAGCCAAACTCCTAATTAACTAAACAGCCACAAATGAATCAACAAAAGCCTTAAACCAATGAATTACAATTTTCTTAGACAAGAGAACAATTCAAATTTCATACAGAATTAGTAAAAAATTTCCCCAAAATTGATTCACTAAACACCCATGTGGGGAACTTATTTCAAAGAATCCCACAGCAGGATCAGAAGCACTATTGATTAGTCAGGAGTATAGTAGGTTGTTGCTTGCTCCTATTTCTTTAAAACCTTCAAAAAACCATGCACAAATTATATGTTGTATTCAATTGGCAATTCGGACAGAAAAGCACAACTTCCCATTTCACCATCCCACACATCATCATCATCATCATCCCAGTATCGAACTAGAAATTCTGAAATTTCAAGAAAGTACACCATTTTTTCGAATTCTCCTATCCACAATCTATGACAGCAGGCATTCAAGGCCATCTTTCTTCGAGCTCAGAAGCAAGAATATTTTATAGAATAGCAGTGCAAAACCACAAGTAAATAATCACAGTCTTGCGTCCTAGTAAAAAAAGTACAGTAGTGTGCCCAAATTTGACATCAAGGACTAGTACGCACAGTAGATTAAAAAGGCAAAGTCAGAGGTAAACAGATGAAAGGTATGCCATTGTAATTAGACACAAAACTACGGTGGATGGCAACTTCACACACAATGCACATTTTACACAGACTGGAAAACAAATTATAAAAACATTCAAGTTATGATCTACACATTTCCACACATACATACATACACATACCCTATTGTCCATAAAAAGATGGATGGTACATGTACCTATGCCACATGCATGCAAGTGCTGACAACAACAGCATAAAACATCCACCATAGCACATAGCCATAAGGCGCAGAGGTACACTAGATATACTGTTGCTTCTTCATCATCATCATCACCATCATCCCCAGCAGCTACAATCGCAACATAAAACATCACTTAAGAAATGCTACAATACTGTCGTTTAGTAAGGTGCCCACATTAATGGAATACAATATGCCACAGAGATGATGCAGATTGGTCAAGAGGTGTGTAAGGATATGCTATGTAAGGTTTAGTCAGTGTTACCATCATCAACACGAGTTAAAGTAAGAAACTACAACAGGGTTTTCATTAGAAAATTGTCAACAGGCAGATCAGTGCAAGTCTTCAAATTCAGGCAAGTACAGCTACAACTCACCGCTAAAAAATCACCAATGCGAGGCTAGGAAGATTGGATCTAAACTTATCCAGATTGCTAGATTAAACTGAAAACTGTGTACTGGTGACATTAATATAGAACTGCACAGAGGTTGTCACGACTATTTTGGATTAGCCATAATTAACAAACAAACACAACACAACAACGTCTGACACTGAAGGCCAACAATGAGAAAAGTTAATCAATTAACACCAATCATTGTAGAAGTCAGTATCTTTGTTTGTGCACTCGACCCCCTCCTATCTCTTCTTCTGTCCCTTGCTCATTTCTCCTGCATGTGAAACTTCCAGTGTTTGTGTATCTAGTTGGCCCCAGCTTGATCGTCATCTTCTTTGGTGTCTGAAGTCCACAGCTGCAAGCAAATATCTCAACGTCATTTCACCTGCGTAAAAACTTACATTACATGAAAATTTATCTTCATAATGTCGAAACCTTACAAGTAAGATGTTTATGAAATCATCAGGGTCAAATTTATGTCCTTGTCTTATATCCTAGTCACTGACTAAATCTGGCTAGTTGGCAACTAATGGATAAATCGGAATTCACCATGACATCTTAGCCGCCTAAGTGACAACTAGCGCTAGTCAATCTATGAGGGTCATGTTAAGTCTACTAGTCGCTGTCTTAAAGGCAAAACATGTGTCGTTGTTAGTCGTATCTTAGGGCTTAGACGGTACTTAGGCTAAGACAAGGACATAAATTTGGGCCCTGGGCTTTAAGTGTGACTGGACGGTCACAAGCAGTGTCCACTGCCGTCCAGGCATTTATTTTCAAATATTTTCAAATCCAAATGCTGCTCAGTCACAGGCACTACTTTTTCCATGCTTTAAGCACTTGAAATCATTGAGTGTACTTAATCCTTGTGTACAAAATAGCTTTTAGACCGCATTTTGAGTCTTTTGACCCTAGTCAGATATGGCTGACATCACCTCTTAAGGGTAAAAACATTATCATCACATCAATGCAACAAACATGAAATTTCTTTAAAACTGAATTCAGAGCAAATCAACACATAGCATTAATTTACTGGCATGTGCTGGTTTCTTTCAGATGTATACAGTATGTGAACGGGTGGTAGAGTTTTCAACATCTCTATAATATATCACTAAAGACTAGTTATACTCATCATCACAAGAAACGGACAGTTTCTAGTTGTTTCAAGCAAAATGTGATGTGCAAGGGAAAGTTGGCTGCCCATCTGCTTTTGGTTTCTGAGGGCCATTGTTGCTGAAAACATCCAAGTACTACCACACAGCATTAACCATACAATGAATATCAATTGAGCATACAGAATGACAATGCGAAGAACAAAAGAATTACTCACAGTGAGGTTGTCGCGCAGCAACTGCATAATTAACGTACTATCCTTGTAAGAGTCTTCGTTGAGTGAGTCCAGCTCGGCAATTGCATCATCAAAAGCCTTCAGTATATACAACAAAAGAACCTTAGTCAACCCGGTTCTCTAATTACATAAATTTTTTACATACATATTCAACAAACCAATTTATAATCCAGCATCACTTTCTCAAATCGTTACTCTTTCGTGTCCATGAATAAAAAATGTCAGACTTTCAGTGGGCAAAACTAAAACTTCTGCTATGTGGCTTCATGTTACACAAACCCATATAATCAGACAAACATAAGCAAGTCCATAATGTCCTTCACTGGCTACCTCGCTCACAGCAAATTGTTTATAGGGTGTCGGCCCCAGTGTGGTGTTGCCTCCCTGGTTTAGCCCCTGCCTATTTCAGGGAGTTCTGCCACTCCAAACAGGATACCCAGACATGCCGTTCCCTTTGCTCCAATGCATAGGGTGAACTTCTTGTTTCCCCTATGCGCGTACTTATACCAGGCAGCGACACGGTTTCTCTGTTGCTAGCACTGCGGTCTGGAATGGACGACGTCTATACAGGCCTACTGCCAAGGCACCCCTGACACGTTCTATCGCAATTTTAAAACTGCCCTCTTTGGCCGAGAGCGCTCCAGAAGGGCGCAATATAAATACTCGTAATGAATGAATGAAGATAATGACCTTTATTCAGCTGAAGCCACCGCAATGCCAAAAATCAGTGCAAACGTTTCTCCATCAATATCCAGTAAAACAACTGGCACACACTGACACGCTACTTTTAAATTTCAAGAAAAAGTTTTTTCACCTGCTTGGCAAGCTGACAAGCTTTATCAGGAGCATTCACAATTTCGTAGAAGAAAACGGAGTAATTGAGCGCAAGTCCAAGTCTTATTGGATGGGTTGGCTGCATCTGTTCCCTGGCGATTTCAAATGCAGCCTGATAGGCTTTCTCTGACTCACCAACAACCTCTGCAACAAGAAAAATATTGCACTGGTAATCCTTCGGCACAGCAAGTGGTCCAAAGTCATGTACATGCCACATAGAGTCGTTGTCATCATCATCCTAAATCTAAAGGTTCAAAAAACTATTTCCTAATTAGTTCATTGGTTCAAAATTTCATCTAAAAATAATGAATTACACAAAGATGATTTTAGCTAGCATCATTACAACCAACTTCAAATGCACTTAACCCTCTCACCCCTATAGCCCCACAGCAAGCGGAACGCCCACCCGATGGCCATGAGCAAAAAGTATATAATATATATATATATAATATAATATATATATATAATATATATAATAATATATATAATAATATATAATATATATATAATATATATAATATATATATAATATATATAATATAATATATAATAATATAATATAATAATATATATAATAATAATAATATATAATAATAATATATAATAATAATAATATATAATAGTAAGTAAACCAATAAGCCACGGTTTATATGTTGAAGCCTCTATAGCGGCCTTACGGGTATTTGTCAAAAACCACCAAGCCGCTATAGCGGCTATACGGGGCAAGAGGGTTAAACCTTAAATATTTGATATAAAATGTCAAAATTCCCTTCATACACAATGAATAATGGTGGCAATATCCACTTCAAATTCCAGAGAGACTCAAACCTGCTCTGTTGGCACTTGCGGCAACCTCAGCCAAGTATCTGTAGTAGTCTCCTTTCATCTTCAGGTAGAACACCTTACTTTCAGCATTGCTAGCCTTGGCAATCAGATGCTTGTCTAACAAACCCTATGATCAAATAGCCAAAACACTGATGATGAAACACATCAATACTTCCTTCGTACATATTCATAATCAGGGGCTGTCCATATATTACGTACGCACGTAGGGGGGTCACAAGATATAGGCGATTTGTGTACGGGTGCGAACAGGGTACTTGGCAAAATGCATGTTAAATGTCTAATTATGATGTCCACATCAGCTATTTATAATTCTGTATTATCTTATAGTCATTCAACGACACTTGATTATGTCATTAAAGTCATGTTCTGTTCAGATCTAAACAGTACACCATAACAGTTGACGAACGTTTGTTAGCAAATATGATGTTTAAAAACATGTTTCATGGATGACTTGACTAAGTAGCCTTGTAGAGGGAGAGGGCAAAGCTACTTAAGCTTATTTGTATGCATGCATAGTGGCGGGGCATCAACAAAATGTATGGATGCACATGGGGGGATAGGTAGAAAGTGTTTTGAATATGAAATATAAGGATATTCCAGCACTAACAAATAAAGAAATATACACCAAATTTTCAGTTGACTGGCCAAATATATCTCCTCCATTTGATAATGTGCTATGCTAAAGAGAAATTTATAATTAAAATTATTAGATAGAGGTTAACCTCTAACACCGAAGATTAAAAATGCTGCACAGACAAAGCTGCTTAACATACTACAGATTTTATATATATATGTATATATATAGATCAGTGTATATAGTTTCATGATATTCTTGATTTAATCATGATATTTCATGTGCTGAAACAATGTAAAGATAACCTGCAATGAATCAGCAAAATGAAGATGTGGTGAAAGTGATTTGCTTGGACAATAAAACAAAATCTTAAACTCTAACAATTTCCTACAAGTTACAAAGTCTGTTACAGCAGTAATATGCGAACCAAGCAGCAACACTGCCATAGAAATCAATCAGACTAACTCAGATGATCTCTAACTTTAGCACACTAGATCCAATTTAAGCTTCCAGCATATAAGAATGTTGAACAAACAACTTAAATGACATTTAGTCAAAATTTAAAAATCTACTTATTTGCATAGATCTGCTACTTTCACTTTCTATGCTTGGAGGCCAGATCGCATTTCAAAATCTGACATTGTTTGAAATTGAAATCTATGCGACTGAACTGCACACTTAAGAATTTTTGCAGCCAAGTTGAAAACACAATAAAATACCAAAATTTGCTTATGGCCTAAATAATTAATAAATTCGCTTTTACTGAACTTCCACTTGAGAATTTTAGAAAGCAATGGATCATTCAATAAATATGAAATGAAGCACACAGGTAACTTAATACACTTGGTCTGCGTGATAACAAAAGCACTTCTGCGATCTATTATCTTATCGGGCAAATTAGAGATTGACTTCGGTGAATTGAAATGTTTTTCTTTTCGCCTAGCATAAATTAGACTTTTACAGCATCACTGAAATGTTTGCTCACCAGCACATCCATACAGATTTCTCTCAGCTCCTTTTCTACTTTCTCTCTGTATTCCTTGGCCATGTTCTGTTTCCTTTCGTTGCCCTCCGTTTTCTGTTCTATGCTGGAAATGACTCGCCATGACGATCGCCTTGCCCCGACGACGTTCTTGTAGGCGACCGACAGAAGATTTCGCTCCTCGTTCGTCAGTTCCGATCCTAATTCTGTTACCTTGTAATTATAACAAAAAGTTACTTAAATCTCGTGTTTAACTGTACAACTCACCACACCTTGTATAGTCAACGTAAATCGTGGGAAATGGTCATTCACAAGTAAATCATTCAAGTACCTTTTTCATCGCCGAAGCCATGTCGTCGTACCTCTCGGCCTGTTCAGAAAGCTTCGCCTTCTGAACCAGCTCATCTTTATCGTGACCCGCCATTATAGCTTGCTAACAAATTACGAAATGGAACTCCAATAAATCTTTTGAAATAAGTGAAACAGTCGAAGCACTGCTCGCAATGTGAACGAACGCCTCTTACAAGATGGCGATCTTAGCCACCGCTTCACTCTTAGCATATTATGACAGATTAATGCGCTCAAGATCGGCCGACATTTTCGCGGAATTTTCAACCATAAGAACTAAATTTTCACATAGTTACCTTAACCGAGTAAATCTAATTTTATTATTTATTTTAATTAAATTATTTCATCTTAAAGTAGCTTATCTTTATTTTTTATAACTAGCAACATCCGGGTTTTTTGAGAACTACTTCTTGTTTCTACATAATTATGATTATGCGGTTGCTCATAGCAAATACTCATCATCCTCAAAGGCATATTCTTCAACGCAGTGCAGCGTAGGCCCCCTATGCGTAAGCATTAGCCTCTTGTGCGCTGTCTGCTCCATCGATGTCCTGCCCTGACATTGTGAAACCGCTTAACCAAATGGCCGTGTGGGCTACAATTAAGCCTACTGTTTAGTCTGCTACTACTACTACTAGTGTATCCTGACCTATAGGCTAGGCCTACAGGCCTACTCAGTTTTGAGTTAGACATTTTGAGCTTTCCCCGCAAATTTTTGGTTCTTCCGCCGGTAGGCTATCTGATTTGCGCAATGATCAGGAGCCATGTCAGTGGAGGTCATGAGTCATGTATGTGGAGATGTGCGCGAGTATATATCGAGGAAGTCTTGCGATAAGTCTAGCAGCAGACTTTAGGACAGATTGCACAGAGGACCTGAACAATCGAGCCTTAGGAAACCAAATTAGTAAATTACGGAGTTAAGTAGTCATGTGCCACGTGCACTTCATTCTTTTCTTCCTAATGATGTTTTCCATATCTTCTTGTCCAAGTTGTCCCGCCTTAATTTTCTCTCGTGATTTTTTGTCCCGCGACGATAGGCCTAGGCTACAATTAGGCCTATGTAGAATCCTCCTAAGCTGACCCAGTTAGCTACGTCGGTAAGAGCGCGCGCTGGCCGCGCGCATCTTTGCGCGACTCTGAAAGAGAGCGTGTGGGCCGCGGTTCGCTTCCCGAAGGTGGTTATTTAAGAGATTCAACATCTCGGGCTAGCATGCACGGTCCGTCCACGGGGACCAAAATCATAATGGCGTGACGTCCTTTCAAACGGGCGAGAGGTGGAGAAGGCTCTCACGCGATCAAATTCATTGAAAAATGAACAGGGCTGAGGCCATAGACGGGCGCTCAGTGGCGGCACTAGGGGGGGGGGGACTATAGGGGCTAAGCCCCCTACAAGAGGCTCAGCCACCTCCCCCCCCCCTAAAAAAGGGCCATCCGATTTTGTTACATTGAAATATCCACGATTTTCTCAGAAATTTCGGCGGTGAAAATGGAAAATTTTCATGAGATTTCGGCCGACGACTAAAAAAAAGGTCGTCAGAAATTTCGGCGGATGAAAATGGGAAATTCCGTCGCGAGGCTTCAGTCCCCCCCCCCCAAACTGAAATCCTGGCGCCGCCACTGCGGGGGCTAGGAGCCTAGGGCTATATAAAATCCGATTACATTTTACATTTCACATTTAAGCTATACTTATGGTGCACTGCCTACAATTGATCTTCTCCTGTTCATCGTCGTCATGGGCACGTCTCAGATCCGTAGACCAACAGTGGTGTGCTCACAACCAGCGCATTGTAGGCCTAGGCTACAGGTGAATTTGAACTTTTAAGCTTCCTTCTATAGGCCTAGGCCTATATCTTGCCAAGCATCCCAAAATCAGCTTTTGCTTTTTCCTATACGCATCTTTATTTCGACACTAGTAGGCTAAGGGCATTTGAGTCGACGTATGGTGATCATAGGCGCAATCACGTCCTAAAAGTTGGAGGGGACCATAATGAATCACGTCCTAAAAGTTGGGGGACCATAATAATAAAGCTAGGGGACCACTCAAAAGTTGGGGCGACGCGTCCCGTGGGTCCCATAGGGGGGTTGCGCCTATGATGGTGATCGTGTTAAAAGTTAGAACATCGACGAGTCTTGTAGGCCCTATTTCTGAAACCTCAGTGGCAACACTGCTTGAGTCAACGTATGGTGAATTGGTGATCGTGTTAAAAGTTAGAACATCGACGAGTCTTAATAATAAATTATTGTGACTTTTGTTCCTTCGACTCATCAACGATATCTGTACCTTGCAAAAGTGAAACCGGATGTTTTTTGTCACGTGCTTCACGTAAAGTTCGAAGATATCATGAGAGATTTAGTCAATTAAAATTAAACTTTATATCGGAAAAAGTATTGTGCTTGAATGTCAACGTGTTCTGCAGCTAATTAATACGCCGTACATGTTTCTGCAAACGAGAGAAAGGTAGCGTATCCGGCAACAGAAGTTGACAACGGGCTTAATACTTCTTCGGTCGGTCTATCATAAATACAAGGTTAGATAATATCCCAATTGCATCTTGGAATCGACTAAACGTTGTAGCCGTATTTAACACGTTTAAACCTGAGTTATCTCAAAATTATCCATTCCGCGTGGCCTGCCAATTAAATACGTTATTTGCAGCAACAGGATGGCTGGCTAAAACAGGTGCGTAAGAGTTGGGTGCGTCCCGAATCCCATAAACGAAATTTCGACCGGATTCCCGAAATGTCATTTTGACCCAAGCATTAAACAAGTGTCTAATGATGCTTAGACACTGCAATATGGTGTCAGCAACAATTAAAGATTGACATCGGCTCGCTCGCCAATATGCAGGAGATATATAATATGGCTACCCCAGATTGGGAAAGAATAGTGTTCTAACTTACCTTGCTGTACCTGGTACTTCCACTAAGTAAGTAGGGGAGTGAAACGATAGCTGAGGCGACAATTCGGAGCCAATCTCGAATTCAATGCCTGTAATGCAGTGCTTCTCAACCTGTGGCCCACGGGCTAAAAGTGGCCCTCCAGACCTAAAAAATAGCCTTCATCTCTCAAAGAATTAACAAAAATTTATTTTAAAATTTTGACAATTTGAACAGGATAGAACACATAATTATTTTCTATTGAAATTTATTTTATTTTGACGTCTATAAATAACACGAAACATTCTATTTTAATTCAATTATTTTTGGTATATTGAGGTTTGGTAGAAAAATGGCTTTAGTGATTCATGTAGAGTTTTGTAGACTTTGCTAAAACAAAATGACATTAAAGGAGTGCCTCTTCTAGTAATCTTTTGCTTCAAGGACTTTTTTGTAGTTTATCGTTTAAGAGAGTAAAATGATGAATTCATCTGGTGAAATCCCAAAAATGTTAAAAACAAATTGTGACTTGTTCAAATGTGATCTATTTTCTTCTTATTCACAACCTAGAAATGAAGTTGGTCAAATACTTTCTTACCATGGCATGTGAAAGTCATTGAATTGGAAACCATTCAAAGTAGGCTATAGATGTGAAAGCCATCCAACTCCTCTAATGAAACCTAAGATCTTCTCATTGACATAACACAGATTAAGCAGAATTATTGCAATGAATCTTCATCCATTGATGTCTGCAATGGGCTACTGAAAGAATATCCCCACTAACTTCTCAGATTCAGTGCATGCTTCAATGTGTTTAGTTGAGATTGGGGTTCCGAAAGAAAATGGTAGAACGCAAATGGTTCCGTGGCCCAAAAGTTTGGGAAACGCTGGTCTACAGCAATGGTCATGTGTTTATTTTTGGTAAATGTATTTATGTTGTTTTCTTGAAGTTGAAATGAGCACAAGCTGCCTGGTGCCAGGATTGTTGGAACTACTAGAGCAAAACTATGTCTTCATATCAGGTATTTGTTGTTGCTGTGCAGATAATACTTCAGATGGGATCCAATGTAATATTAGCAAATTTATATATATATATATATATATATAATTATATATATGCCAAAGTATGTACAATTACTACCTGTCAAACTCCTTCAAGATGGATAGTTTTCTATGAGTGCTAGATCCATATTCCTTTAGCTCAGATGAGTTGACGGATGTGTGGTCTTAAGAAATTATCTGCTTGGCATGATCAGGTTGGCAGAATCACCTGCAGCCAGATGAAACGAAGACAATTTAGGATGCTTCTCGCAGATATACGTACACTGAAATTTATGAGTTCCACGACAAATTGCAATTCCGTTGCATGACATGTTGATGATGATATCACTGTGACATCTTATGGCTTGAACTTGGTTATAACAGCCAAGCATTGCAGATTCAGAGGAATATAGGGACAATGCTACATGTTCTAGTCAGGTTCTTTATTTGGCCATCAGATTGTTTACAACTTGAGCATTGAGCAAGCAGTCTCATGCCAAAATGGTTTAGCGTTTCACCTTTGCAATTATGTGAGCAACGGTGAAATTGGGTTTTGTTGCATTTTCAATAAATAACTGCTAATTTTAATATCTGCTATTTCTTATATACTTGTTGAATGTTGCTTTAATAGGTTTATATTGGCAGGTAGACAATTTATGTCTTGTCTGAGCAGAAATACTGATTGCAAGATCAAACTTTGTTCTTGTCTTGTGCTTTAAGAAGTTGACTGTTTGAGAGAGCAACTGGGTAATCCAGTCTCTATTCCTATGCAAACAATACTTCAAATGCAATCGAATGTAGTAATTAGTTAAAATTGGTTCATATGGCAAAAATATATACTTCCTGTAAATCAATAGTTTATGGATAATTCTGGCTTTACATACTGTGCTCATTGTTAAGGTGGCCGGACTCCAACTGGTGAACTTCTAATTACGTTCCCTGATGGCAGCAGTGCTGACTCGAAGATTGATGATGATCAACTTAAAAGGCTTCTGGAATACCTCTTAGATGCACCCGAGCAAGTGACATGTTATCTGTTCGAGTTTTATAATATCTTGTTTGCTATTGGCTTTTCTTACAAGAGTGATAATTTCTATTTTGTTTTACGCTTTGATATTAAATGATATTCAGTAGTGGTCAGACTTTGTTTTGTGTTTAAGTGCAGCAAAGTATAGTCTCTTGTTTCTTTTCATTAGATTTGTTTTTAGTGTTTTTGAGACTTTTGTCAACAAAAGTTGATACTTTAATGGCTGGTGTTGGTTGTCAACACATAAAAACGACTTGGATTTCACTGAGCGCTATTATTATAACTGAATGCAGATACTTGAACTGATGCATAGAGATAATCCATTAGCATCCGTTTTCATTGTATTTCTGAGTAAGTTTTTGCTTGCCGAGTTATTCGTTGAGATAAAACTGTGCACTAAATTCTTGGAATGTAAATTTTTAGTGCAAAAGAAGTGAAATTTACGGCTGTCATCGACAGACGTACGCAGAATTGGGGTTCAATCAAAGACTTAATACGATGCATCTTTGTTAGTATTTCATGCGGTTTTTCATTCATACTTGCCACTTGCATACCTTGCTGTTTTTAAGTTTATTCGTTATAACTGCATGAAATTTTTATAAGATCACTTGTCAACTGTATTTGTTTGGAGCATTAAAGTTGTGGTAGATATGAAGATTGATTTGTTAGCACATCGACGATGAACGGCAATGGTTTCCTACTAACGGCTTGCTGCTTTTAAAGTGCTATTTCTTTCAGGAATGTATATAGTCTGTGTAGTTTTGATGACTTTTTAGCATCATCATCATTTCTTATAATGGACACTTGTAGCGAGTTTTTTTTATTCCGTTTATCCATCCTCAAACATTCCTTGATGCCATTTACAACTGATGATGGAGAAGCAATTTTTTATTTGTAGGGCATCTTTCCAGATGGAAAAAGCATTGAAAATGTTTATGTACTTCGACCGGCTGGTTTCTTAAATGGCATTCAGAAGTTTCGTTACGAATGGTCGACTTCTGGTGATGTACATAACAAGGTTGTGGTTCCTTTTATTATAACTGGAATTGTTTATAGATTTATTATTATGGACCTTTAACGATGCATTGCTTTTCTATCTATATAAATAAAGAGAAGATTCTGTCTGTCTGTGTGTCTGTTTGACCGGGATGCATTTCCACAGTTTTTTTGAGCTTTTCACTCCAAACCTTAACTACTGTGTAGGTCTCGGCATGAGACACCCCAAGGAGGGGTTGGCGATTCTCTACCACCATGGGGGCCAGGGTGGGGGCGAAACCCCAAATTTTGTTCACTTTTTTTAGCAATTCCTCTGAAACTTTGTACCTAGAAGGAGGGACATCAGAACCACCCGGTGGAGTAATTGGCGAATCTCTACCACCATGGGGGCCGCCCCCATGGTGGGGAGCTGCGAAAACCCTAATTTTCGCCATCAATTTCCATTCCCTTGCAATAGTTTCAGTTAGACAGATTTTTACGCGGGCCACCTTGCCTATACTCAGCCCACACCTCGGCCTGCAGGGGCCGGGTGGGGCATGGGTGGGGGTAGAAAATTTTCCCGAAAACCGAACTTTCACGGGTCGCGTACCGGTCGAGGTCGGGGTGTGGTGGGTAGGATGGGATGGGGTGGGGGGATGGTGGAGGGGGGATTTTCCGAATACACAAATTTCATGGGTGGCGTACCTGTGAAGGTCGGAGTGTGGTGGGGTCGGGGTGGCGGTGGGGTTGGGTGGGGTGGGGTTGGGTGGGGTGGGGGATAGGGTGGGGTGGAGGGATTGGGTGGGAGTGATGTGGGGAGGGGTGGTGGGCGTGGTGGGGTGGGGGAGTGTGAAGGAGTGGGTGGGTTGGGGAGGGAGAGGAGTGGGGTTGGGGTTGGGGGAGAAGGTGGGGAGGGGTGTGGGTATACATGGGAGATTGGGGTGGGGGTAATTTTTCCGAAGACCCAAATTTAATGCGTGGCGTACCGGTGGAGGTCGGAGTGTGGTGGGATGTTATGGGGTGGGGGTGGGATGCGATGGAGTGTGGTGTGGTTGTGGCCGGGAGCGGGTCGTATCCTAAATTTCCCGGCCAACGCTGGGTACCCCAGCTAGTTTTATTAATAAAGCCATGAAAATCTTTAATTGGTTCATTATATAGTGTATTGGCTATTTAATACAGGCTTATTCTAATGCAGACTTTACTGATAATTATATATTGCGACTTGCGTTCATAGTTTTAGTTGTCTCATTTCTTAGGCACGGGTTGTGTTCATGTGTTTATGGAATGGAATCAATGCTTCTGTCAACTGGTCTCATAGCATTTTTATATCTACTGTTCTAGGTATGAAGCGTAATTGTTCAGTATGTATAGTTTTTCTTCCAGGTAAAGATTTTGGATTCCGTTGACGAACTGTATCGTCTGATAGATGCTCTCCAACTCACTGCTGATCTTGGTGGAAAATTCTACTACAACAGCGATGAGCTGTTCAAGCATCTTAAGGTAGTTTGTTATCAACAACTGTTGTTGAACTAAGAAAAATTATCAGCTGTCTGAGTCTGATGACTTTTAGTGCTATTTTAAAAATGCTTGAGGCATCAGGTGAAAGATGTACATTATGGTAAAATTACAAATGACAGACAAGCAAAGGTGCTGAGAAACAAGAAAGATAGCAGTGTAACTAGGAAATTTTCAAGTTTGTGGCTGTGTCAGAGAGACCAGAGTTCAAGTACCAAAATTTAATAGCATTTTCTGTGTATTGTCAATGAAGATTTTTTCATTTCATGTGCTGTTTTGTAGCTGGTGGAGTTACTTTATGACCGTTGTGAGCAGCTGACTAAAGACTTAGAAGCCTGTTGCCTCCGCATGCACAGTCTCCCGTCGAACAAGAAGCCTGCGGGTCAACTGAGGGCAGAGATTGAGAGTTTGGAGCAGGAGCAACAGCAGATGGACGCGCGGACGGAGAACATGTTATCTGAGGCTGGAGCAGAAATCGTTCAACTGAAGACAATCAATGGAGAGAATTTGCCGTCTGCTCAACTTCCTCCGATGTCTGTCCACAACGTCAAATTAGTTGAAGGGTGATTAAAGCTGTTCTCATGAAAATATTTCAGATGCATTGTGGTCATTTCTACACGAAGTCATTGGTGACATGCCTTATAATACAGCCATCACTTAGACAACGATCATGCTGAAAAGTCAATATGGAGCGCTACAGTACATTTGTATGGCAAAGTTTCCAACCCAGCGTGTTTGGTTATCAGCTTGTGGTGGGGGAGATAGAGCTTGCATTAGCAGATATGCTCCAATCCAGAGCTTGTTATTGAGTCCACTTTGTGTTTGATTAGTCATCATCTACACAATAAATTTGAGTGCTGTATACGCGGCTTTTGATGAACTCCAGAAAAGCTGTCAAACTCAATGATTGTAATCACTAATTTGTTCAGCACTGCTTCATTAGAAACTCCTCATAGACATAACTAACCCAACAATAAAAGACCACAGTCGTGCATAAAATGTTCAGAGGAAAGACAGACCAAGGAACTAATGTCTCATGTTGCCCAGGCAACACATTCCTGAAAGATGGACCGTCAAGTGTAAAACCTCACTGGAAGTTTGAGCTAATAAGGGACAAAGTTATCATATACAGCGGAGTAAAGTGATATACTTACAGGTATATAGATATACAGCTTCCTGGGGTGATATGGAGCATAGACTGCAAGACTGTTGTGTATGAACATTAAGATCTCAAGCATCCATGACCAATGCAATGCCTTGTGCATAAAGCTGTATATGCTCTCTAAACTAGTTACTTAACCAGTAAGTCAGGCCACAGCGTTTAATACAGATTGCAGTTGACTAATGCTAGCATAGACATTAGACAGCAATGTCATTTCCAGCCTATCTCATTCATGTAGGACTCTGCTACATTTAGGTTAAGCGTGCATACTTAATAAAGACTAGAGAAATTTTATGGGTTGACTAGTACCACTTGATGTAATCAAGAGGCATAAGGAACCTTTGGGGTTCTGGGACAATTAGATTGGGTTCTGCGCTCCACTGCTCGGCTAATTTGACGAATTCCCAAATTTTCCTCTGTCTCTGCCTATATGCATGATATGTTGCACTGGTTGCCTATAGCCCAACGTATCTCATATCTAATTGCTGCCCTTTTTTGACGCTGCATTCTTGGTTGCGCTCCATCTTAACTATGCAATCTCTGTCGCCCAGTCTCGAACGTTGAAACGCGTCGGGTTCTTCGCTCTGCTATAAAGGGGCAACTCCTAGTTCAACGGGCTCGCTTAGCTGCTAGACAGTGCCAAGCTTTCTAGGTTGTAGGGCCGTCAATTTGGAATGGCCTTCCTTCAAAGCTTCATTTGCTACATCTGACCAGTCAAACTTTGTTTCATGAATCTCTGAAGTCTTTTTTCTTTTGCCATGGCTGGACTGGGATCGCCTCTGAGTGGATTTCTTGAAGGGTGTTATATAAATCCATAGAATGAATAAAACAACATGTTAGCTTTTGTGTGTGTAGCGAGTTTTGAATAAAGAATTGTTTGATTTTTTGTTGATTAGTTTTATTGAAAAAGTAAATAAAGGAAAATCAAATTATTCTACCGAATACGAGACATGCAGAACTTCATTGGCGAGATCTCTGAAATTACGTCAGTTTGAAGAAGAAAACAGCAAGGTAATTTAGTTGTTTCTTTTTGTTTGTTTTCTGTTGTTTGTTTTGTGGTGATATTTTCTATTTATTTATTAGATAGATGGAGGTTCAGTTGAGTGGTTGTAGTGTCAACTGGTTT
This sequence comes from Lumbricus terrestris, assembly GCA_949752735.1. NCBI lineage: Eukaryota > Metazoa > Annelida > Clitellata > Crassiclitellata > Lumbricidae > Lumbricus > Lumbricus terrestris. The sequence continues at coordinate 74,644,484 of OX457036.1, read as the reverse complement.
TCTTCAAATTTGATTTTTAATGTCACTGTGCTGTCTAGTTTTTCGGGTTGCTGGTTCTGTTGAATATTTAATTTGTTCATTCATTCAATGTGAGTATTCATATGGCACCACTTCAAAAAATCTTGGAGGTTCTCTCTGCATTATCCTATTACGATGCTAATTATAATTGCGAACGAATATATTTCATCGTTATAAAAGTGATGCACAGTAAGCTGGATGAGTCACCAGTGGCAGGCCTATACACAAACGTGGAACCAGCCAATGGATCCCCATTGACAGATGGCACAAATGTTCAGAGTCTCTCAACTGCTTTGCATTGATAAAGTTGAGCGACGTCAGTTGACAGCGTTAGCAAAGACGCTGCTGCTGCTGATGAGCATCTCCTCATTGGTAGAAGATGACACACATCCGGCTATTCGTCAATGTAGATGATATGTGCAGAACTAATGAAGGACTTCACTGCTGTGGTTGGGCTGAGGTTACGCCGTTTGAAGTGTCTGGTTTTGTCTTTCAGTGGTGTGCGATACTGGATGTGCACTTGCTGTTTCTGGAGAATTTCACTCCAATCGGTAATTCTGCTGATGATGTTAGGAAATACTCCGAAGAACTTGAACAGTTTGATGAAAAGACCAAGGTTTGACATTCAATTAGTTATTTTATATACCATCTATGCAATTTTATACTTTTTGACTTTTTATCAGTTTTATCAGGCACACTACTTTGGATTGCCCAATCTAATCAGTCAGATAACATGGCCAGATACTTGGCTGTAATCGGCTGTCCGTACGCTAGTACTTGATAATCGCTACTTGGTTGACCCTACTCAGCGGGATACTGATCTATTGTGTGCCTCCCATTGTAGCCAATATGTCTGATTTCAGCGATCAATGTACTTGAGTGTTTGTTAGAATTGCTTGCAATAAAAGATTTAATTGATTGGTTGATTTGATTGTTTATTTTAGGCTGATTTCTGCCAAAGTGTTGAATTCTACAGAAATTGGCAATCGTTCCTTTCTGATGGTTCACACCCGTTATCAGAGTTGTTCGATGATAACAAGAGTGATGACAGTGATTCAGATTCTTTGCACGATAAAAGGATTGAGACGTCCGACCTTAGATACCAGGAATTTATGTCCGTTTATACTGCGCAAATTGCTCTTGGCTATCAGCTTCATTCGCACATTGAGCAGGTATGAGGCAATTGTCTTAGAACAGATTAACTCAATGCTGTTCTTGTGTTGCAAGTCTGAATAGATTCACACTTACTCACACTTATGCTTTTTTGGGGCAGAATTTTTATGCTGTAAGCTAGGTTATTGAGTACGCTCGTCATGTGTACATGGATTATGTCCGTTTGGTTATTAATGTCTCTTTCATTAAACTGTGTTCACTGATTCTTGTAGGCATAGTAAGTTGCTGTTTTTGTTTGATCCATCCATTTCACAACTCTGTTATGCTGAATATAGTATATCTAGTAGAAGTTTTTTCTTTTTTATAGATGTTCTGTTTTAAAATTTGTGGTTGATAGGCAACTGAATGGTTCAAAAATGGTCAAGAGCTGCTGTCAAAGTCCATTCCAGAGTCCAAAGCTAAGAAGTCAATGCTTGAAAAGGCAATTGCAGACGTCGATGTGTTTCTGCTTTCAGTAAACCTTCAACATTTGACCAATGCCGACTACACTGAAGTCATGACAGTGGTCACAAAGGTTGGATATTTTTCTAATAACCTGTATATTTGTACTTTGCTATAGCATATACGTAGCACTTGTTGACATGGCAAGGGCTTTGAAAAGCAGTCCTTTGTTTTCATCGCATTGTTACTGCTGCAGTCAAATTGCCTGCAATTAGACTTTTTGTTTCTCAATGAGATGCTTAGTAGATAAGTAACATAATAATTATGATTTTCCCCGCCTGCTTACCTTCCGCTAAATTAGTTTTGATATTACAGTATCAGCTGTTTAAGTGTTAGCTTTCTTCTGATGACAGGTTGGAAGATGCACCTACATTGACTAATTAATGTTGTGAATATATCAAGTTTTTTTATCTGCCTAGGTCTTAATTTTCTGGTTGTGTACATTTTTCATTTAACAGGACATTGTTCTTGGTTTGGTCTCGGGCTTAGAGACTCTGCTGTTAGAGTGCAGCAAGAAACTTCAGCAGCTGAAGGAGATGTTAATCAACTGTAGTAAAAAGGTTGCAAAAGACGTTGCTTCAGTTACTTCCACTCCACCAGTTCCTCCAACCGTTCCTGCAGCAACTACTTCTTCTGGGGCAACTGAAATGCACGCTACAAGTGTGACTTACGTTGACTCAAATACTACTTCCACCACTTACACAAGGGCCACGGTGTCAGAGGCGAATGATTTGTCTTTGCCATGCAACATAGACAGGGTAGTTTCTCATTAAAAGTATTCATAAGACATAACTTTTGCTTTATGTACAATTGAAGAAATTGATGGAAAACCATACCGCTAGAAAATCTAATCTTTATTACTTCTGGGAATTTTACCGTTGACGCTCTCATAAAGCTGAAGGCAGTTGTTGTGGCTATGTAAATTAAGCGTACTAAAATCCGCAGCGGATCCAAAGGAAAGCCATGGGAAAAATCTGAGAAGACAATGGAAGCAGCCTATTGAGTAAACAAAAAATTGGTAATTAAAATAATTTGAAAAGTTTCATCTAGTTGAAGGTGGATTTGTGGTTTAAATTCAGTTTGCTCTTTCCCAACCACATTTTGTTGGCATTCTTGCATTTTGGAATGGGAATCAATTATATCCTTGATTAGAACGACAAGATGGTGATTACAGTATTGACTGCTGTGGCACAAATCTGGCAGTTGGAATTTTTCTATTTTTTATAGCTCTATCTCTCATCAAGAATGAACCAGGAATATTCTAGTTTGAAGCCTGTGACCGTGACTGGAACCATCAGGAGAAAACGAGGGTTTGTCGATTTAACTACTGTCGTTAGAGTGCACTCTGTAATGCTGCAGATAGTTGGTTTGAACCTACCATGAGACTGCAGGACCTTGACATAATTTCTGCCTTCTTTCCAATTTAAATGGAACAAATTGCTCAGTGGCTATTGATACTTTTTCATTTGCTGATGCTTTTTAGGAGATGTATATGATAATGATATATGTTATATTATGATGTTCTGCATTAAGGTTTTACTGGGTGGTCATTTAAGTAATGACTCTGTTCTGCTTGATTTATGCATGGTTTATATTGATAAATCTAACTGTTTTATTCACAGCTTTGATAAATGATTTATTATTAATTGATTCTGTTTGATTGGTCACCAGAAGGATCTTTTGATAGCAGATACATCTATGGCTCAGTCATACCTCAGTATTTTCGTGTGACTCTCTGCACATTACAATTTTGTAATAATCTCTCAGTTGCGTGATGATAATAATAATTTTCTTCTATTCAACAATCCAGTTGACATTCCGCAACCAGTTACAGCATACGATTATGCTGTTGAAACAATTTACAGGAACCCAGATTACAGAATGCATAAATCTTAACTATAACAGAACAGACAGCCTGCAATAATCGGAGCTAATAGCAGCCTACAAAGCACGTCCGCCCTGTACGGGGCATGAACTCGTTACCTCTTGCTCTCTACACCAGCATGTTATCCATTGCGCTACTGGTGGTGGTGATGATGATGACAAGTCCTCTAAAATGATTGTAACGATGTTGACACAATAGTAATTGAGAGTTTTAGCTAAGTATTTGAAACTTGAGATGCAGATTTTGTCGTTGCTTCATTGAGCTGTAACGAAGGATTGCCTACTCTTGTTGGAAAGCTCTTCAGATGGAAGTTCTTCTGAAATTCTATATAGTAAGCGGAGTCATTGTAGCTCTAAGTACAGTCTGCAGAATCATTCTGCTCTACTCATTCTGCTGTTCTATTACAGGCATGTCATACAGGAATTGGTGGCAACAGAAAGAATTTATACAACAGAACTTCAGAGCATCATAGAGGTATGCATGACATGACCCTACCAATCTTCAGAATGATGATGGCTAAAGACAGATAAATTAATTAAAGATATGTTAGGGCTGTATTGCAGATAGCTCTTTACTATGATGCATTTCATGTGTAAGATCTCCAGTGGGTGATTTTTTTTATCAAATCCTTTCATAATGGCTATTGTAGTTGGTTAAATCCGGTGATTCCTGTGTCAGTTGGTAGCGGTTTACAGGTTTTCCTATGCGAATACTGCGCATGCTTTGTATCAACTGTGAACCTGGTTACATTGAATTGATGTGTAAAGATCTGTATTCATTTGGCCACTTGTCTGTTGTTGTCTAAGATTTCACAGTCATTGATTGCCCAAACGATTGTTGTGCTTAGGGGTACTTGCAACAATTCGACAATCCTGAGCTTCAGAGTCTGATTCCTGACGAACTTCGACAAAAGCGTTCTGTTCTGTTTGGCAACATTGAGGACATCTACAGCTTTCATTCCAAGTAAGTTTGTCCTGAAAACATGGACTTAGTTTACACTTGAACAAAGTTGACTTCTTACACTTTGGTAAGTTTGCTTGTTGAATTTTAGGTTGGAAAGTGGAGAAGACTTTGTCCTTAAGTTATTTCACTTACTAGCTTCTGTCGGCTGCAGTCAATTAACAAATTGACAATTATTGACAATTATGAGTTGTTAATCTTGTACATACTGGTTTGTAACTTATTTATATGCGGTGCAGTTCTTGTGTTTATGGAATAGAAACTTTTGAAGGTGTATCTTAGAACAGAGTCAAGGAAACCATCGCATCATACTAGTGGTACTTTCTTTGATAAAAACTCAATTGGAAGTAGAACTAAATGACTTCATTAATGAAAATGAGAAAATCTGTCTTTGGTCTTTGTTGTCTAATACCCAATGTATGTAGCATACTTTTGCTTATTATATTACCAGTGATAGCTTTTTATGCTTATGCTGTTCATTTCAGTGTGTTCCTAAAGTGTCTGGAAAACTGTGATCCAACTGAAGTTGGAAAGTGTTTCACAGATCATGTGAGTAATGTTCTTTTGCTGATGACATGAACAAGACAGTCATGACAGCCAAGACTGCTACTGTTGTTGTTGCTGCTGCTGCTGCAGTAGTCTACTGAAACTGTCTTTTGTTGTCAGTTTAGAAGAATTAACAATTCATGTCACCTATTTGGATAACAGATAAGTGGATAATTTGCTTAAGTGCATAGAAGTTCACCTTTCCCATTTTTGGGGTATTTCAATTTGTTTAATGCATATCGTATATATATGAACATATTTCAGTTATATACAATTATACATACATGTCTAGTTTGTATACATTGTATAGCTGACCTGACTACAAGCTTGTTGTGCATTGCTTTGTGTATAGCTGTGGTGTTTGATTGTGTAGGCAGCATAAGGAGCAATAAAGTAGAATAGCTACATATAAGGAAATGCACAACTACATGAATCACAAGGCAGGGTTGCCAGATTTCGGCAAAACTTTGTCGCCAGATTTCGAAAAAAAGTCGGGAATATCGTGAGACCGTTTGAGCTTTTCTATTTTCGGTCGCGAAAATTTCTGACGACTAAAAAAAAAGGTCGTCAGAATTTTTTGCTGTTTGTCTGCTTCGCAAAAATGCCATTTTTACGTGAATTTTCCCGTTTTTCCCCATTTTTCGCTCGCCGAAATCGCTGATGACTAAAAAAAGTCTTCAGAAAAAGTCGCCGTGGCAACCGCGAGGCAATTCAAAAGTCGCCCCAAAAGCGCGAGGTCGCGAGGATGAAATTTTCAGTTGCGAGCACTTTCAAAACTCGCCCAATTCGCGCTTTTCGCGACGACCTGGCAACCCTGTCACAAGGATGTAGAATCACAATTTTGACTTTTGACTGATGAGAGACTGATTTGCAGCATTTTTTCTTTTGTGAAATGCTGATCCATTTGCACTTCAATATAAAAAATGAAAATATTTTAAGCATAAAATAGCCATGACAATTATTAGCTCTATTTGAAATGATGCTGTAAAGAGCGTCTGAATTTGACTGAACGTCAAATGCACAAATTAAGAGCGATTTCTTGTCTTTTCATTGGACAGAAGACAAAGTTTGAAATGTACGGTAGCTACTGTCAGAACAAGATGCAGGCAGAACACGTCATCGAGCGATTGGGAAACGATCCGTTCTTAGTAGTAAGATAAATATATCTGACCTGCTCGTTTTCTTTTTTATTGAATTGAGGTTTTTGTAGAATCTCCATTTTCTCTTCAGTTGGGATTTGTTGAGGTCGTAGCATTTAAAACGGTAAAGTCCTACATGGTTTATAATTTACGTATTCATAAATACACACACAGTTTCATTGAGAAACTACTAACTCATATTGGTGTACATTTTCCATTCTTTTTTCATCATCATCATCAACAACCGAGGGACCAATGCCCGTAGGTGCTCGATGCCGTTCTCGTTATTCCACGCCAGGTTTGTCTGTCCAAGGCAGCGTGTGTTAGGTCCTGTAATGGTGCTCCACACCATTCTGATATGTTATCCAGCCATTCCTTGTGTGGTCGTCCTTTCCTGTTGGATCCCTCCATTCTTCCAAGCACAACTGTCTTGATCTTTCTGCTGCTGTCCATCCTGCATATGTGGCCGAAGAGATCTAGCTTCCTGGTTATTATTTTCTGCATAAGGTTGTCTGTGTGGTCTGTTCGCCTATACAGTTCTGCGTTTGATACTTTCTGCATCCATCCAATTCGCAAGATCTTTCTGTAGCACCTTCTCTCGAAAGCGAGTATTCTTCCTTCTGACTCCTTTGTTATTGTCCACGCTTCACATCCGTAAAGCATGCTGCTGAATACGCAGGTTCTTAGCACTTCCAGTTTTAATTTCAGTTGTATAGATTTGCTCTTCCAGACTTTGTCCATTGCACTCAATGCTGCTGATGCTTTCCCAATCCTTACCCGTAGTTCTGCCTTGCTATCTAGGTCGTATGTGTTGACGCACCCTAAGTAGGTGAAATTTTCTACATTTTCCAGTTTGTTTCCATCTATTTCCATTTTTCTGGGCAGATCTTTTGCTCCAAACACCATTGTCTTACACTTCTCAAAATTCATCTTGAGCCCATATCTTTTCCCTTCATCGTTTAACTCCTGCACTGTGTGTTCTAGTCTCTGTTCGTCGTCATCTATCAAATCGATGTCGTCCGCAAAGCAAAGGTTGTTTATTTTTGTTCATTCTTTTTTGCCGTTGTTAATCTAAATATAAAATTGATAGTTGACAATAGGCAAACCTTGCAGTTTCTTTAGCTTCATTCTAATCCTGGTTGTGTAAAAAGGCAAAGTCGATGCCAGTCCAACAACCTTGTAATGCAATCTGATCATTTGAAGGAGACCAGTCTGGTGAGATATCCGAAACAGATGATTCATGGTCAAGGTCAGAAAGACGACAGTGGCTCAACAGGGCAACTGACGAATTGTTACCCACCTATGCACCGAGCATTTTATCGGTGATTAATAGAACGTTTGCTATTAATGCTTTTGTGTGCATTAACAGGAATGTCAGAAGAGACTTGGTCATCGATTGCCTCTCAGCTCGTACATTCTTAAGCCGATTCAGCGCATCACGAAATACCATCTTCTGTTAAGGGTAAGCTGCTTGCATTTACGTGGTCCTTGGATTGTTGCAACGATTTCTCTTTATTCACATGTTACATTATATCCTAGAACTCTTTTGATGTGTCGGACTTCTTACCTGATTCATTGTTTACAATTGACTAACCTCCAGTTTTCAACATTTTAACAATTTCGATATTTTATCATAACTATTTGTTAGTAGGATTGTCAATATTTTGACATTGCTTTATTTTGTTGTTCAGATGTGAAATAAGTTTCTTAAACTATTGGAGGCATTTATAGGCATCCTTGTAACGCATGACTGTGTTGCGGCGCCATATAAATTATTATTATTATTGTTATTATTATTATTATGGCCAATAAATAGCTATTTTGTACATAAATTAATTTGCTGCTAAACCCTTTTAAAGTTATTCAACCAATTAAGTTACTGCTATATTTTTAGCACTGATGTCAGGAAGTTTTATAAATGTATATGCCTCAAGATAAGTATGTTTGGCACATTTCATGAACATAAGGATTAAAGTTATCTGTTTTATTTCCTTGCCCTCATTGGTTTAAGTCTGTAAAACATTTAGTTTGTTATTGTATTGCTAGAATCAAGGTTATTGCTGTGAGCTTTTTCAAGAATTTGCAAAGAACATGTTAGTTATATAGCTAGAAATTTCAATTTTATTTATAATTTTATTTTGTCTGACATTATATGTTTGAAACTTGGCAGGAATTAATAAAGATGACGACAAGTCAAACAGAGAAAGATGATCTGAGCGATGCCGTTGAGTCAATGAGAGATGTTGTGAAATACGTGAACAATATCTTACACCAAGTCTCTATAACAGGATTTGATGTATGTACACTGGCATCTGTATTACAGAGTTTCTGTTTTTAGGTACTTTTTGAAGAATTTATGATCTGGTTTATAATAGTCAGGTGTGTTATAAGAGATTTTGTTGCTTAAACTGAGTAATACTAGTAGTTGCAGTTTAACGTCACTGTGTGGTAGCAAAGACCATCCAGGCTTGGGACTAGCACTGTCAGAGTGCGACCAGTGGCGGAGTTTCTTCAGCTGAATGACTGTTCATTGAATGTTTCTTGCGAACTTTTAAGTTTATTTTATCTTTTGCTTTTCTGGTTTCTGTGTTTTAATTTCAGCTTCCATGATGTTACTGAGATCATGTGTGAATTATTTAAGTTGCAACAAAATCATTTGTCTTCACAAAATCATATGTCTTGAGTCTTTTGTAAATCATAATTGTGATCTGGGAATTTTTAAGTCACTATTTAAAATCCAAATTATTCACAAAGTTCGTGCATGTCTTTGACGTTGTCCAAAGATGAATTAGCTGTGGCTAACGAGATAACAATCTCTGACGAATGAAGTAACATATTCAATGTAGTGCTCTGTAGGCCATGATAATTGTTAGTGGCACTTTGAAATGTATTGTTTTATCGGTACCTATGGCTATATTGTTTTATTGCAGGGGAACCTATCGGAGCAAGGTCGTCTGCTCATGCAGGGTTCTGTTGACGTCTGGTGGGGCAAACGGAAAGACAAGAAAGGGGACGCTCGACTGAAAGCGCACCGAAGACACGTCTTTCTTTATGAGAAGTGCATTATATTCTGTAAAAAGAAAGAAGACGCTCATATGAACGAACGGGTGGTTTACACGTACAAGAACTGCCTTAAGGTAATTGTCTCTGTTGACAGCAGATCTTTGAGACGTCAAAGACAAGTTTTGTATGCTTCTGAAACAGGATCCATCTCAATGATTTCATGATATTTTTTACTTTCATGATATTTTTACTTCTTTCATGGATTGAACTTCATTTCAGGATATTTGTGCTGCTTTATTGTTAAATGCTTGTAAACATCCGAAATGACATGAGAACTGTTATGGTAGAATTCTTAGATTGAATTACTTTTGTTGTGTCATATTGTATTGTATTGTACTATATTAGCATTTATAAAGCGCCTCTTACAGACTAGCAATTTAGAGGCGCTCTCAGCGTGACAGCCCCAAGGAAATAATAGAGACTTCAAGCAGTGAAGAGCTGAAGATGACACCCCAATAAGATCTTACTACGGATAGTGAGAGGGAGGTCATTCCACATAGAAGGGCCTACAATGTTTAAAGGCATGGTGTTGGGCCATGGCAGTCCTTGCCCTTGGAATCAAGAGATCAAGTCGATCAGCAGACTGGAGAGGACGGGAAGAGAGTGTGGAGAGGGGTTTGTGCATCAAATCACAAAGGTATTTGGGAGCTTGTTCAGTTGGAGTTCTTGAGACTAAGAGCAGTACCTTGAATTGGATACGAGAGGCAACAGAAAGCCAGTGAAGAACATCAGTCAATCATATGGGTAGAAATGTGGGAGTAACGAGGTAGACCAGCAATGAACCTGGCTGCCAAGTTCATAACTAACTGAAGGGAGGATAAGCGAACTTATCAAATGTTTCTATGTTTGAGTTAGTTTCTGTTATGATTAGCAGCAATTAGATTTAAGTGATGACTTCATTGTATGTACTTTAATTCTAGACAATTATCTGTCAACTGTTGTTGTTTGTTCCAAAGACGGATGACATTGGATTAACGGAGACACCAAAAGGTGGAGATGAACGGAGGTTTGAATTGTGGTGTCAAGGTCGCACAGATGTCTGGACAATCATCACACCAAATGAAGAAATTAAGAATGAGTGGATAAAAGAAATCAAACGACTTTTGTATAACCAATATCGTCTTATTAGAGGTCAGTTCATTTCATAGCCTAATTTCATTTAATTTATTCACGTTAATGCTATCCATAGTTTATTTTTTCAATTGGCATTTGATGCTTAATCGTTGCCTGTGTTGCTTTATAACCCTTAGTCCCTTACTTTATATTTTTCTGATTCCTGAATGAAGTTGATGCTGCGGTGCTTGGTATTAAAAGATGGTTCAGCGAAGCGATTGAAAGAAAAGTTTGAAACTTATGTCATCATGCTGAAATCAACAAAACTTATGAAATTCATGGAAATAATTAAATTGTCATTGCAGACACTAAAAGGATGTCGCAGATTGGTCGGCAGGGAACATCAGGCAAGTAACAATCTTTTCCATTTGAATGTTAATAGCCATTTAACTGAGGTTCTTATGCTTTGTTCTATTACTTTAGATAATTTATTTTCTTTAGTGCATGTCTGTATGTCAACCAGCGGCTCAGTTTACCATTTAAATTCAGGAGTGAACAAATTCTTCCAAGGCAATCCATGTATTTATTTAATATATAGATGATATATATATATATTTATTTAATGTATATATAGTAGCTAGTGTGTAGGCTGTGTATCTGGATGTTGAGTGTGTAACAGAAAAAAGAGCTTGCAGAAAAGAGCTATATGCTTCAAGATTGCAGCTCTGCTAATGCCTTTGGCACAGTAAGCTATAAAACGTGTACATTGCCATTGGAAAAATTGTACTATGAAGGGAAGCATTGGCCAGAGACGTGCTCATAAGTTGACAGTAGATAAAATAATGTTTCTGAGACTGATCGCTTCAACTGCAGGAACTGTTTGTTCTACTTCTTTGCGTTGAAAATGTTTTTGTTTTTGTTGTAGATTCTGCAGAATACAAGCAGCTGTCTTTGACATAACACATTCCAATACACTGTACACATCCTTGGAAGCCACCTTTCAGCTTGAATACTGTCCACATATACACACATATGTATTTCCACGGTTAATATACGTATATTTATGTTCATATATGTGCATTACTGTATCATATTTGATTGTGTATGTATATAGTTGTATGCTGAACATTCATTTTATTGCTCAGCCATGTTTTTGAAGTCTTCGACATATGCTGCTGCTGCACTACAACTATGATATGTTATTTTAAACAAATATTGATTGTGCATGTGCCACAAATGAGGTCATTGATTGGTGGAGAGATGCCTCAGATGAAGTCAACTTTTTTTATATTTTATTAGCACCAATCTAAAAATGAGTAGTAGATCCGTCCCCTCAATGAATGAATATGTGCTGGTTTAAGTAATAAATATTGTTGATATTCAAATTCTTATTGATGAAGTCAAATACGATTCACAAAATGTTAAGTTGAATAAGAGATTATTCTAAAAGGCTGCTGCCGCTAATTTCTTAAAAAACTATCTTACTAAAATAAGAACTGGCCGATTGCAGTACTAGTCTAAGAGAGGTGCATCTTAGTTTTTAAATTTAAACAAGTTTTGAAGCATTGACTTTTCATCAGATAAATTCTGTTACATGAACATGTGAGAGGATGAATGCCACTTGGTTAGATCATTCGAAACATTGTGAGTGCTGACCTGACGCCATTAAGGTCTTATGTTGTGCATTTCTTTTAATTTGCCTGCAGTACTGGTACAATAGCGTTGTTGCCTAACTAATATTAATCAGATATCTTATAAGTCAATGACCTTGCATCTGATCATGAGTATAAAAGTGATGAACCAGGATGATTTCTGCTTTCTTTCCTTCGTCTAAAGATTTGGAATTTTTCATTTACGTCTTTTTATTTACTTACAATGAACTATTTTCTGTTTTTCTGATATTCAGTATTTCCTTGTTCTAGACGTTCTTACATTCATTCATTGTCATCTTTTGTTTCATTCCACATTAAACTCTGGCCCTGTTAATTTTGTTGCGTTTTATATTAATCTATAGTGCTGTGTAACTTTGTACAGTATTATGCTTCTCTGCCTAAGATAGTTGTAATATTTAAGCAGTTCTCTGAAGAATGTATAGATATTTTTGCAGTCGAGTGGAGAATATATTAAACTCTGGAGCACTTTGGCATTCTGATTATATAAATTAGAACTGTGACTATATTGTTCGATATTTTGATGCTCTTCTAATATTAAAAATGTTCATTGAACTCTGCTCAACTTGAAGTTTTCTTTAGTGGTTATTCACTGAACATTTGACACTGATGTTTGATATTATGCTCTGCACAGTTCTACAGGTTTAACATCTGTGAGCAGTGTTGGCCACTTCAGTTGCTTCTGCTTTCAATTGTTTGCATTGCTTTTTGCATTTTGCTCTGTGTAATAATATTCCAGTGTAACTTGTTACAAGCAAAGGTTCATTCCCATGTAAAATTGCACGGTCTGTTAGATGACTTCTTTTCTTTATCTGTTTAATTAATTTGACGTAGAATTTGTGCCTTTATGTATCGCCACTTAGAACTGTGACTGACTGACTGACTGATCACAGGATGTCTCTAGTAGTTTGTCTAGTTGTGTATAAGGTAATTGGAAGTGAATTTACGTTCTGTTTTAAACGAATCACTGAAATCTTTAAGTATTTGCTGAGCGCACTCTGTATTATAAGTTTATTTGAGTCAATTTTTGTGAGAATTTGTCATTCATTTTCATACTTTCTGTGTCTCTCCTTGATACCTCAAGCAACCCCATTTTCTTTTCTAGTTTGAACTATGTGGAATTGTATTTTTTTTCAGTAGAGATCATGGTTAAAATAAGTAATTTCATGTTTATGTCAGTTGATTAATCAATATTTTCATGACTAGTTTTATTATTATTTCTTTAAAGTCTAAGTGAGTCACAGTTTTTTGTTGAGGTTGAATGACTTACTTCTTCCTTCCATAGAGTTCAGGTTTTTCCAACTAATTTGTCAAATATATGCGTCACTTTTCAGTGGTGTTCATTCCATGTCAGAACAACAGGACCTTTCAACCTTCAGTTTTAGATTTTGCTGAAATTTTACCATCTGTTTGTCCACAAATTTGAGGCACATATTCAAAATTTAATAAGATATTCGAAATGTGACTGAGATGTACCATTTTAAATCGAGGTGGGTAGGCGAATTTTTTTATCCGATTTCATGAAACACTTTCTGAGGCTATGTTCAACATGAAAAACTTGAGAATGTTAGGTTGATTTGACATGGAACTGCCCTCAGGCTCTCTTTTTTCCTACCATGTTGGTGCTATAGATTCTAGTTGATTATTTGGCTGATTGCGTCAGTTTACTTGGCCTTGTGCTGTTTGGACTAGGCTATTGTTTTAGTATAATGGCTAATTTGGCCCAGAATAATCTTGCTTCGCTTTGATTGTCCTATTTTAGCATGTATTGACATTTGGTACATTCCTTTCATTTTGTGCATTTTTAGACCAAATAGGAACTTTTCTGATTGAATTGCAGATTTATTTTATTTTGTACTAATATTTTCTTGTTTTTATATTTCTGTGAAATTTATTTTTTAATTTTGTCAAAAATCTGGTGGTTCATTTGATTTGTATGCAAACATTTTTAATTCTATGATTTGACTGTAGTATTCTCCAAATATGCTTGTTCTTTATCATAAACATGTTTTACTACCTTTCTTGCAATGATAATTTAGTATATTAATATAACTAACATTATTTGAGGTCAAAAAGTCATTCAGGGTTACAGCTTTATGTATGAGAAAGTGATTATTTTGAAAATGAAGCCTTCTCTGCCATTATTTTTGTTTACCCATGCCATTGGTTATTGTTGCTACGTTACCATAAGGTGCTTAACCTGAGTGCACTACATGATGAGTGATGTATGAAGTCTGATCTGCTGTTCCATCCTTAGAATGACTTGCAATTTTCAGGCAAAGACCCAGAAAACCGATGACATTTTTCTTATATTTCTAGAAACCTGCTCCCATCTGAAGTTGATAGCAGGTTTCAAGAGGTCCATTAGATACGTTTATTACAAATATTATTAATTTTGTTATTATTTTAGTCTCGATATTAATGATGCATTTTAATTACCACGCAACTTGGATATGTTACCTAAATTATGCCAATAAATATATAATTATATATGCATGTATATATAAATTATATATATATGTTCCTAAACATTTTGTTTTGAATAAAGTAACAAACATAAAAAATTAGTCATGGATAATTAGACATAAAATGGCGGATGCTGATAGTTCATAGTTTGCTTAATAACTTTTCCAGATTATGAAAAACTGTTTGTGCAGTTTACTGTTTTCTTTTTAATATTAGTGCTTAGTTTGCTTATTATTTTTACCAATTGTGAAAATAATTTTTGCAACATTCTTGTCTTGCAACATAACAGGAAAATGGTTTATATTGTTGCTTTGAAAGCATTATAAAACATTATAGTATTTCATTTGAAAAACGTAAAATAAGAGAAAAAGTTGCGCCCTTAGACCGAACGCGCATGTTAGTTTATAGTGCCACAAGTAGAAACTCTAATAAGTAGGACTTTTTGATCAGGACGATTTATACATACTAGGCATTAATTACAACTTTGGGCTTATCCTTTTATGTACTGGCACCGGTGTGCATTTTTGACAACTGGTTCGGATATCGATATGCTTACTTACTTATTTGGCTAATTGCCGGGCTTTTTCATCAGGTTCTTGATTAAACAATAATAAACTAGTGTTCTGTTTCAAGGTTTGTGCTGTGTCTTTTACAGACTGAAAGTAGAGCAAACTGTAAATAATCATGCTTTGCACACCCATCTGTTATGTTTTTGTTTTAACTTATTTAACTTGATGATAAGTATACATGATTTATTTCATATATAATTAAAATCTTTTGCAAACTTTTAATACTCCTATAATTTTTTCTGTATTTAATATTGGATTAGTGTGAAATTTGTATTGTATTGTATTGTATTGTATTGTATCTGACAACTTAAAAAGCACTTCTCACAGCAGAAGCCTTTCAGAAGCGCTCCCAGTGCGTGCAACCCCGAGAGAAAAGGCAGGTTTTGAGACGAGAGAAAGATGATGAAAGACTACCAGAGGGGATGGCAGAGAGAACTGGTGAGGGGGTGCCATAGGGAGGGGCCAAAGCAGGCAAATGTTTGTTCTTACTTGTGTTTTGCATAATAGCAGATGCCATTGTTATTCCTAAATGCATTATGCTTATACAAGTGCAGCTATTGGCTATTAATATTGTTGCAACTATTGGACAAATGTTTGCATTGTTCTTTCCCCATAAATAATAATGAAGGACCAAAAGCTTTGTCTTTGTTACTACAGCCCTTTTCATCAGCAATAAAAACCATAGGTAACTTTTATTTCATTAGTTCATTGTAAGAAACTGCTACTATTTTTCTTATTATTTTGTCAGAGTGGAATTATGTTGGTTATTTTTTATTTATTTTTTATTTAATGTTACCATTGTCTGTTCTTTGGCCCACTGATCAGCCACCTTTTTTGAACATGTTCTTAAGTGGTGCTATAGAAATGTTTGTAACTCAGAGAAAGTAAATTTATGATTATCATGAACATTATTATTATTATTATCAATTATACTTTTATTCATGTTGTTCTTAATATTCATTTTCATATTATTATGAATGGAGTTTATCCTATGGTAAGGCAGTATAGTATATGAGGCTAGACTTTCGTTGAGTTAGTTACTCATTGTGGCGAATTGTCCTTTTAATATGCTTAATTGTACTGATCTCTGATCTTTGTTCAGATATTCAACTGCAGATTGCTTTAATAATTTTCTGATATTGAAACATGAAGAAGCTTCAGATTTTGTCATTGATTCAGTTTTTAGTTTACGCTTTCTAAGCTGATAATATTGTTTTAGTGCTGTTCAACCTTTTCGGCACCATGGGTTGCAGAAGCATTGGTTATTGAAGCCGAGGGCCGCATCAGTAAGCTCAACAGCAGCTGCTGAAATTTATTGATAATTATTACCTGTATGAAAAATTAAGACTATTATGGAATGACATTAATGCATAATGAATGATAAAAAATAAATAATTGCATGTATAGTTGTATACACAAGCCTTTTGGCATGCGTAATAAGTTTTGCATCAGAAGTATACGGTGGCGTTTAACCCTGCCTTGCACTCAGTTCGTTTTTCATTTCGTTCCCCCAGCGACAGTTTGTTTCTTAGCTCGAGCTGATGAGCTCTGTTGCTGAGCAGGATTTCTATCTTCCTTCTCTGGCTATCATATTGAGTTGGTTTGCGAGGTCAATTAAGTGAGGAAAATGAGTTGTAAAAACCAGAAGTCACGATAGACTTCAGGAACCTAACCCAAGGGATAGAAGGAAGAGATTGTTGGTTGTCACATTTGCCTTCCTAGTCACTGTCCAAAAGCACTAGGAACTGTTACAATCGCAATGGATATAGACGTTCAAGTTGACCTCTGACTTTGTCATTTGCTTCATTTACACGATTGCTTAAATTTGGTACGCTCTGGCGGATAATCACCACATGGGCCGCAGGTTGGACAGCACTGTTTAGATAATTACACACTGACTAAAATTTTCACACGAACAGATTTTAGATATACTGAACTATTACTGGTAGTACAATTATCATGAAGTAGACAGCTGCTAGGGAAAATAGGTGTACAATGTACATTTTTGTTTTATGTCGGTAGAGCCTTCGCTGAAACGATATCTTAGAATTTGACAGTGTTGGCACACATGCGTTTTTGCTTTAAGTGATTTAATTTTATGACTTGGCGTAATTTTTAGCTTTGGATGTTTACGTTGTTAACAAGAGATGTAACTTTGCAGACCGTATTGAGATTGGATGTTCAGCTGAGACTGTTGGTGCTAACGAACGTGTGTGCGTAGGCCTAGATGACGAATCCTGGTGGATGTGTATTATTAACTGTTTATATTGATTCAATATTTTGGGATTATGAGCAGCTTGACTACGTTAATATATAGAGCAAGTTTTTAAAAAAAATTACGGAATCATTAATTTTGTAGAATTGGCATACTAAGGAATTGGCATACTAAGAAATTGGCATACTAAGACCGCTTCAATTGACAGGACTATGGCTGTGTCAAGCCCTCTGCCCACTACTTGTAATTTGGCTCTTTGGTCTATTTACTCTTTTCATCACAACGATTTCAGATTGCTCAATTCACCTTGCCCTCCCCCCATAACCTTGAAACGCTGTCCTGTCGTCTCCTATGGTCTTTGCTGCATTGGTAGGCCCTAGGTCCTATCCCGGTCGACATACCGGAATGTACACACGTAACAATGCTAGCCAACCGGCTGATGCGGGCCAAAGTGCAGCTAACATAATTGGTCTGGTCTAGTGGCCTACATTCAGCCAATTCTAAACAGTAGGTCTACGTGTCAACTCCTATGTGCATAAATCGGCCAGTCACCAGTGTGTAGAGTACTCAACTAGGGCAGTCCTGACGCTATATATGCACTGCTGTGCCATTGCAGAGTCCGCTTACGAGTTTGTTGACTTTATGACGAAATTTAGGCCTAGGTAAGAACTTTTAGCGTGCAGCTCTACACAAAATCTGCAGTTCTAAATAGATTTGTGCCGTTGTAGAAGCACTTCTCTGCGGTTCAAACAAGTTTTTAAAAAAGGCATTGTCCTACGATTGGGAACAATTTACCATGAAGGATGGGAAGGGAAAGGAGAGGTCGTGCAGTTCTAAAAACTCCTTAAAAGAAGCCCTGACATTAATAATGCAATAATAACAATATATGCCGGTCTGCATTTTAGAGTTCAACTGAATGTGACATGTAGACTGTTCCTAATATTGTAATGTAACAAGGCATTTATATAGAGCCTTCAAAAACTTCTGCAAAAATGCTGCTTGCAAGCATTATACCAACTGATGAGAACAAATGTGACATTCGCCACAATGATGAGCTATAGTTTCTATAATTACGCGGATAATATAAGTCCTGCTTGCCTTTTATGGTTATACGTATTATGCAATACAATACAATACAACTGAATTTGATATTGTCCGAAATCAGAACAGCACACATGATCATTCGACAGAGTAGGCTATATGTAGGCCTACGCCCAACCATGGGCGCCCTCAGAAATTTTTGAAGGAGGGGGCAAAACCCAATGACCACGGCTGAAATTTGTTGTAGTAGGTCTAAGAGTTTGAAAATGCTAAGCAGGAAATAATTTAGGAACATGCATGGGTATTTTTCATAGCGCTTTTTAGCCTATTTCACATTTTCACGTTATAATTTTTAATAGGCCCCTATGAGTAGTTTGTTTAGTGCGAAGAAATTTGCTTAAAAAATCAAAAAGTAGCCTAGCAGTTAAAAAGTAGGCTAGATGTCTGAAGGGGGGCAATTTTGGGGATGCAATAAGTCCATTCATTCACGCTCCCTCTATATAGTTACTTCTATATTTTAATCGTAATTTCTAAACCTCTAAAATACCACTCGAAAGTCAATCGCAGGCACCAGCTTATTATTCACCTATAGTCAAAGGGCTGTCGACAATGAGTTTATAGCTACAACATATTATAAATATGACAATAATATCTGATGAAGACGGCCAAATATATATCTGACAGTTTGGGCGGCATTGGGCATAGGCCTAACTATATCTATAGGACTAGGACTGGATTACTTAAATTTTTAGAAGAATTGCTTAAGGCACTAATGATACACCCGTGCAAAACGGCTCGCCTCAGTTTCAACGACGTTCAAAAATCATTTATATAGGCTAGAATCATAAACTGTCACACTGTGGGAAGTGAGCAACAAGACCAGAGCGAGTCATGGTCGTCCAGCATTTTGAGAGGCTAATAGTCAGACCCTACTTCACCTTGTCAGCTTGTACTGTCGGTTCGTGGAACCCTATAGCGACCGTCATGACAAATCCTCTCCATTCTCTCCTATTCCTTGTCGCCTCTCTCAACTGTTCAAGATTCATCTGCGCGCATCACGTGACCAAAATACGTCAATTTATGTCTTGTCACTCTTTAGTTTAATGACATGTCACCTTGACGCTATATAAATCGTCACATGCTTGCAATCGTTGTGCATGCGTATAGCATACATGGGACAAATACACACATTCTCACGAGTACGTGCATACATAAAAAACGATAAATCATTACATGCATAATTGCATATATGCAAACATACATGCACATTAACAGGAAGGCATTAGGCATAGGCCTACCGTAGGCCTCCATAAGTAGGTACACAAATATGTAGGGGAAAGTGCCCTAAGATGGCATGGTTCCTAAGATGGGACACACCCATTATTATTGTTATTCGGCAGTGGACGCCACTGTTTAGAGCTGCGAATGATGTATCATCAATACTAGACTCCACACAGCAACTATTAATACAGGCGATACATACATACAAACATGCGCACATGTATGCGCATATATACATACCGGTACCTACATGCACACGTACATACATAAATAATTATACGAATACATATTAATTCATCCTGATAATTTATATAGCGCCTCTTCAAGAAAGCTACTCAGAGGCGCTCTCTGCACTAACTAGCCGAAATGATGCTAAAGTCATAGCGAGAGAAAAATAATAAGTTGCAAAACAAAACACAGTAGCTGAGTCACCAGTGGCGAGCCCTCGCAAAGAGTTAACCAACGGATTCCAGTAGACAGCTGGTAGATGGCGGGGTTGATCAGAGTCACTGGTAGGTGGTAGATGACATACACACATACATACATACATACATACATACATACATACATACATACATACATACATACACACATACACACATAAAGTCATACATAATACATACATACATACATGCATACATACATACATACATGCTTAAATACATGCATACATACATAGATACATACATACATACATACATACATACATACATACATACATACAAACATACATACATACAAACATACATACATAGTACATACATACATACAGAGTTCATACATACATACATACATACATACATACATACATACATATATGCATGCATGCATGCATACATACATACATACATACATACATACATACATACGTACGTACGTACGTACGTACGTACGTACGTACGTACGTACGTACATACATACATACATACTTGCATTTTCATACATTCGTGCATAATTATTCAGTGGGCCAAAACAGTAGCATACGCGTGCCCAATAAATATGGTTGGCAAACGGTACGCATCAAGCCATCAACAGATGGTCGATGATTATTTAATGCCCTAGACATGAGTTTCTTCATTGTGATTGGCGTCTGTCTATTCGTTGCACATCAGTCAACAGTGTATAATAATTTTAAGTAGCTCGATCACTTGCGACGACAATAGCTACTGCTAGGCGTTTACATGCTCACAATAAAATGCCGCGTTCCTTTGAATATATATTGGTCACAAGATAACTAGAGCAGGGCCAAAAGGGCCATTATATCTACAGTCAGTGACACTTCATGTATAGGCCTATTTGGTGGCCTAACCAGAAAGGCTAGTCAAACATTTAAAAATGAACTGGCTTCCGGCAGAAGCTCTATAGGCACATTTGTATCGCTCTGCAGCCATTTCCGCTCTTCGGGCGTTTTGAAGGTTTTGATAAGTCATTGTATAGTTGTTATAAGAACATAAGTCTTTGAGGTTAACGGTCCATTGGTTTATTCGTCTAAGTGCCTTATAGTATGGTTTCGTCTAGAGAGTCTAAGAGGTAGTCGAGGATTTTGAGAGGCTTCTTTCGTATCGGTGACATCTTGCCTTCGCTGCTAGCACCAACCCTATGGGAATCCTCGGTGACGCTACGAAAACCTGCCTCATCCCGCGCTTCTGTCTCACCATTTTGCTTCGATGTCACCGTCTTCGTCTTGTCATAACCACCGTTGCTGGATATCATTGGCACATTGTCACATTTGTCAGATATAGTATCTTCCGATGCAACTTTACACGATTCATCATGTCCAGCTGCTTTCTCATGCGCCGTCGATTTTCTGTAATTATTGTCATCCAATGGTCGAACTGAGGAATATGTCTTCTTATGGGAGCCTTTCTCCAGCGTTGAAATTCCTTCTGATTTCATTGCTTTTGCATTGTCTGAGTGCGTGAACGAGGTTTGTTTCTCGTGATCATTCTGATGGTGAGTAGCCCGATAAGTAGTTTCTGATGTATCCTTATCCCTATCGTAACTTTTATCATGTAAGTCTTTAGCTGATGAATAATCACCATATTGCCTGCTATTCTTCGTGTCGGATTCAATCTTAGTCGCATTCTCTCTTCTACCGTTTACGAGGTTCTCATCGAATTCTTTCAATTGATCAAGTGTGCGCTCTGCTGATAGTGTTGATCGTCTGCTCAATGACGTATTGCTTCCGGTTTTTTGAACGCCTTCGTCGTTGTCGATTGCTTCTCGATGCTTAGTCTCTGCAGCGTCGTCGCCTGTCAACTTTTTCCACTTTTTCCATTTCGGATCTGTCTTTGCTGAGTTTGCTTCGTCATTTAGAACATGTACTGATATTGTATCCACACCTTGCCATCTGCTGTCGCCTTTATTGCCCAGTGAGTCTGTTTTTGAATGGTCTGACGAAGACCATTTCAAATGGTCTGGCGAGTTTTTCGAGGTCCTCTCCTCAAAAGACGTCAATTGCGTTGGTTCTCTAAATTCTTTGGAGATCGCTGTCGAACCGTCAAGGTCATCGGCTACGTCTATATCGTTGCTATCGGGAATATTTACATAGATGGCTGCCATGTTAACACCAACTGCTCTATTTCTTAGATTATTTCCAAGTCTGTCAACAGTTTCGTCAGACCTGGTCTGAGTCCGCTTCGAAATCGCATCAGATAGGCTTTTTGAATCGCTCAGATCTAAGCCGCCGTTATGATATTCTTCGACTAGCGTTCGACCATGTTTCTCCGAAATACGTTGACCAACGAAATTGTTTGACTTGAAGTCCTCTGGGTTACGAAGTGAGTCCTCTTGCGAAATTGACTGCTTGTGAAAAACCTCATCGGAATCATGAGCGACGCGCGGTGTAATCCCGGTAGGCACAGCCTCTGAGACAAACCTGAACCCATTAGAACGAACTGATTCAGAGATAGTGGGAGTTACCCCAACACTGCCCCCAAACGAAGATTCGTTGGTCCTACGTCTTTCCAGATCCTGCAGCGTTTCGTGAATATTTCCAGACGTTACTCTGGTGTCGTCTTCGAAGACTGGAAAGGGCGATGGAAGCGTCGTCGCTGGAGAATCTAGGCAGGGTGATCCCCTCGGTTGGAGATCGATCGAATCTGTGAGAGAATCAGACATCGCTGATGGCATCAGAGGAGACAACAGTGACGTGGCAGAGTTCGGTGAATCGGAACTAAGACTATCGGCGCCGATTGAACCCTGTTTCGTTTTGTTGAGCGACATGTTGAGGGAGTAGATGGGCGAAATGGACGTCCGTTGGGCTGGGGGACGAACCTCATCGCTCGACCCCAACGATCGCTTCAGTGACGGCGGAAGTTCAATGAGGTAAGGAACGCGAATTTTGACAGCGCCGGCGGCGTAGCTCAGCTGCATGGCGGCCATGTTGAGAGAGGCCGGAAGCTCCAATCGCAGCTCCTTCGTCAGTCTCTTTGGATCGTCATCGTTGACGGTCGTTGAGCCTCGAATGATGATGACGTCATTGATGACCTCATGCTCGATGTTCTTCGTGAAGCAACCCATCAGGATGTTGACCTGGTAGGCGATCTTCTGTCCGTAGCAGTCGCGGATGACACTCGGACTGATGATGTTACGGATCTCCTCCACAGCCGTCTTTCCGCCTCCACCTCCGCCGTCTTCGGCTCCTGCTCTCCGCCGCCGACATTTCCTCAGGGTCCTCGAGAGGACGTCCTGTTCATCGATGTGGTCGTCGAGCATCGATGCCACACGGCTCTCCAGAAGACGCTTGTTCTCCCACAGACCAAGCTCCCTCAACCTCCGCTCAATCTCCTTCTCCTTCTCGATGTCTCCAACCTTAATCGAATCCTTCTCGTCACTCCGCCCAGATCCATCCATCTTTCCACGACTAACAGATCAGCGAAACAACTGATAAACTCTCCTCAGGATCGCAAACCGTAAATGAACGACAAATTGTCATGCATGTGTATATGCCTACTTCAGACTGGTCCATGCATGTAAATAAGCATATACATCATGAAGACAAAAATTGTTCCATCAGACGCCAGGTAGAAGACTTAGTACGACAGTCGTCTGCGTTCTGCCATATATATGGCTAATCACCATAATCACCAATCGATGTCGTCGTTAATCCTTGCATCCAGTTGAGATGATGAATTCAGACGCTGCTTTGCGATACTTCAGATAATCGTCATTTGACAACTGCTGCTGTGCGAATGTCAGCGTGCACCAACCTGCATAAGAATGTCTATTATAAGAAGGCTACCAACGACCAACGGTCTCTCGTATACAGGAAAATTCCCAGTGAATTTTCGCATCTACGTCGCAGTTGTTGTTGTTGTCGTTGGTGTCCTAAAACGAACAACCATGCACCCTGTATAGGTATATGTAAATAGGGCAATTGGGTAATAGCTCAAGGCCATGTATAGTCCTGTGAGTAGAGCAAGGCAGAGCGGTGTTAGGCATTCATGCAAATAGATTAGCATATTAACGCACACTGGAGAAACTGATTTTTTTTATGAATGCTCGAGGCTAAAGCTGTGAACGGGCTCATCAAAAATTATTGGCATGCGCAGACCTACGCTTGTATGCATGTATGTGTGTATGACTATGTGTATGCATTTATCTGTGAATCATTGTATCTGGCCATGGATATCTATGTATGCTAATTTTTCAATTCAATGCGAATACTTATGTAACCTCCTCCCAAGCTCAAGGCAACCACTCAGGAGCGCTCCGACCACAGCACAGTTGAAAAGGACAGTTTTTAGATGATGATAAGAAGAGCCAGAGTGGATCCTGAGGAACAAGCACAATGTCAAAGGGAGCCCGTTCCAGAGCGAGGAACCAACCGGCCAGTGTGTAGAGCAGGCTACTCAGTTACAGAAGTTAGATTGCCATAGTCATCGTTTATTAGTCAACAAGAAGTCACATTGCCATAGTCATTATTAATTAACAAGAAGTTAGATTGCCATAGTCATTGTTTATTAATTAACAAGAAGTTAGATTGCCATAGTCATTGTTTATTAATTAACAAGAAGTTAGATTGCCATAGTCATTGTTTATTAATTTACAAGAAGTTAGATTGCCATAGTCATTGTTTATTAATTTACAAGAAGTTAGATAGCCATAGTCATCGTTTATTAAATCGACATTGTCTGCAGATAATAATATCATGATGGCATGAACCGCTTGTTTACTCCACGCACTGGATAACATGAAACACTCCATGCATGACGTGGTCGATCGATGATCAAGATCGATTTAATCAACATTGCATAAGTTTCAAGCTCTTGCTCACAACAACAAGCAGCATATTATACTCTTACATCAACACCAACTCCCAGCGCATACCGAGCATTGCTGCAGCTGAGACTAATTTCGATTAGTAGGCTACATGGAGAACTAAAACAGTATGACTAATTATTATGTGCTCAAGAGGATAGAATTACAAACCGAAGACAAACTTCAAAGACAACCACATACACATAGGTCCACTGTAGGCAGGTCTATGTCATTCAAATGACAGTAGGCCTAAAACGCCCAGCCATAATGAAGTCAGACTGCTGCAGGCCTAAAACACTCAGAGAAGAAAGGTTGCATTTTTCTATATATGCTTATTAGAAACAACAGAATAGGCCTACAGTCAGTGACCCATACTGCAGATAGGTTAAGGCTTAACATTCCATGGTTTTGGATATCCGCCACCTCAGGTGGGTGGACATAATAACTACTGGCTACCGTATTGGTTAAGCGACCATGCAGAACGGTCTTAGAGCTACAAGTGATAATATAGACTATCTTAAGTGGAGTTTTAAGAAAGTACATATCACTGGTATACATGATCTGATTCTTGCGTACTTTGCGACATACTATGTATGTATGCCCTGAAGAAGGTGAGAACATGTCATGGGTGGCATGTGATGTGTAAAAGGGTGACAGACGAAGGTCTGTCACTCTTTTATGCCGGAGCCTTTGACGACAAAGTTATTTGTGAAAGAAAAAGAACAGCTACAGAGCATTGCACGCATGGAGCATTGCTAATCACGAATTCCTTTTGGTGAGGCAGAAGCATGAAATGCATGATCATCCACAACCGACCCGTGGCTCACGCAGAAAAGACCCAGGCCTATTTATGCTGTGTACAGTCGAAATGTGATATTACTAATCTAATTACCCCACGTGTAGGCCTACACTATCAAGTGAATTGAAGTGCTGCGGATTAACAGACCAACGTATGACAATTGACAACAGATTTTAGTTAAATTTGGATCATGACCATGTCATTTGAAAACTGTTGAAGTGCTAACTCCACTCTAATTGTTTCCGTTTTAAATGAATCGTGTCTACTGGTCCCTTAGGTCTAAACTTTGTCACGTATACAACTTTAGACCATACACATGCAATGCGTGTATAAGCACTTTTTTACATGCCAA
Source organism: Lumbricus terrestris (assembly GCA_949752735.1). NCBI lineage: Eukaryota > Metazoa > Annelida > Clitellata > Crassiclitellata > Lumbricidae > Lumbricus > Lumbricus terrestris. The sequence goes on along the minus strand of OX457036.1, from coordinate 74,618,551 downwards.
GAGGTTCAGAACTCTGGAAAACAGATCATGGATCTCCATAGGCCTATGGGCCAAAGTTATTTAGGCCTACTGTCGCAGAATTCGGTCTGCATTCCTTTGAATGCAGACCTAATTGTTACAACAATTAAGCAACAAAAGTTTTCAGTTAAATTACTATGTCAATGCCTCTGCAGAAAAGGGTGAGAAAAGTTTAAAAAACACGCCTTTGCCTCTGAGGCCTAATATTATGCCCTATAATATAGGCCCTATATAATTATAGTCTAGATTTGTGCTTGTCCTGAATCTACTGCATCTGATTCAGCTGTGTCAAAATAACCTCAAGTTTTGGTAACAGTAGCCTTACCATGTATAAATGCCACCCAGTGACCCAGATACACTTTATACAAAATAATGTTTATAATTATGGTTTTAAATAACAGGAAGTCGTACATTTAATTATTACGAACTATTTACAGCCACATCATGCAGGCCTTTCGAACGTGTGAATGCTGTCTTGCCATGGTCAAAATTAGACTAGAGGTCGTTAAATTAAATGATGTTCTCATGCACTTTAGGTAGACCTACGACTATCCGTTGTAGCAATCTCACGTATACAGGGCATACATACAGTTAGGCCTACAGACAGAACGGGTAACTATAGCAAGCGACAAATATTTTTAGCTACTGTTTTCAGCGTAGTAAAAGTATTTAAAACGTAGCCTAGTTGTAGGCTACCCAGTAGTTATATATTAGGCCTATATAGACTACAAAATCACAACTATGGCTAGCTATGTGCGCTTTCTAACTAGCCTACTGTTTTTGTAGGATTGCATTTATTTTAGACTTACAAATATGTTTCGAGCAATATTATGTATAGGCTAGTTAGTAACGCTGCTGAATATCTAAGTTTGTCTTCGGCTTGTCATTATTCGATCCTCTTGAGCACATAATAATTAGAATTCCATAATTTGGGCCCAGCTAATCTAATAGTGAATTGCTTATTGTATTGGTTTTAGATCTAAAGTATGACTGTGATGACGATGCCTGAATAGCCTATAGTCAGTTGGAGTTAGCATAGGTCATGGATGGTTAGTATAGTTAAGGCTTAACCAGATCTTAGAACCGGGCAACCCGCGTTTCTGGTTTGGATCGGCCACATGATCACCATATAGGCCTCTATAATCATGAGTTCCGCCAGATCTAAAGTGGAGACAGGTCTGTCACTTTGAAGTTCTGAAGAGAGATGCGCCTGCAGTAGGGTCGTGACTGATGGCTCATATAATGTGTGCATAGAAGGGCTCTGAATGGCTGACAAAGTGATAGATACACACCGGTAAACATGTTTTGGTTACAATAAACGACGACATGCATCATGTTTCACGCATTCCATGTTAGGTCTATGCGTGAATAGCGAGTAACGGATAGGCCTAGACCTAGATATGTCTGTTATGCCAAAAACATTCTCGCATATAGGTTTACATTTCAGATTTGCAACAAAAGTTTCAGAATCGTCACCTTTGGACGAGTTTTTAAACGCTCGTCAAACTACTTGAGTAGTAATTACATAGCCATTAGCCACGGATTGCCAATGACGGTAGGCTACTCACGGTAGCCCAGCTATTTAGCCTATCCCTGCCAGAATGTCCTCGTGGCGCCCATATTTGTTACATGTTCCCGTTTGAACCCATAATTTTGGAGCCCATATATGGTGTCCATCTCATGCCAATGAAAACGCTGGCTATAGTTTGGTCATAAATCCAGACAAAGTCTGAGGCAATTTTCTAGATCACGCCAACGTCTGCGGTCTTTCCATTCAGATAATATCTTACATTGACCTTCTCAGGCACTGCATGCTGTGCCTCTGTCAGATACTCTCAGAACACTCTATAGCAGTGGTTCCCAACCTTTTCTGACTTGAGGGCCACTTTTTCTAAGTTGGAGGACACGAGGGCCACTTTTTCTTAGTTGAACGACATTAGGGGGCCACAAGGTTAAAATTGTATTAACTAAAAGCATATAAAATTGTTATAATTGATTCAAAATGTAATGTTTGATGTTATTTATCACGTTAAAATAAAATAATTTGTAATAGAAAATAATAATGTGTTCTATCTAGAGCTGTCGTTCGATTAAAAATTTTAATCGCGTTAATCGCACGATTAAAATTTTTAATCGCAAATTAACGCAATATTAACGCAATATTAATCGACGTTTTTCACATTGCCTGACATAGCTCTGTTTACTTACTATATATATATATATATATATAATATATATATATATATATATATATATATATATATATATATAGTAGGGCTGTTGTTCGATTAAACATTTTAATCAAAATTAATCTCGCGATTAATTTTGTTAATCGCAATTAACTGCAAATTAATCGCAATAGCATACATTTCTTTCAAATATGTTAATCTTACTATTTTATAAGGACCCTTGAAGCATAAAATTTCAACGACTGAATGCATTCTTTCTATTGCAAACATATTCAATAACCTTTGGCTTAGGCCTATTGAATTTCTGCAGTTAACTTATTGAACAGTTTTGTATGACAGACAGAATTGAAACACTGTTCAGATTAGTCAACTGCTCAAAATCCGTTATTTTTTCATTTAAGCTACATTTAATTAAAACGATATAGGCCTACATGTGAAAACTAGACAACCGTTTTCTGACTCTCAAAATTAATTATTTATTCAGCCAACTGTAACCTATTGGCAGACCAGTTTATTTACAATGGTAAGGTCAAGGGATACACTTATTAATTAACAATAGTAGGCCTAGGTATGTTAAATGCATGTTTTGGTTCGCATGCAAGCGATAATTGAGCGACGAATTGATACAATAATACTCAAATTCTTTTTTGGAATATTTGCCAAAGAATGTATCACTAGTTTCAAGTTTGAGCCTTCCGTTTAAAACGAGTTTTACTGCCTCTGATTCAATTTTAGCAAGATCAAATTAACGCATGCGATTAATGCGTTAAAAATTTTAATCGCAAAATTTTTTAACGCGTTAATCGCACGCGTTAACGCGATTAAATCAACAGCCCTAGTTCTATCATGTCCAAATTGTTAATTTTTCATATATTTTTGATAATTCTTTGAGATATGAGGACCTTTTCTGAGGCCTGGCGGGCCATTTTCTGAGGCCTGGCGGGCCACTTTTGGCCCGCGGGCCACGGGTTGGGAACCGCTGCTCTATAGGTTACCTCGGACGATAAACTCACTTTCCGACCGCATACAACAGACTCTTTTAGATCCCCTGTCTGTCACATCAGGGCAATACTTCGAATCAAGTCGGCGTTAACCGACCTAAGCCTATAGATATGTTGCATTGTAGACATTAGCCTGTTCCCCGTCTCCCTTGCCTTGATCATGCATGCTAACTCGCTTTTGTGGGTATCTCAACCATTGAATTCAATAAGCTGCAATGCACCTAAAACTCCTTAGCTCGCGTATAGTGCTGCCTGTCCCAACCGAACACGCTCCTCAGCGTTAGGATAGGCCTACTTCATCAGCTGCATTCGCTTTCATGATAACATTTTAATTGGCATGTTTGACCTACAGATACCTCGGTACGGGCACACGTACTTCCTACCTTCAGTCATTAGGCTACTAGCTCCATACATTCTTCCTCGTTGACTGCGGACATCATGTATAGGCCTATGGGTATCTTAGATGATCCCGATGTAGAACAGTCATTACGTGGCCTATAGCGCCTATAACTTAATATGACTTCGCATGCATTCCATGCATCTGCTAACAGGGAATGGAATCGACTTTCGCTCTCACTTCATAGCTCAAATTCTCTTCCTTACTTCAAACAGGGACTCTCTCATCGGCTTGTTCGATTTGGTGTGTGTTTGATTTTCAAGAACTAGGTATAGCCTATTACCTAACTCCATTTTCCTCTGGCGGCTGACCATCCCCGTCTCAGAGCCACGTTTAGGTGTAGCAGCAGCAGCAGCAGCAGCAGCAGCAGCAGCAGCAGCAGCAGCAGCAACAACAACAAAAACAGCAGCAGCAACAACAACAACAGTAGCAGCAACAACAAAACAACGACGACAGCAACGACAGCAATAGTTCTAGTGATGATAATAATCGAATGAAATGTCGTTAATTTAGCTTATTCTGATAATAAACAGAAGTTATATTATAGGCCTGTATAGTATACTTGTATGACCTACCTTTCGTAATTGTTTAGGTCTCTCTAGATCTATCTCATCGTGCAATTCCAGAACTTTCCTGGGTTTTAAGTTGCAGTTCAAGCATTGTGAAATGGATTTGAATCTAATTAATTTGGCTGCTTTAATCCAATCCCGAGTTCGATCGTGCACAGCTGTTAAGCAGTGAATCACAATTTCTACCCGACTCTGTTCTCTGGTATGCCTTCCCCTATTTAATTCACTGAGCGCTTCAAATAAGTCTAATGTGCAGTATTTTGAATACTGACCTGCATTATATCGACAGGGCGTATCCTATAAACAGTAGACCGGCCTATACACGGTCTCTCTCTAAAGTTAAACTGTGAAGTCAATGCTCCTTTCAGACCAAGCAGACTCGCCGAGTACAACTGGGATGTATACGCCTAGACGTCCTAGCGCACGATCTCTAAGAATCGGATTGAATTAATCTACATGCGATTATCCGAGCAAATCAATGATTTGTCGAACAGACGATTTAGTTTCTTTCGTCGATTGTCATCCAACGACTCTGCGTGCAGTCGCCTGGATAAATAGGTCACTCAGCGTGCGTCCAACCGTACGACCGTTCAAAATAGCCTGCGTACTATGCCTCATAGGCCAGATATATATAATTTTGCCGCCATAACGAAATTGAAGCCACCTCCACACGGTTGTTTGCCGATGACAATCGATTCCCAAAGGACGAACCCATTAATGATTAAGGCAACAACCAATGCATCACATGCTAAGCAGCGTGATGCAGTTGCATCCCTAGCTTTCATCAATGCACGTAACGCATAATCAGAAACGCTCACCTGTTTCGACGTTGAGATGCGGCAGGTGCTTGCTATGTCTCCTCCTTTACGCTGCGTGTGTAGACGAAATAATGTTCCCTTTCCAACAAAACCATGGCAGCTTCCCTGCACCAGCGTTTACGTTAGACACAGTTCGAGTCTACTCAGCACAGACTACGACGTGCTACAGTACTACGGCGTCTATAATATTATTGTAGAATAGCCTTCTACCGTTGGCTGCCCACAGCCGTGGCCAGTATACAGACCGCATGCAATACAGCAGCAGCAGGTGACACCACGGGCTTACTGCAGCGCATATATGCATCCACGTTAATGACATGCCATGCAGCGTGTCTTTCTCCGTCTTCACGTACACGTACAAAATCGGTAAATGGTATACCTATCTATTTGTACCTGCAACTTTGAGTAAACGAAACGAAGATCTATGACGAAAGTGTGAATTAAGTGTTTATCCACATGACTAGTATAATTATATATATATGTATATCTGTGTTATATAAAGGCCTATATATATATATCTGATGTTATATAGGCCTACATCTATGTTTACTACAAAATATCCAGTTAAATCAAGCAGACCTGCCGTTGCATTAACTAAGCCTGGATACTTTCCTCTTGAACCCAAATCCATTATGTGTATAGCCTACATAGCCCACAATGCCCCACATACCCGAATACAATCACGAGTGGATCGAGTTAAAATAAGAGTGGGGGTGAAACGCTGATCCCCCATCGTAAATATATAGGCTGATATAATTTTACACATATGTATATATATATATATATATATATATATATATATATATATATATATATATATATGCATGTCCAGATATAATAAACGGCTTCAATTTGGCTGTTGACGTGTCCCCCTTTCGTCACTCGTCACTGATCACAGAGGTGAAGCGGATGAGGAGTATCTTGTTTGTCGTCTCTGTAGGCCATAGACCTATATTTCATTTGCCTATACAAGCAAACACATTACACACTGGGTTCGTGTTTGCTCAAGCATTAGGAGGTTCATCGTCAAAACAACTCGGTGTGTGTTTGCTGAATTCTTTGTCGCATAACACGAATGTACTTTGCATGCAACAATACGTAGCAATATTTCATGTCTGAGAGGCGTTTTAGAAATGGCTGGGAAGCTGTTATCGCAGGTCAAAGAGTAAAAACGATCTATATGGCCGTCGGTAGGTCTATAGCTAGGCCTTTGCCATGTCGTGTATTATGCACATAGGGCCTATTCAAGCGAAAGCGTAGGCGTCTAGCAAAACTGCTATAAAGTAATCTATTCATGCCTTCAACCCTTTATTGAATTTATTCAACCCTTTATCTTGCTATTTAATTTTACGCAATCATACTGAGAATGGTCAATTTGAATGAGGCTATATAAACAAATAGACCTATTTCAAAAGCAATGCTTTAGTGAGGTGCCTTGAAGTGTCCGCATACGTAGCTAGGTCAACAGCAGTGTCAGCATTACCACAGGTGGCAACAGGTCATTTGACCTGCCTTGACATTTCCTTGGGATTTTCTATCTTATTTACATTTAATTTCTTTGACATGCAAACTAACTCCCATGACCCTAACGCAACCTGCTGAAATTGTAAGCTTAGGGGCCGTCCATAAAGTACGTCACGCTCCAGGGGGAGGGGGTGTAAGAAAGTGTGACAGTTTGTGACAGGGGGAGGGGGTCAGGCCATGTGTGACGTCACACATTTATTATTTTTTTAATTCTTTTTTTCTTAGTACCTAAAATTCGACCCGGCCCGGCCAGGCGTGTCTAAAACCCGGCCTGGCGGGATAAAAGTTGATTTCCCGTCACTATCAAGGCGTTTAGGGACACACGTCACTATCAGAGGGATTAGGGATAGTATCCTAGGGTTAGGTAAATGGTTATGTTTACAAATTTTTTTTAGAAAGTGTGACGTACTTTAGGGGGGGGTCCGGGATTTGTGAGTTTGTGACAGGGGGATTCAAAAATAGCGTGACATACTTTATGGACGGCCCCTTATATGGCACTGTCACGTTTCTTTATGCATGCGTCTGTAGTTTATTTGCAGACATATGCCTAATGTAGGCTACATAATATACAGTGAACGGAAAAACGAAACCTATGCAATAAATAGAGAAATGAACACAAAGGATTTAAAAATGTAAGCGAGAACAAAATTATTCCCCCCACAACTTATAAATTTAACTATTTTTTAAATTATGCGCACTACCAGTAAAAACTGAAGCCATGGTTTCAACAGGATGGTACTCTGGCTCACTGAGCTCGCGAGTACTCACGAAAGAGACTTCAGATTCATGACCTCTGCAGTGTCTGCACATTGGCCTCCAAATAGCCCAGACCTTAGTCCCGAGGACTACAAAATCTGGGCTGTGATGCCAGAAAAAGCTTTCAAGACAAAGGGATGCGATGTCAGAGAATTGCGTCAGCGTATAATACAGGCATGGGACGAATTTGATCAAGCTGTAATCGATTCAATAATTTATCATTGATTCCGTAGTGAGTGCACCTTCGTGCGTGTGTTGAGGCAGAAGGAGGACATTTTGAAGACACATTGTAAATAACAAATGAGAGTCATCTAATTCAATTAGCATACCTGCTACATTTTTATTGTGTTTATTTGCATTGCTACATCTATCCACTGCAAATGTCTGCTTTTCATCTTGAAAATCAATTGTCTTCAAAGGAATACCTGCTCAAGACAGCTTACTGTGGTACAATGACTTAAATGCAGTAGAGAGGTGGTCCGCAGCTGTAGTGATCAAATACTAAAACCATGAATAATACTATTTAAAAGTGCTTCTGGAATATCTATTCAATGAATCTGCACAACCTAAACTATCAGATAAAGTTAGTTCAGTCAGCAAACACTGACATCACAAATTTATACCAACCACATACAATACACGAAATTCAGTTTGGGGCCAGAAAATAGCAACAGTCAAAGACAATTCCTTATCTACAACAAAAATCAATCCGAAAGAACCAGGACATCTGCAATCAAGCTATCAATCCATTGTGGACGTGCAGCAAATCCATTGTACCACCAAAGAGATGTTCAGTAAAGTCCACTTGAATCACCCTGATCACATTCTCACAGATCTCCTGGATCACAATCTAAAAAAAATCATATCTACCAAAAGTAAGCACTTAAAACATAATTTTGTGACAGAATATAACTTTAACAACAACTGTTAGACAGATTAATGGGCTGTCACACTGAATAAACTCAAGTAAATTAAAACTAGTCCCTTTTTAATCTGTAAAATAGTTTTCTCAATCCTCAGATTCTATGCCCGTCTCTACGAACGTAATTGATTTTCAAGGGACATTACTTTTTACTGAATATGTACTGCAATCTAATGAAATTTCATTTGAATTACTGCAGCCCTTTACACAAGGATTTTATGACAATTTGCATTATAATGAGGTCCCTTTCACACAATCAAATACAAATCACTCTGGCAACACAACCACCTTAGAAAGGCATAAAAGCAATGGCATTCCTATCCTATGTACCGTGAAGAAGCAGAAATCTAAGCAAAACTAAAAATACAATGTGTACAATGGCATATCAATAAAGGTAAACACAGGTATGACCTCACACATGGCATACTGTCTTTAAATGTTAGTTGCTGCCACCATATGGAATTCTTGGCATATACCGTATATGAATTCCTCACCTGAATCTAGATCGAGCTTAAGTTTCTTCGGACCTGAACGCACCGTCTGCTCTACGAATCCCTCGATATCAATGTCTGCTTCCGTCGCATTCAGTGCTGATAACGTCACTGCGAACACAACAAACCACACAGACTCACAAACATATTTTTCCAAACACACAGCAATGAATCCAGTTAGCACTACTGAAACACTCCATATAGGAAGCACTTTTGTCTAAATTGCAATTTTCAGTGTTATCACCATTTTGTTAATTCTGCCGCTCTATATAACAGTTAACATTTAAATCTCTGTGTTAACCACCTTTGCAATATTATAAAACAAAAATAATATTTAATGACAACTTATATGGCTCCTCACACAGCCATGCCTGCACGAGGATGCCTCACACACAACTAACAGCAGGGTACTGACAATCGTATAATCTGCATTTCTCATCCACATAATTATAGACAAACTCTTTGTCTCTTCATCTGAAGCAAATGTACAAGGATGAAAAAGCAATGAATTGTGATAAAGCTGCGAATGAATCACTAACCAACAGACATGTTGTGACTGTCTCTCTTGTGACTACTGTCTGTTGTAAGTAGACATGATGACATTGGCTGCTGCTGAAGGCTGACTAGCCTGGCTTCAGTTGACGACAGTGGAGAAGGCAAAGACGATGGAGAAAGACCCAAATCCTGGTACGCCTTCTTTTTCATCTGCGTTTCCAGCTGTGAACTCGGAAGAAGCCGTACTTCATTTGACGACAGTGAAGACGAGAAGTTCGGAGATGACAAACCCATATCCTGGTACGCCTTCTTTCGCATCTGGTTTTCAATCTGTGAACTAAAAATAATAACACAAACACAGAACAAGGTAAAGTACCAATTTATTAGGAATGAAATTGTTGCACTCAATATTTGACCAATTATTCCAAATACACATGGTAAGAAATGGTTTCTTAATAAAATCATGTGTCACACATATTAATCAAAATATGCGTATAAAATGTTAAAAAATTGGTATTGAATCTATTAATGAACAATACTCACAATTGACACATAAAATTTCATCCCCTATATAGCACACGGATCTACTACTCAGAAGATCCTTGAAATTCATGGATAAAAACTTTTCCCCTTAGCTGATCCATTTGAAGACAAGTACTGGACAAAAAAACTAGTGATATCTACACCTGTTAAAAAATTTGAAGAGAGTCTACTCTACATCATAAGCAGCACTTGCATTGTTCGATTTTTTATGATTTCACTGATGCGATTGAGGTCTTCCGAGAATCTTCTGACTGCATTCATGAACATATCAATCTCTACATCTGTCCACTTCCCACTGAAATGCAACAAACCAAATATTCATCTCCTTGCCGCAATAAATACTAATACAATGCTGAAACAATTTAAATATAAAAGAAATGCATCAAATCAGTCAATCAACCACGTAGATTTCTGCAGCAGACACATTTCAGTCAATGTACACTGTACAGTCTTATTGTTAATATTCTACATGGAACTGATAGCTAGTCATTTCTGTCATTTGCAATTTTTATGCAACAAATCACATCTATAGTTGCTCCATTTGGCATAAAAGATGACAATACTATCCAACTTTCTAGATACATTTTTTTTAAAATTTGTAACTTGATAACAAATTTGATTCGAACAAGTCAATGTAGGTTTACCTTGTAGCAGTTTGTTCATTGGACACATGAAGCTCAGTAGTCAAGTCACCCAGCTGGATAAATGCTGATCCAGCCACTTTAAACAGTTCTCCCACCTGCATAAATACAGGGAGAACAGCCAGATGTTGTTACCCTGATGCAAGCACTTTACCTCCTCAAATCAATAAACGAAAACCTTAACATACAAAATCAGATACTTTATTTAAAAATCAGACACTTTATTTAATACTCAAATTCAAAAACATAGATGAACACAGAAGAAACTCTATAACCACATCAAAGGCAGTTTTACATATTTTTCATGACTTATATTGCAAAAATAAATAACTTCCATTGTGGTGACATGAGCCCACAGCGGCATTCTCATGAAGAACTGTTCAAAACTATGGAAGAGCCAGAAAAGATCCGATTTACGACACCAGAAGACTGAAGTGACCTCATCTGATGTCCAAAACAAGGCCTTAGTTTAAAATAATAATAATATTTTCGCTATTGAATTCATTCTGATAAACGCAGTATGGTTACACGAAACAATCCTATTTAGCATCAAGCTTAACTACTAACATAACAGACAGCATGCAATACGATGGCCTTAATCGCAGACTGCAAAACACATGTATCTATCCTACGACCTTCGGGAATCGAACTCAGCTCCGCTAATCTCCATGCCAGTGTGCTATACAATACGCGGTAATCCCGAAAACTGCATACCTGTCCATGTAAACATTATGGCCGCCCAAGAAATCACTAAAATAAAGTGATGAGGCCTTATAAGCCGCATCCCATAATACCGTGCGTTCAAAGTAAGTAAATAACTAAAAATCAGCACATGTTCCAAGTAAGTAAATAGGACGTTTTGTTGGATTACAGCAATAGGAAAAATTCGTGATATAAGCTTAATAGGGTGAGGATTAAATGTTCAAAATTCTGTTGACGGTAATGTCATGTTCCAATTTAACGGGACCAGGGCGAAACGCCAATCGATATTTAACTTTAAAAAAAGCCTAACAAGTCTACGAAGCGCAGGTTTCGTCAGTTTCGAACTTTGTATTTGCTGAATATTTCCCCTCATTTGTAATTTATTAACCTGACCGTTTTACTTAGATCTCGCGTTGATTACTTACTTACTGAGTGCATTTCACCATGGGATGTCGCTGATAGGCCGCAGCGCTCTATTTTAGCCAAGTCGTTGGCAACCACATATTGTTTTGTAGACGGGCACGCAGTCTTCGGGATTGCCCACTTACGTACTAAGCGCATTGTATCATGGGATGCGACTGACAGGTTGCAGCGCTCTATTTTTGCTAAGCCGTTGGGAACCATGTTGCTTTGTATACAGGCACGCAGTCTTCGGGAATACCGTTTATTTTGATAGCTTCGTGTTTGTGCGTTCATTTCCATCAATGACTACAAGCTAATTTCTCCGATTATATAATCATATATTATCTTCAAGCTAAACTAACATACCTTATCTGAAGTGGTCATAATAGCACCGAAACAACATGCGTCGATGATTTCAACAAGCGTTATACTTTTCCTTTTTATTTCCGAAACTTAAATTTTTCAATTTATCCACTCCGGAAGTGTTTCTACTCTCTACAATCTTACTAATGGAGCTAAGTAGGTAAGTAAGTGCATTAGCGAGGAAGCTCTGTATATTCGTTTAGTGAGCAAAAACAGGTTACAATTACAATTTTTCCCCCAACCAAAACAACAAACAAACATGATACAATTATGGCATTGAATAATACATTAACATAATTTGGTGAAGAAGGAGAGACCCAGAAGGATGGAAAATTCCGCTAATAGGGCCACGCATAATTCATGTAAAATATAAAAGAAAAACATGACAGAACATTCAATTGGCAAACCGCAACCTGATACATTGAGACAGAAAAAAATTACATTTAGCTACATTAATGGGTTTAAGAATTAGCACTCCAGTCATAGCATTGAGTCTAATTAGATCGTTGGTTCTAAAACAAATGAAAATGCATTCTTAACCCGTGATTCGTAAATCGTAATGCTATATTATGCTTGAAGTCAACACTCCAGAGGATAAGTGATTGCGCTAGAAGCAATCTTCACACATGACATACATACACAAAAATGGTCCTTTTCGGTCGAGGATGGGCCGGGAGCTCTTTTGAAGCGGCGCTGTACATAAGTCTTCTGTTCCTTAAGAATCTCAAGACTGTCCTATTTAACCGTGAGTAGTCTGCCCCTATCAGGCGCTATATAATGCTTCCTAAATGGATGAATGAATGAATGAATAAATGAATGAATGAATGAATGAATGAATACACAGGCCTATAATATTGATTATAGACTTATAAGAGGTCGTTGGCCCAGGCTAGGCCCAGGGTTGTACCAGCGTGTACAAACATACCTACTGACAGAAACAGTATGGCGGTTTCACTTTGTATTTTGGTATTTACAGTCAGTGCAGCTGAAGAAGCAAAACATTTAATGCCTGTAATAAAAATACGGTGTTGGGACTGTGCATACTTATGTGGGGTCCTTGCGAAATAAAATCCAGCTGTTCTGTTGAAAACGATAACGACAGTATAATTTGGCCAGCGAAAAGAGCGTTGGACGTTGTTACTAAAAATTAGTGCAGTTCCAAAAGTTCTTCGACGATCGATTTATGTGACATGCGCTTGCGATGTATTATGAACTTTTAAGGTGAGGTTCTATGATTAGTTAATACTGAACGTTTTAGAGGAGATTTTGATATTACTGGACCACTATAATTATTTGTTCTCGATCAAAACGCGGACCTACCGCTTCTGGTTCTACAACTGCTCGAGTTCACCTTGGAATATCTCTAACCAGTTTCATAATTTCTTTAACCTTACTGCACTTCTATTTTATTTTATTTTTTATTTGGTACAATACTTGAGTTGCATGTAAAAAAACAACTATATCTTGGCGGTCTTTCCAGAATTCCTTGTTAGTCAAGATCGTAGTAGAATGTGCTTCGTCAGATGCAGGTGTTGGCAAGAATCGTACATGAGAAGACGCATATGTTGAACGTGCTGTTTGTCAATGTATTTGCAGATAAAGCTTGATCATGTCATCAATTTTGAAGAAGAGCATGCCTCAGACTAATGCCGAGAAACTGAAGACAATGTTTATAGGTCTAGGCAAACCAACTATGCGTGGTGTACGCAAGTGCATTAACTGTGGAACACTGAATGGTACTCGTGGTGTTAGCTGTAAGAACAAACTCTGTGGTGCTGTGTTTAAGGAACGAGGCAAGAAAAAGGGCCACAGTGCAGAAGCAGTTAAGATACAGGCTGGTTCATCGATTCTTTTATACTCGGTGCGCCTGCGTGATAGGGGCCCTGACTATCGAGGTTTTGTTCAGTTGCCTATCTTCCAGGATATGGATGGGAATCCTGCAACTGTTGACTCATCAATTGTTGCACAGAATGCCCATTGTTTTGTCGAGTCATGCACCTTAAACACAGGTATTGCTCCTGTTCACCAAGATCTGCAGGAGGACAATGGGTGTGTTCACATAAAAACAGCAATTGCTGCAACAGAGGAAGCCACTCAATTGGAAGTATATGAATCGGTGATAAGTGGCCTGCCTATACCAAGCGACATGCTGGAGGCACTTAATGAGCTTATGTTTGAATCTTCTGGAATGTCTAGTCCACTGGTGCAACGTGTCACACGAAACATAATGGTCGTCAAGTGCAAAGTGACGAACAAGCATCCATTTGGATTTCTACATGTCGCTTTCTCAGAGACGAGTCGTAATCGAAGCGAAACGGAACACAAGTTTCATTGTAGCTGCAAGGAGTTTAAGGTAAGCTTACTGTTAACTCCAGTATATCAATCTGAGTGAACATGTTCGAGATGTTGACATTTCTACCTAATCAACATTTTATCAATGCAAACTCCCTCCCTCCCTCCCTCCCTACCTCTCTCTGTCTGTCTCTATCTCTGTCTGTCTGTCTGTCTGTTTGTCTCTCTCTCTCTCTCTCTCTCTCTCTCTCTCTCTCTCTCTCTCTCTCTCTCTCTCTCTCTCTCTCAGCAGTTAAAAAAGCACTGCATCTCACTTAATTTGCTGCTTATTCATCAGACTTAAATATTTATTTAAATCAACAGCTAACATAACTCTTGTCACAGACTTGTTATGCCCATTTCACCCTGGGCGAGTACTTTACACCAGCGTTTCCCAAACTGTGGGTCGCGACCCAAAAGTGGGTCACAGAGCTTTGGCAAGTGGGTCGCGAAAGTTCTTCTTATTTCTCTGTTAATTTCAGTATTTTTTCCAGTAACCCTCAAACGTCATACTTTATTATTCCGTTATAACTAGTGAAACAACATTTGTCTATGGTTGGGCTTTAACTAGCTTCTACTTGTGCGTGTATGTGAACAGAAAACAGTGCATGAGACTTAGCAACGAGACTTAGATTTAGACTGGATTTTCAGCATTGACGGCAATGAAAACAAAATACAGGAACAGGCTGTGCACAGATCATGACATGAGGCTGTGTCTGACTTCTTTTAAACCACGCATTGACTTACTTATGAGTAACATTCAGGCCCATCCTTCACATTGATTCTTTAAACTTAAAGTTTAAATTTAACGATTAGTTACTGTTACATTGATATAACAGTTGCTTGCATTGCAATAAATGCTGGCTTTTTCTTGAGTTAAATTTTACTGTTTTAAATGTGGTAATTTCTAAATGCTGGATGCAAATCAGCATAATTATCTTAATTCCGATTTATGAAGCAATCCTTAGTTAGTGTTAGTTTAGTACTCTGTACCTAATTTTGTTTAGTCACTTTAGTGGGTCCCGAGACAGAAAAAAATATTCCCAAGTGGGTCCCGAGCCAGAGAAGTTTGGGAACCTCTGCTTTACACAGATCTTGTCACCAAGAGATTTCTTATACTGGCATAATCTTGGAAGTTACTGGCAAGTCCTTCGATGTCCAGGATCCTGGCATTCGTCTGTTTGACAGAAGAACTCGTGTGCGAATATGGGAATTTATCTTTGCTTAGCAGGTCTCCTTTGTCGATATGGACTAAATTTCCTATATCAGTATCATGATCTCAAGATCTTCAGATCCTGGTTTCAGAATCCTGTTGAAAATATGCAATTTTTTTTATTTCGAACAGCGAACATAAAATGTGTGGGATTCTACAGGTAGCTGTATACACGTGGAATCAATTTAAGTCTTAAGTTGGTAATGGCTATGTTTTGGTCTCTGCAGAATGCTCGAGATTATGGTCTGATGAAAGAGGAGTCAAGAAGACGCTGTGTACATTTCTATGCTTGCTTGTCTGCATTTGCAAGTGATGACAGTTTATCAAAGGAGTTCAGTTACTACTTGAACATGGAACCAGGTATGATGTAATATAAGAGAATTCGCTGCTTTAGTGCAGTTTCTATGACACTGAGCAGCTTTAAGGGCAACTATCTGTCTGAAGATCAGCTTTCAAGAATTTATTGCATTTGACATGGCATTATCAGATTTAGGTTGCTCTTTTATTCCAGCATAACTAATGAAGTATTTGTATATTCGTGATAGTAAGATTACTCCGTTAGACACGGGTAAGGCTCTTTACCTATGTTGATTATTAATTATCTATTTGATTACAATTAATTATTAAGCCTTCAAGTGAAGGACCATCTAATTCAAATGGTATCTGTGTGGATTATTAAGTTATACTAAGTTCAATTGAAGAAATTCTTGAATATAGCTTAATATTGTTTTTTACGTGTCAGAGCCTCAGATGGCGATCACTGATCAGACAGTGACCATTGATCAAATGGTGACTGATGCTGATGACAATTTAGTAGCATTTGTTGGTGATGCCCAGACAGCACAGGACGACAGTTCCATGTTACTGGCTTCAGAAGCGATCAACGAAGACAAGAACTTGGAGCTGATCGTGGATGGAGAGGTTGTCATAAGCGATGGTCACAATAAGCAGCAAATCATAATGAATGATGGCGTCATTGAGAATCGCCAGCTTGTATGTTTGCAGACTGTGGGTAAGTGAGCAGAATTTTGGTCTTGCTCAAGGCTTAAAGTGTAGCTGGACGGTCATGGACAGCATCGTTGCACTTCTTTTCAAATCTGAACGCCATACTGCCACTTATTTCGCCAGCACAGCCTGGAAAGCTGTGGCACATCCAAACACTTCTTTTCCTACACTTTAAGCACTGGTTTCACTATTTTAGAATCTAATGTTTATCTTTAGCTGCTGATAGCTTATTGATAATGTGAAGTGTTTAATGCATCAAGCATTAAACACTAAAGCAAGAGTCATGATTTATTACCCACATAGGCATGCACACATGTATTCATTGTGATACTGTTATACCGGTACTTCAATGCAATTAAATGCACTTTAGTCACAACACAAAATATGAATTAAATAGCCATGTGAATGTACCTTAATTTAAAATGGCTAAAGCGTATGAAGTAAATGCAAATAGAGTTTTCATTCTTAGCATACTTGCCTTAACAAATTTAGGCAATTATTTTTCAATGGTAGACTGATGAGAATTCTTTACTTCGTATGGGTTCATATTGAACTACATCTTTGCGTTCATAAGCATGAACAACTTTGATTTTTATTTCTACAAGGTTACTAAAGTTGAGACTTCACGTGAAGGTGAATGAATGGTTTTGTCTCTGTTTGGTGGTTTTTTAGATCAAGATAACACAACACTGTTGACTGTGCAGGACAACAGCAAGTATTCTAATATCAGCACACCAACCATCATTATTGCCCCATCATCAATTTCTGTTCAGCAAACTTCTACATCACGTTCTTTGTTGACAAATTCTCCAAAGAAAGCGACAAGTACTGGTAAACCATTTCTTAAAGTTCCCAGCTTCCAACCGCTCTATTAAGTGCATGTATAATGCCATAATTTTGCGTCTATGGCATGTGTAGAAATTTTATCCACATCACAAGTTTATTCATATGAGTAAATAACTATGGTTAGAAATAACACAAGGCTTAATAATACATCCTGGTGAAATTCAAGCATCTGCCCAATTAATATGCTGAAAAGCAAGGAATTAGACAGGACGGAAGAGCTCTGCATGCTGAGAAGTTTAGCAAATATCAACTCAAGTGAAACTGCAAGTTAAAAGAATACTGAGGATCAGTTAGAATATTAGAGATTGGAATTGGCATTTCAGTGATAACATCGTATGCCAAAATAGTTTTCAGCAACATGTCTGACGACAAGTGTTGCAAGATGTGTAATAAAGGAAATATTACTTTACTTTATGTTGCTTTGTTCAACTATTGCATGTATGTATATTATGCCAATTTTTAATGTGTTTTAGGTGGTCTAGACACAAACTTAACGTTTTTGGAGTGGCTTGCTTCAGTCACAGACAGAATTAATGACACAATGCACTACCAGTTTGATGGTATGCCATTTTCTATCTTAATGCAATATTTCTGCTGTAAGGTTTGTTTATTGCCATAATAGACCGTTGTTGATATATTAGCGAATCAATAGGTATTTGTAAGAAAAGATTATCCAACTGTTTGCCTCCTAATATTGTATGCCAAAATAGTTTTCGACAAGAGCACGTGTCTGAGGACAAAACTGTTGCAAGAAGTGTAGCAAAGGAAATATTACTTTACTTTATGTGACTTGGCTTGGTTGTGAGGCTTTTGGGGCATCATTTTATTCAGGTAATCCTGATCCACTCGTGTTTCATGTGCCACAGAAGTTCTTTGACTGTCTCCAGCAGCGAATTTCAGTGATTAGCAAAAAGAAACGTCTGCCAAATTCTGCGACAGCCTTTGTTCGAAAAGATGCCCTTCCGCTTGGCACGTTCACCAAATACACATGGAACATAATGAATATAATCCATGTAAAACAAATCTTCGACACACCAATGGTTAGTGCTTTTTATAATAGTTTAGAACAGAAGCATTGTCCAGAATGATTTTGAAATCATCCTATCATAGTATACATGATTTTTGCTATGTTATATACATTCATTCCTAACCTAAAACTTCTGTGTATGTTGTAAGATTGCCGATTCTTTTTCAAATCACACAGTCAATGATAAAGTTTGCTGTGACATTGGATTGCCAATGTCAAATTTGTACTTAGGCTAAAATATGCTTTAACTTCAACCACTGTAGACAGAAGCTAAATATATTCAGAAACAATTACTTTGGGCTTTTTATGTAAAAATTGTAATATTGATCGTGAATTATAAATGCACCTTGCTCTGTCCAGCTGCAAGTCAGGTACTAGCATTTCTGAGAAGCTCATGAAAGATACTTATGCAAATTTTTCGGTTACAATTATAATGATCAGAAACATAGTGATTAATGAAAGAACATGAAGTGTTGCACATTAACCAATTGTTTAGAGCGCATGGCTTCTGTTGCAAAGAGCATAGATTCGAGCCTTACCCAAGACAGAAACTGGAGCAAGTCCTTCACTCACAATTGCTCAGCACATCGTTTTTCCATCGTACAGTCAAGTGTGACAGTGTAGACTTTAGAATTGTGTGACGACGGTTCTACTACACAGTTGCATGATGTGTAAAAAGTAAGCTGTGTATTAAACAGAGGCCACTGGAAGTAACACGACGTTTTGTTGAGAATCGAGATGGAACTTTTGATCTGTATAATGCGCCGAAAGGAAACACAGTCGACTCTTTATATGGGAAACAACCAATACGGCCTTTCGAACTAAAGACTTATCTCAAAGTTGGTAAGAAAATGGATGTTTGAAGTGTCGTTTCAGGCGTACTGTTAGTCAAAGTCCTAGCCACATTAATTTTATCCAAGGTAGAATCAGTCCAGCCAGAAATTAAGTTTCTACAATTTTTATTCACCATAGTATATATTCACCATACAATAAATCATAATTGTAAACTAAAGACAATTCACCATATTATATATAGTATATTATTCAAGTCAGTTTGCTTAATTTTGAGCCTTTAGAGGTTCCAAAACTTCTAATCATCTCAATGTGAACGTGTCTTTATATAACACTAAGAGGCTCTTGAAGACTATACGACTATATATAGTAAATTCATAGAAAATTGTGACAAAGTACAGAGAAATAGAGGCAGGCGGAAATCATTAATATGGTTAAGAGTAGTTAGAAATAGAAAGGTAAACAATGTAATGATATTTTCATCTTGCTCAATGCATTCTGCAGATCTTCTTGATCTTTGTGTTCCCAGGATTAAGCCTGTTCTTGCCCAACATCTGTGGTTCGTCCCTCCATTGGAATGGCCTTCCTCCTGCACTACTGGCTAAACTAATGACTCGCTTTCCTTATCAGTCTCTCATTCTTTAAAAACATATTTTCCCCTGGAGTTTTTTGTCCTGAGAGTGCCTTGGAATATCATTCTGCGACAGGCGCTATATAAATGTATGGATACAACACAATAAATCATAATTGTAAACTAAAGACAAGTGCAATGCATCAGCTCATTCAGAAGTGTTGGATCAACAAAATGGATTGCTTTTATCGCTTATGTGAGCTGATAATGGAGTAAAATGTTTTCTTGCATTTTATTTTTAGGCAGTATGATGCCAGAGGAAAAGGAACCACCAACACCGTTTGTCATCGAATGGATACCGGATATTTTGCCAAAATCACAAATCGGTGAACTGAGAATTAAGCTTTGCTATGGACATCAAAGGAATGGACAAGTGGAACAGCGTTTTGTGTCACATGGCAGAACAGAACTTCAAACAATTAATATTCAGAAATGATCATGTGCTTTTAGTCCATTGGCATTGTTAAATGATTGCCAAGCAGGCTTTGTGTAATGCAGTTACATCATAAATTAGCGCAGCTACTTTTCAGTGCAGTAGTGAACAGCACTCATGCAAGGAATTGAACTGGATTGTTTCGAGACTAACCTTGCGATACGAATATCGTTGAACAACCTGGTGCACATTTGCTCGTGATATACAGATTTATTATACCACCTTGTCATGGAAATGGCCATTTATGGATGGCTTGCTAAGCACTTTAAAACTGTCTGGCACTGACCTGGTATCTGACTAGTATCTTGGATGGGTGCTGAATAACTGCTATTTATGAATTATGAATGCCCACTCCAGCTACATTAGTATATTTTACAGTTGATACATTTTCACATATTCCCAGCTATTGCTTCAACTGGTAGATTATGCGAACTAGCCAACATCCCAATGTGACAGAAGACAACTTAGGAAATTTTTAAATTTCATACGGATGAATTTGTGAGAAACATCAGGACTTTGTATCGTAACTAACCAAGATGTTGCTAATAAAAAAAGACAATTTTATACCAAAACCTTGCGTGATTGTCAGATAAAATGTCATCACAAGAAAATCCTTCCACATAGTGAAAAAACAAAAGGTACGTAAGCATGTAGTGTCATATCTTTGGAAATTTAAAACTACAAAACGGTTTGAAGAATAACAACACCTGAAAAAGCATAAAAATATAACCAAAAGCATGAGTAAATTGATGAACTGAACAAGACATAGTGGGATGACAGCAGCTGTACCTGAGAGGACAAACTAACAACTTGCTGAAACCTACTGCAAATGAGAAGCTTTTACCAGTTATTGAGCATTTTCATAATTAATGAATGATTTTAATCTATCAAGAAAGGAACCAAGATTTACCAAAAATAACAGTTTGTTAAATGCTCTTTTTACATCATTAAAACTGACTTGCAAGCAATAAAAGACTCCTGCAGAATAAGAGTAAACAAAGAGTAAACAATCTCTGTAAAATAAGTATTGTAAAAATACCTATGGCATAAAAGCATCAAATACAAAATTTTACGTAAAATG
Source organism: Lumbricus terrestris (assembly GCA_949752735.1). Classification (NCBI taxonomy): domain Eukaryota; kingdom Metazoa; phylum Annelida; class Clitellata; order Crassiclitellata; family Lumbricidae; genus Lumbricus; species Lumbricus terrestris. Next base: position 74,597,361 of record OX457036.1, on the reverse strand, counting down.
GCAATTCAAAATTGAATATGTTATGATTTTTGTATGCATAATGTCACAGATCAATTGAATATTTTGACAGACAAAAAACTGCCACCTATGGAAACTCTTGCTGAGCTCTGGACTCAAAGCTCCAAGTGCACTTGGTATGGGACTTCTCCATGGACTGGCAAACAGTCACTCCTCAAAGCATCATTCTTGTCACAAGCAATTTCCACTTTCTTGCATGTCTGATGCATTGGTTTCCAGCAATTTTGGTGTAATGGAGGCTGGGACAGCCTCAAAGCACTCAAGGGACTTCCTGGCAGCCAAGATTCCAAGTCTTGCACACACATCTGCAGCAAGTCCAGCTTCTATTCCAGCCATTATTGTGGCTGCAAGACTGAAAAATCAGACAACTACCATTGAGTGCAAAACACTTACAGATCTATAAACCTGATAAAGATATCAACACCAAAAACAAGAGATGACAGGAAACAGACAGAAGCAGCAGGTGCAAGGAGAGAATTTCCGTAAGCTTAACTAAGCCCTCAGAATGGGACAATAAAGATTACAGGTCCGCAACATCTGTTGACAAGAATACCTATCGGCATGATATTTTTAATATATAGACTTCATCACCAGGAACTGGCTACCAATGAACTTGCCATTCTCTGAACAGCATAACATGTATTTCATTGCCAGTTTGCGGTTTGCCAACTTGAGTGAGTTTAATAAATGAATATACGGAAAACACCAAAAAGTGGTAGAGAAGTGCTCTGTGTTCTACTATAATCTTGTCACAGCATTACAACATTATGGTAAAAAATTCACCTAAACAATGCATCTACTCATTCTACTGCTAGTGCTACAATTGGATACAGTGGATAGTTGCAAGGAAAAGATAAATACAAAGCCAGCAACAAAAAACTTGATGGTTTCAATATGCAGTGGATGCTAAAGAGCACTGTTGCCAATATGATCCAGATTCCAAACTATCCAAGAGTATACAGCTTTATGTTCTTTTTCATGCAGCCATTCAAGACCAAGGTTAGATAGAGCTGTTATTAGTATGCTGAGTGTTTTGTCAGTGACAGTGCTCTGCCTTGAAAAATCACTAATACATTTAGTCTCACCACCTAACATTGCACTTGTGTGCACCCATTCTGAAATCAGGAATTCCAGTACCTACCAGTCACCAGCTCCCGACACACTCTGAATTGTTGGTTCTGGAAAGCCTTGCCAGACGGCAGGATAATACTGGAGAGACAATCGTTCACTTTGATATGAATTCTAAATTTAAAGTCAAATGCACACTATGGCATAACATAACACCTCACAGTTTTACTTTGCAATCATTGAATTTGAAGGCCAAACATGACCTACACAAAACCTTGTCCAAGACTGCTATATATTGTAGTACGGTCACTTTGCACTGTATGATATACTGCAATTCTCTTTACAATGTTGATACTGTGGTATAAGAAAAATACTTTTGAAAATGCAGCACTTGATACCTATCAACACAAAGTTTATTCACGTTTTCTTCCCTCACAAAGCATTGAATAGGCTGTGTTAATGCGTGCTATGGTGGTTCTTGTTCCATTCTATATTTCTAAACTCTACACAGTTGAAATTCCTGTAGAAAATTTGCATCCACATGGACCGTTTTTGGTGGATGGGGAACTTTCCATTCGTAGAACTTCCTTGGGTTGAACATAATTTACCCTCATGGTAAAGGTGTTCTTAACTTTGAAACTGTCATTATGAGGGTGCCAAACTTATGGTCACTTATGTTGTACTATAGTTAAGCTTGACTGGTTAACTAAAAATGTGCTGGTATTCATAAAAGATATATTGTTGTGATCACTAAGATAAGCTGCTGGTATTTCCAATACATTTTCATGTTGCATTGGTACAGTTATTTATAGGCATATCCCAGTACTGTTAATAACCTTAGTCTCATATAGAGTATTAAAATATTTTATGCTGATGTATATATGACACTAGTAACTTTAGAACATTTATTGGTATTTGTTTAATTAGTTGCATTCTAAAGTACTTCAGTGAAGACACTGATGTCCGACTAGTCTTTCAAACATTTTGCCTTTCCTTCAGTAATAACTTTAGCATATTACATGTAGTACTTTTTTTCATATTTCTTTCTTACTTTTCTCATTGCTGTTACCCATTGTGTCTGTTTTAAAATACATTTTACTAACCGGATGCATATCCGGATTGTTCCTTGATTTTGGAGTCACAGTCTTGTCATCAATTCTTTTTACTATCAGTGCACCATGTCGACCCATTGTTAGGATGATATTTGGTACGTAGTCGGCAATTGTGGCACACATCGGCTGGCAGAATTCCAGTGCCTCAGACAGTATTTCAAATTTTTTAAACTCTGCTGAATCTACAAATAAATTGAATTGTTCCTCATCAAAAAGTTTGATGAAAAGATATGAGCAGAAGTGTTCTTAACTGAAGAATAGTTATTCAGGTAAAATCTGTATGTGCTGTAACTTATACAGTTCATCGTTCTTATGGTCTAGAACCACCAATAGACCTGTTTTTATCATAGCATAGACATAAAATTGACAATTACTTTTTTGCAGTAGTTGCTGATGTTGCATTTCTAGTGACTGGTTGAAAACTTGGAGTTCATTTATATTTGGTGATATGTAGGTAAGCTTCTTCCAGGCATTGGTTTTGAACAGCTTTCCAATTTGATTGATATCTGTTGGTTCGAACCAAACTGAAAACATTTGCAAAAGCATACATGTCAACAGGAAGTGTTGCACATGGCACATGTAGCTTAAAATATTTCCACACCGGACTAACACTTATTTATGGGCAAACGCAATTTGTTTCGAAAGTGTTTGCAAGCTACACGAGTTCTATTTAGCGAAAGGATAAGTTAAGGATTGCTTTATAAAAGCATCAAACCAAAAGTTATCAGAAGAATTTAGATCAGCATGGAAAATGCAGCTTATCATAAGTATAATAAAGCACATTTTCTTTTAATAAACATTAAAGTTTGTACATTTACTATTCATATTTGAATTCCACAAACTATTTACATGAATATGACTAAGTTGATTAGGGTACTATTTAGGTAAAGAGCAGATCAAATATAAATGTTCACTTCATAAAGGCATAATCTGACAATACTTTTTTATTATCATAGATCCAAACAGTCATCATAAAATTGGAAATCGTAAAAATGCTGAGAAATGTACCCGGTACTTTGCTGTGATGACATAAGTCAGTGACAAAATCCATCGACTCGTGAGATATGTTGCCATCCATACAAACCAGCTTTGCGTTCTTTAGCTCTTGCTCATATTTCTGGATCTGTTAGGAAAAGCACACAACCACACCACAACCTGCGTTGTACTGGAGTAGCATAGTCATCAAAAAACATACATATAAACATACAAATACTGCTCTGAATTTGGAAGCTAAAAGCAACTAAAAATAATCTAATGCAGTGCTTGACCATGAGGCAAAAACAATAAAGTGCATATTTCTTCAACAGTCTGATTTACAGTGTAACCAAGGTAGCCAGGAAATCCAATACATTAGAAAAGTCAAGATAGGGAGAATATCTGACATCTGTGAAGAAATGTCATCTGATTCCATATGCAATAAACAAGCCCATAAGACTCCCAAGAGGTTTCAAGTTATTGGTATCATGTTCTAAAACAAATTCCTTAAATCCGTAATAAAACAATTGCCCTTGGAGTATTCAAACAGAAATCAGATTAAGCTACTGCACTAGTGCCGTTCTTGAAGAACAAAATAATTCACCATTACAAATTCTACAGTTGTGAAAGATCTTAAGTTCTTGAAATCACTAGCAAGCACACAGCTTTACTATTGCTTCTTAAATTCAAAACTAAGCTTACATGTTGCGGAGAAATTTCATCATGAATTGCAAAATCTCCGATGCCATACAAGAGATCACCTGAAGCAGAAAGTATGGCCGAGTAGGCTGCTGTTGGTATTCGCTCACTTGTTCCAACTGCTGTCAGATCCTAGAAAATACACAAATCATAAACATGACTAAAGTTAATCCATTATTGGAAATTATACACTATTTTCAACTTCATTCTTAAGGAAACTGGCAAGACAATCAATATCAGGATGTGCAAATAGCTAGCACTAACTTTCAGGTTTCACGAAAATTTATCTATCTTTACCTGGTAATAAATTATTCAAACTTTCAAAGCATTACTTTATTCAATGAAACATAAATTGATTAGCAGTACAAGCAATATATCTTAAATGCGAAACTGCAAATGAAAAATATGCATCTGCACTTCATAACTTAATCAACTGACACCTTTTGGAAACCCCTCAGCATACTGAACTTGCACTCCTCAGTGATCTAATGTCCATAATATAGTCATATCAGTTGTTGTACCAACAAGCTTGTTAAGTATGAGTATGTAATGTACAAGTCAGTGATAAAATGCATATCCTTGTCAATATATTTTTCTAACGGCAGTTTGCCTATTGGTATAAAAGAAATTCAAACCCACAGTTGTACTTGGACTACTAGTGAAACAAACAGCTACAAAGAAATTTCTACTATCTACAATTCTACATTAAAAAAATGCTGTCTCAAAATAATATTGGCCAAAGCACTTTTAATCTTACCATATGTGTAAACTGCTGGCGGAAAAGCTTTCCAACCCAGTCATTTCCAACAACAGATATGAACAATGGAGAGCATCCAATTCGGCTAAGACAGTCTGCTATGTTACGCCCCACCCCTCCAAAAGAGTGTCGCAAGTGACCTCTGTAAGTCATTCCATTTGTCTGTTTATAACAAAAACAATTCTGCAGACATATGTACAATGTATATCATAATATTCTATCATTGCGTGCATCCACTACAAACAAACATCTTTCTGGTCTCCAAATCACAACTGGTTAATATCTCTCAGACCATATGTGAAAGCTGTTATTTGCATCCTCATCTTGCTCATTGTTTTCTGCCAATTGTCTTGATGTTTTGTTCCCAGGACTAGGACTGCTTTGGCCCAACATCAGGCGTTTGCTGTGGTTGGTCCCTTCATTTGGAATTACCCTACTCCATCTCCAAGGACTAATGACTCACACTTAAGAAGTATTTCTTTTTCTTGGGGTTTCTATACTGAGAAAGTCTCTGAATAGTCGTTCTGCAAGAGACACATGTATTGCAAATGTACAGGTACAATGGTAATTAGTATAAAACAATCCAAAAGTAATGTGGGAGTAAATAATGCTAGAGTAAATAATGTCAGAATTTGAGTTCTAATGACTGCCAAACAAAGTCTTGGTAGCATCTTAGCAGAGTTTTCATTATTTATTGTCAAACTACTTTAAAACTAATTAATTATCTAATTAATCTTTCTTACCATCAGTTACATATATAATTCTTACGCCCACTATATTACAGCGTAATTATATTCCGCCTCCTGAGACTTACTACGATTCCAAACTAAAGCTGAACTCAAACTGCGCAGGTAAACAAATGCAAAATCGCATATCACGTAGAGCCAATGTGTTGGTAAGTATTTTTTATATTGATCAGAATACACTTAGAACAATTCATGCTGTCAGGATAAGAATGTCATGCTATTAACACTAATCCCAAAATGAAAGAAGCAAGAAAACTGACCTGGAAAGAGCTGTGTTGACTGGCATGCGTCAGACTGAGATCAAAATTAACCCCACCAACAACAACCTAAAAGCGTCGGCAAAACAACTTTAAATTGAATATGTACAATCAGTTGCAGGTCAAAGTTCATTCATTCATTCATTCAAGTATTTATATAGCGCCTCTTCAAGGAAACTACTCAGAGGCGCTCCCGACTCCAGTACGGACAAACAGAACAGTTTTTAGGTGCTTATAGAATGTGTCAGAGAGTGATCTAGGGAACAGGCGCAGCTCAAGTGGGAGGGCATTCCATACCACTGGGCCAACCACAGAAAAAGCACGACTCTGCATGGTGGAGGTACGAGCAAATGGGACAAAGAGTACTTCCCTAACAGCCGAGCGTAGGGACCGACCAGTCCGAGCACTTAACACAGGCCGACAAAGATCGAGTAGGTAAGATGGAGCAAGACCTAGCTGGCAGCGCCATATTAAGGACGAGATTCTGTATTCGATGCGCTGACGGACTGGGAGCCAATGCAGAACCTCCAGCATGTAATTTGTTACATGACCAAATTTGGGCAGATGACCAATGAGGCGTGCTGCAGCGCGCAGAATACGGTCAAGAGAAGATAATCGACCAGATGGTAAACCAGCATAAAGGGATAGGCAATAGTCAAGACGAGCTGAGACAAAGGAATGTACAAGCGTAGTTGCAGCACCAGTTGAGAGAGAGCGAGCGACAGTGCGAAGCTGGCGCAGCTGATAGAAACAGGAGCGACTGAGACGATTAATGTGAGGTACAAAAGTAAGTTCCTGGTCTAGCACAACACCAAGGTCACGGACTGAGGTGGAGAAAGTATAGTCGGGAAATTCAGCAGAGAGGTGAATCAGATCAAGCTTAGACAGCTGCTGCCTGGAGCCCAGCCAAATGAATTTAGTCTTAGCAGGGTTTAGTCTAAGACGGTTTGATGCCATCCATGCTCTCAGGGCAATGAGCACCTGACTCATAGCCCTAACTGTAGAGGAAGCGTTAGATGAGAGGCAGTGCATGTATGCCTGTGTGTCATCAGCGTAGAGTTGGCTAAAGGCACCATGTTCTGCAAGAAGCAGGTCGAGACCAGTGGTATAAATTATGTATAAGAGTGGACCAAGAACTGAACCCTGAGGCAAACCATATGGGGCAGGGACCCACCGAGACCTAGTCGAGCCATGGACCACACTTATAGTGCGCCCATGCAGGAAAGAGCCGATCCACTCCAGAAAATTACCAGACAACCCAAACGAAACATTCAACCGCTTAAGTAGGATGTCATGGTCTACAGTATCAAAAGCTGCGCTGACGTCGAAAAGGGCGAGCAAGGTCAGTTCCGATCTGTCGATGGCTCCATAGATGTCAGATAGGAGTCGGAGCAACAGAGTTTCGGTGGAATGAAACCTTCTGAAGCCAGATTGGAAAGGTGTAAGTAATTTGTTTCTCTCCAGGTATGCAATGAGCTGACCCGCCACCATCTTCTCAATGATCTTGGATAAGAACGAGACGTTTGCAATCGGTCTGTAGTTCACCGGGTTGGCTGGGTCCAAGTCGTCTCCTTTAAATGCTGGGATCAAGATAGATTGGATGGATGGCAGCCACGGAATCCACCTCGGTCAACTCAGCCTGCAATTCATGTAGGATTGGTCTATAGCTGTAAATGAACTCCAGTAATTTTCAGAGCTATAAAGCCAGTCAAGGTGGTCGCTTCTGACAAATAGATGTAATGTAAAATCTTTGTATTCTGAATGTATGATCCAACCCTGTTCATTTTTCAATGAATTGATCAATGATCAGGCTAGATCCTTCACCATCCCTTAAATATTTGAATTGGTGTGAAGCCATTTTAAGGTCCCCATGCTAGCCCGAGATCTCTTACATAAGTTGCCATTGAGAAGTGAACCGCAATACATTTATAAGCAATTTTACACAGAAATGCATGGGGAGTAGCCTATGCTCTAGCCAATGTAACTTACTGGGCCAGTTATTGTCATTGAGCACAGGAATAACATAAACATTGATTGACATTGGATTATCAATTATGTCATTGAACACAGGAATAACATAAACATTGATTGACATTGGATAATCAATTAATCGCCCGCTGCATGCATGCTTTACTGTGTCATGCGCTAACTTAGTCTGCAAGTGTGAAAGATTCTTCCTAAAAATCCAAGTTTCTGAGTAAAACCTTTGACCATCAAAGAACTTCCCAGGCGCTTACAATCTTGAGTTTTACTTCAATTTGATAAGAAATATCAACTTAATAGCTACACAATTCACATTTGGAAGTCAATGGACAACAATTTTCAGCTAGATAATGTCAACAACTAAAACCAGCATATAACCACTTAAAAGTGCAGAGTTCTTATAGCCTTAAATTTGTACTTACTATTCTTTTAGCCGTCTTTCCAGACAAACTTATGCTCGCTGAAGTTTCTTTCAAACATTCCGCTGCTGGATGGGAAATATTCTGATTTGAGTTCTCAGTAGTTCTGACAGCGCTGCTAAATGTTCCAGTAGTAGATCTAGTTTCCAGTTTGCCAAACTTATATTCAAATGCAGGAAATCCTGTGCGTGGAAATGATGGATAACCTGGAAGGTTTGCAAGATGACAAGCAATCTGACTTCCAACAGTTGCATTATTTCGTATGAGTTCAACATCTTGAATTTACAAGTCAAGAATTATAAAGCAGTTCTGATTGTACCACAAGTAAAAAAGCAAGCAAAATTCCAAATTATCTTTGGAGAATACACCAAATTTACTTATTCTGAAATGGACCTTAGATGAAAAAGATGTATCATTAGAAAGTTGTTTGACTAACAATGAGCAAAGTAGTCTGTCCAAATGAAACTTGTTCCAATATGGCCAATGTTAAAAAACCAGTAGTTTTGCTTAGAATGTCCCGTGTACTGTTGTTAATTCAAAACACAGTACTTAATCAAGAAGAGCCTAGTCTCCATAAAAAGAAAACTTCCATTCAAACAATCAAATGACTTCAGAAGAGAAACTTCAAAAGATACTGGCTTCCAGAGATCTGCCTGACGTCAGTTTGTTCACTGCACTCAGTATAAATGGTGTAAGATCTTTTCCAGTTATACCACATGATCTAAAGCAGATCAGTTATACCACATGATCTAAAGCAGATCAGTTATACCACATGATCTAAAGCAGTTATACCACATGATCTAAAGCAGATTTCAAAACGGATCACAGATCACAGCAACGAACAGTAAGCTACCAACAAAGTAAGTTGTATTGGTGTTATGAGATGCCTACATACTGACATGTATTCAATTTTTTTATAAAGTTACAAAGTTTTATAAACGCATTAGACGACATGGATCATTGATTTCTGCTCCTTTGTATGTGCTGATTATTAGTATCCTAATCATGGCATGAAACTGATTCAAGGCTCAAAAAGACTTGTGCAATGGCTAACATATACAGATTTCTGGCACAGCAAATGCATCAAAGCAGTCATGCCCAGTAAATAGTTAGTTTGTAAGCAATCAGAAGGATATGGCGAAGTTAGTATTATGCCGCATAATGACAGTAGTCCATACTAACTTTGCTTCGTTAATAGCATTGGAAATAGCTGTCTCCATGTCCTCCGCATCCATAGCAAATTCTTCCGGGATTGGAACTGCCACAAGAAAACCACTTGACAGTCCAAGAGATAAATGACTGGCTGCAACAGAAACAAAGAAAATTACAACCTTGATTGCTTTTCACACATTTGCTCAACTATAGAAAGAAAAAAAAAAAACTTAAGTAAGTTAAACGTTTAAATATCTGGGATCGATGATGAATGCGCAGGGAGGATGCGAGCAGGACGTCAGGAACAGAATCAGAGTAGCGTGGCAGAAGTGGAGAGAACTATCTGGAGTGTTGTGCGACTTTAAAATGCCGACTCACCTGAAGGGAAAAATCTACAAAACGATGATAAGGCCAGTAATGCTATATGGAGCAGAGGCCTGGGCATTAACGAAAAGGGACGAGAGTTTGCTGGAAAGAACAGAGATGAGAATGCTGCGATGGATGCTTGGAATATCACTGAAAGACATGAAACGAAGTGAGGACATCAGGAAGACGCTCGGTGTGGCATGCATCACAGACAAAGCACGGGAGACCAGACTGCGATGGTATGGACACGTAATGAGAAAAGAGGAGGGTAGCTGCGTCAAAAGAATCATGCAGGCGGAGGTATATGGTCGACGCAGTCGGGGACGACAGAAGAAAAGATGGGAGGACGTGATACAACAAGACCTGAAGCTGCTCAAATTGAAGAAAGAAGACACCGGAAGCAGAGACAAGTGGAGAAGAAGGATCCGAGTGGCTGACCCCTCGCCAGAGGGAATAATCCTAGCCTGAAGGGAAAGAAGAAGAAAATACATAAGTATTAAAAAAAAACGAATACAACATGCATCATATTTCAAAACCATGAATTTATTATTCAGATTATCCATATTTACAGTAAATGTATCATGGAAATCTTAGATTAAATTATTATTATTACATGGAAATCTTAGATTAAATTATTATTATTATTAAATATCAGCTTTGGTTATTGTAAACACATTATTTCAAGCTAATAAAATTAATTTTCAGTGTCTAGACTCTTCTTACTGACTTAAAACAAGCCTTCAAATACATTACAATCGGAAACTGTTATCATCAACAGCGGCTTGCATGATTTGAATGTTTGGAATTATCTCTGGCAATTTAGATAAAATAGTGATGATGAGTGCTTGGATAGTTACCTATTAACTTGGCAATTTCTTCTTCTGTCTGCAGCTTATATGGTGACTCGAAGCCACTGTTGCGAGTGAAAAAGGCTGGAAATTCACGACCTTTACCAAGCGTCACAACTGGGACTCCCTGTGTCTCCTAATTCCAACAGTAAAGTTAAAACATTCATCACTTATTTACCTTAGTACTATAAAAATATCTTGTTTCTAATTTCTAAATCGTTGTTAACAACTAACTCTGCATTCGGTATAATGCCTATAAGAAGCACATCAAAAACAGCATAATACTTTACTGCTACACATCACACTGTATTTTTAAAGGCACAAAAATTGCAGAGCTGTAAATTCTGAAAACAATCAAAAATCAGACCAAACAATAAAAAATGAACACGATAAAGGCATTTAATAAAGTGTAGCATTAAATATCAAATAGTTCATTATCTATGATAGTTTATTGATAGATAATTTGCATAAACAATTCATCACACTCAAGCAACATACCAGTACTGAAACAAAATGCAATTAATGATTGTAGCCCGTGTAACATCTTCAACTGTTACAGTAATTTTTCCACCACCCATTGCATGAATGTCTCACCAGGTACTCAAGTGTGCGACCAATGTCTAAGATGGATTTGACCCCAGCACAAACGACAGCAACCGGGGTTCGTCCCAGCTCGGTTAAATCCGCACTTACGTCCATACCTAACATAAACAACCAACTCAGCATGGAGAACACCAACAAGATTAACGAAACAAAAAATGTTTAATTTTAAAAGTTTTAAGCAGTTTTAAAAATGCAACTTCATCTTTATAGTCTTTTATTTATAATCTCTCTTTTAAAAAAATTCAAAAGTGGTTATTCAAGAAGAAGAAGACGATTGAGGTTTATTTGCATAGTTACTTGATTCTGCTCCTCTGTGAACTCCTCCAATCCCACCCGTCACAAAAACTCGGATACCGGCCAGATGAGCCGCTACCATTGTCCCAGAAACTGTTGTACTGCCATCCTGCTTCTGAAATCACATTACAAACTGACAAATTGCTGAATACAGAAATACAATATGAGAAAGCTCAAATTTAAAATATATATAATATGAATGCATAACCAGTAATCAAGAATGTCCATTCTTTGCAATGTTCGTTTGTTTGTAGACCAGCAGTACCTTTGCGCGGTTATCTGTTAGGCGCACCCTAAATCACCACAAAGTGGCAACTCTCCTAGAAACAAGGACAATGTTGGATTCTTATGTTGGCTGCTGCTGGTCCCATGTTTTAGAAATTTGCTCCTCAGTTCTACGTGCTGGGTCAGTTGTTCCTTGATGCACTCAAGGTTTAAACTAAAAGTTCAAGTCCTTCAATCTGCTTGGTCTAACTTCTGGATTAAATGATATATCAGAATTCAACCAGGTTTCACCACTGAATCATGACTGCTAGTTACAATTTCAAGTGAAACGATGATTGACTGATGCCATGGCATATTATTATAGCAATGTCATAGAGTTATCACATTCAATTAATTAATTTTCAACTTTAAAATTACTATTATTATTATTTTATTACTGTTACTATATTATTAGTGGCATTAATAGTTTAGTGTAGTAGTATAAGTATTAGTATTTCATTATTCATACTATAATGAATTATTAGGTTTATCACTGTTGCGTTATTAATTAAGTCCTAGTTAAGTTATACGTATCCTATGAAAACATTCATGATTATTAATTGGGAAGAGGTGTCAGAATAGTATAAGCTATTAGCTTTTGCTGGCACCTAATTGCATTGTTCTGTACTAAATCACTCATGATTATGTAACCTGAGTTGAACGTGCAATAAAGTATCTATCTATCTAATTATCTATCTATCTATCTAACTTTGCTTACTAACAGTGACATTCGAAAGATACAAAGACGCTAAATACCTCATACGTCAAATGCAACTGTAATCAAAACTTTATATATCATCACAGAAATGCTCCACATAATATTGATGTTCCTACAGTATTTATATCATTAAATTACGGTAAGACTATTCACCAAATTCATTTCTTAGAAATATCTGACATAAGCAAAGAAAACAAAAGAAATGAAACAATGAACAGACCTGGCTGATAACATAGGACAAGTCACGCCTTGACGATTTGATCACACTGGATTTGGAAGTGGCAAGATATTCCAGCTGACTACTAGTCATTCCTATGCAGGACATTTAGGCTAAGTCATATAAATTACAACAAGTTGGTCAATTCCTGGTCAGTTTGATCACATCCAGATGCAACTTTAAAATGGCCTGTGATTAGCACAAAGTACTAGAATCATGTACAGCTTTGAAGCTGGTAGGGGAAGCACAAAAGGATGCCTAGTGTTTCTGGCAAATTAACATCTACATAATGAAGTTAGATGAGAGCTGTGTACAAAGTCTCAAATAGTGCCCACATGCTATGCACACGCATAATAATAATTGCTTCAATTTGCAGGCTATTCAACATGTTATGCACGTGTACGCATAATAATTGCTTCAATTTGCAGGCTATTCAACATGTTATGCACGTGTACGCATAATAATTGTTTCAATTTGCAGGCTATTCAACATGTTATGCACACACACATAATAATTGTTTCAAGTTGCAGGCTATTCATCACATCCATTCAAGCTATGACTAATCATGTTAATACAGTTATCCATCTCTTATGAATTCAGTATTTGCAGATGACCAAGTGCATAACATTCTCTTCAATTAATTCAAACTTTCCTTTCCAGGTAGCTGCACTTGTAACAGAGATAATACAAAAAGTTTATAATAATGCCAACGATCACAATAATAAACAAAGAAAGAAGTAGAGACATAATGCACGAGAAATGCAAACTACTTAACCAAGCATTTTAAAAGCTAAACAAATGTCATTTGCCTAAAATTGGTAACTAGCTTCTAAATTTAACCCGATCAAATGTAATATAATAAGTATAAATTTCCTTTGGCTGTTAAGTGAGCAATTAAAAGAGCATGCAAACCAACTATTAAAAGAAGCAAAGAAACTACAGACCAATACACAGCTTCCCATTAAGCAATGCCACAGTGGCTGGAATGGCTCCATTCTGTCGAACAACATCTTCGACCATCACAGCAGTTCTAAGAGTTAGCAATTTAAACAAAAGAAGTAAAACTGAAATAGAAACTGCTTCACACAATCTATTCTCATGTGACTTTTAACTCTTTAATGATGACATGCATTAATTTCCTAGTCACTTAGAACACACTTGTCATTAAATGGTTTAAAATTCAAAATTAACATTGCTACAACAATATAGCAAGTCCTGCATTGTTCATATAAATACCGTAGTTTATTTCCCATGGCCAAGCTTGCTGCTGAAGCTATGCACTAACATGAAAACTCCGGACCTGGCATTTGCTTCTTGAAGACAACGCTAGGGTTTCCTTTTTTCTAGTACACAAACTTGAAGTGTCAGTCTAAATCTAAACAAAGTGCAGTAAACTGCAACAAAGTATTTACCTATGTTTTGATAACAAAAATAATAAAATTAAATCATGCAGAATAATCATGAGAACTGAGAAAAGTTTAATTCATAAATAACCATAATAAAAGTCCATCATTAAAACTTACTGCAGATTCTGAGGGTATGGCATTCCATGAGCAATAATCGTACTCTCAAGAGCCACCACAGGGCGACCATTCTGAATGGCATCTGCTACCTCAGGCAAGATGGAAAGAAATCCTGTCACAAATAGATGTCTCATTTTGAGCTTTCAGAAAGACATTTTGAAAAAGTTCCTACTGTACATCCATGAATACCAATTATTCATGAAGACATAAGAATTGATATTCGAAATTCCAAGCATTGGCACACTGATAGAAACAGCTTTGCCATGGTTTCAGTTCCAATGCATCAAGTTAGATTGATATATGCATCAAGTTAGATTGATATGCATCAAGTTAGATTGATATGCATCAAATTAGATTGATATGCATCAAGTTAGATTGATATGCATCAAGTTAGATTGATATGTACATCATTGCCAAGCAGCATAATTCCTATGAAAATGCTGTTGGATTTTTGGTGTTGTACATAGTTTCACTCTGACCAAAAGTTCGTAATCGTAATCTCCTAATTTCTAACACCACGACCACACTTTTATTTGGTCTTACGTTACATTGCTCATGTGTTGCATGGCTACACTGCTAGATTATAATGTAAAGTAAGATTAACAGCAGCTTCTAAGGCTGAATTTCTTTACAGAAAAATTCAACAACAAAAATATGGCCAAGTCTAAAACAAATCGATTTCTATCAAGATCTGAATATTCAATAATGTTAAAAATATAAAAAAATTCCTTGAAAAATAAGTCACCTCTCTGAAAACACAGAACATGACTGGTACAAAATTGTGGTTTTCTTTGTCCTGCAGCAATTCTTGGAGTCAGTTTTCTGAAGCATTTACTAAGCATGCTGGCTGCTGGTCGTCACAAAAACCAACCTATGAAACAAATGAGTTAAACGGATGTCATACAATTTTGAATAAAAAGTAACGAATCACACAAATGCAGTGCAGCACTAAAGTATGACATAAAATTGTAGTTTATGCACATTGCACATGAATGTACGAGTGCACATATGCATTCTCCTCCACCTGACCAGTCAATCCTTATTCCTTAAGTCAATTAAATCTTTTTTCTTTTGCCGTGGCTGGGCTGGGAGCGCCTCTGAGTAGTTTCTTGAAGGGGCGCTATATAAATGCTAATAATGAATGAATGAATGAATGAATATAGGCCCAATACACATTAAACATTATACATTTTTTAATGATCCCATTACAATTATACATACATGTAACTAAGTATAAACATAATCAGAATTAAGCAAATTCACATAAAGAGTAGGCAGAATAGCAACGTGGGAGCAATAGGCACCAAAAGGGACAAGTCCCACTAAGTAGGGGCCTTATTACCTTTGAGAAGTGCAATAAGACAATGAACAGTGAGTAGTAAACCAGTACAGAACATTAGAACGCATAAAATTTACTTAACTATGAAACAAAGAAACAAAATGACAATTTTAAGGTACAGAAGCAAACACAACAGGAAAAAACACAGAAAAGATCACAACAAATAAACTCATCAAAAAGAAAGAGAAAAAATAAACTATCAATAGCATGAGTAACCACTAATACTATTTTCAGAAAACAAAGCACATTGTGGTGTGCGCACGTAAGGCCAAAAAAAAATAATGTTGTGTTTCCGGTAACCCGACCGACCCTCTTTTATTGCCGCGACTCAAATAATTTTGTAAAAAAATTTATTGAAAAAAATGTTATGAAAAAAAAAAATTATGAAATTTATTTATTTATTTATTTTTTTGACATAATACGGTGACATTGCCTTCCGTATAAAGTTAGATCTTAGGCAAAAAAATGTTGTGTTTCCGGTAACCCAACCGACTCACTTTTATTGCAGCGACTCGGAAAATTTTGCGTAAATTTTTTAATTACATTGACATTGCCTTAGAGTTTCACGCCTGCCTAACTACTTCCTGGTTGCGAGTCTTGAGAAACCTCTTGCCTTATCATTCTCACTTGAGTCACCTCTAATGGTGACTAGGGAAAATAAATCTAGCAACCTCTAGGTGTAACTAGTCACTGGCTCGATCAGTCTGGAACGACCCCTAGCAGTGATGTTTTGTTCGCGCTCATCTTCCCATTCCCTTCCCACTTTATCTTACCAGAAAGGATTCAACAAAATGAAATTAATAGAATTGTTTTCTAGAGCAATTTCAGGTACAGGGAAATAGGCAGTTTATACTTGCTTAGAACACGTACTTTGTTGCAGCGTGTACCTATATGCAAAAAAGAGTATTTCGGTATAATTTTTCGTATGGTCACTGTATAAAAATATTTTACCAAAATAAAAATATTTTTCGACCTACCTACCCAATTTTTTTAGCTCTGTTACCGGAAACACAGCATTATTTTTTTTGGGCCTAAGATATGTTTGAAATGAATGAAGCTAGTTACCTTTCGAATGTCTATTGGGAGTTTATTCCATATGGCAGGGTCTTGGAATTTAATGGAGAATTTCCAAACATTTGTTTTTGCAAAAATAATACTGAATTCTCTATTACCTCTAGTGAGTCCAGGATGCAATGATGGAGAGAAGTAGGAAGCGAAGGAAGAAGGGAGAAAGTTATTGGTGTAGAGGTACATAAACTGACATGTCTGTTCAAATCTAATCTGCTTAATATTTAGGAGTTAATCAATTGTCTGAAATGCGTATTGTTATTGGCTACCAGTTGGGGCAAACCTGGTAATGGCGGTCCCAAATTATAGCATTAAGGAAATCGATACATAGTATTGTGTTGACATAGAAAATGAATGTGAAGACCATGTTGTCATTAATTTGACAATGTAGCACGTCATTTGCCATAGTTTTCACTCAGCAACTTCAAATATTTTCCGAACACGTGCAACTTGTGACTATATCTCCACCGGGTACTTGTATTTTATCCGACCACCAAGACACCAAGAATTAACGTTGCAGCGTTGTTACATTGTAGGCTGTCTTTAATAAATCCAACTTCTAGTTTGCCGATAATCCTTTTAATCGATCCAGCTTCTGTTTAGGCAAGAATTGGTTCGATAAATCCCGCTTCTATTTCGTCAGCAAATATTTTTCATAAATTTTTCATTGAAAATTATTGTTCATCAATCCAGCTTCAATTTCAGCAGAATGACTGCACTAACCCTAAAACTAACCCTAACCGACCCTCACGACGCATAACCAGAACCCTAACCGACCCTCACGCGATAAATGCCGCTCCTATTTCGCCAGGAAATATTTTTCATTGAATTTATAAGTTTTGGTGGTCGGATAAAAAACAAGAACCCTCCACAGCGCCAATCCAATAGTCTGCACTATTACCACGCATCAAGTTTATAGCCTTCACGAAATCTCGATTTCCTTAATGCTATAATTTGGGACCGCCATTACCAGGTTTGCCACCAGTTGGTATAGGCTACCGAGCCTGTGCGTTAATGTATTATGCTATGATAAGCACTACACGAAATTAATATCAACTTGAAATTTGTCTAATGAACCCATCCTTTCTGAATACCTAAATCATGACGAAGCAACGTTATAGCAGATCTGCACGTATTTCTGAAATTATAAGATCAAGCATTCTCAACTTTATTTGAATAGGTTACTATGTCAACAACCTTTACACAAATTAATTATCCAGTGCGTGAAATCGAGTTCCTGAGTAACGTGATCTGCTGTGATTAGCACGTAACTGTAAAACACAGAGCGACCATCTACTCGCATTGAAGACAAATTCCAACAAGACCAGCAGCAGTATTATGGGTGCACTGTGCAGGGTCTACAATCTTTGATCAAAGTTTCAGCAGCATGACGCGCCATTTTTAAAGCTTCCAAATGTGAATGAATATGTGTGGATTAAATACACCCAGGTCAACGCTACCTTCTTTTATTAATAGACGGAATTATATAATAATTACCAAAGCAACCATCGACTACTGAAAACACCGCCACATGCTCTAGCGATAAAATTAAACTATAGACGGGATAAACGGAAGTTAAGGTCCTCCAGCTGAGCCAGACCAGAGCAAGGCAACGAGGAGCCTTGATGTAGACCTTGACCTGAAATCTATTTTGGAATAACATCCAAGAGTTAATCAGCTGTATGCCTACTTTGACTCTTTCAAATATCGAAAATGCGTTAATTTACACTGCACAAGGTGGGTAAAAATTCGGGCTAATTTCACAGGCAGTCCACAGAAAGATTATTTGAATCCGTTTCTTTAATCTCTAAAATGAGATCTCTGTGACTAATTAACGGCAGTGGATGAAATAGCTCATGAAATTGATTTTATGCCACTAGGCCACTTAGCAATGGGTTGAAGACTATTCCAGTCGATCGTGGTCTTGCATAGCCTAATCGTAATCGTAAACTCGAAATTTCTAAAGCGCTACTCGAAAGCCAAGCGCGAGGCACCAGCTTATCCACGAGCGCTGCGTTGAGTCAGAACTCAGAAGGGTTGTCCGGGAGAGTAGTCCGTGGTGGTACGGGTCGAGTTGACCCAAGTTGGAAGCATGTCACGTATGTCTTATGAGTTTTTCTTGCAGAGGCAATAATGAAAAATTTGCAATTGCAAATTATTGCCTAGTCCTTCGTTAATAGGCTCATGCTCTGCGCTTACTTTCAGATGGCGCTTTACAAGTTTGACGATTACAATCGAGGCTCTTGCGTTTTGTCAAACCATTTATTTTACTCTTTTTCACTCGAGGTATTTTTTTACTGAAACGGCTAATTTATTTTACTTATTCACGTGAATGCATTTCAGTTATGTATATTGATGCTACTGTTATTAGAGATAATCAGGTCCAGTCGAGTCTCTGTTAAGGATTTGAATAAGTGAACTTTGGTCGTTGTTTGCTATCTCATCAAAAACAGATCTTAGACTGGCAGGTGACCAGCGTAGGGAGCAGAAGTAAACTTCCGTCGAGAATGGCGTCAACTTTAATGAGAAGAGTTCATGTATCAAAGTTCATGAAAGTCGTTAAGCAGGTTTATGCAGACATGTCACATCATTCAAGTAAGTTAGAACAAAATGCGTACTCATGTTATTTTATAAATAACGCAGTGGTGTTCAGTGTTTGCCCGTGGCGTCATTCCCTCATTCATTCAGTTCTAGTACTTCAAGAAGCTGACTGAGAAGCGCTCCCAGTTCAATAAGTCTTAACCCCAAGGGTTACAGCTGAGCATTCTTAAATATGTAATATATTTTCTGAATCAGCAGACATCCACATTTCATTGTGAACAACGATTGGTTTATACTGCAGTTTAGAATGCCAAGGGGCAAAAGGCACCAATAAACAGATTGACGCTGCATTTAAAGGACAACAGTCCAATAATAGGTAGAAGTAAGCATAATGAAGCATATATTTTCTGAATCAGTAGACTTCTGGCTATTAAATCCAGTGAGTCTCTCAATATGAGTCCTATACATTTCCTTTGCCTCATTCTTATTGTAGCCATTAAATATCTTCCCTCCTTCTCCAGTTGCAGTACTTACCTCTTTGTTTCATATAATGTCCATTTGATTTTCCATCTTTTGCCATATCTACGTTTCAAAAGCCTTTGGGCAGTCTTCTGACATCCTCCTTTGTTATGGTTAAACTTTCTGATCCTTATAGTGTTATGCTCCATATCAATGTTTTGATGATTCCTTTTTGAGATTTCTATTCAGTCCTTCTCTCAGCAGCTCCCTCCTCTTTATGAACGCATCTTCCCCATCACTATTCCTTTTATTTTCTATTTAATTGATTAGCAAATTTCAGTGGTTAGTTCCCATATCTCATCCACAATGTTGTAAAATTTTGTTATGTCACATGCATATTCATTAACGGTGTAAAGAGGGAGTAATTTAATTTAATTTAATTGGTACATGTATGCAATGCAGTTTGCAGTTAAAACCGTTCTGTACCGCAGTTTTTGCTCTTATTGAACTGAAGATATTGGACTTCTAGAAGAGTGCCATTGATCACACTGCTGTTGTCTTGCAGATATGGGTCTTAGAACCTTTGGTCAGATGTTTTCTGGTGATATGGTACTTTGAGATTGGATTTTGTAGGTAAGTTACATGAGTCAAGATCTTTTTTATGCAAACTTGAACAACATCCTCTTCATTTCTTTTTTGACTTCAGGCAACTTAGTTGAGACGGAAACGATTGGTCGTGTCTTTCTGATTGGCATCAATCGACCAGACAAACGAAATGCTGTCAACCAAGCAACAGCCACCGAACTTTATGAGGCAATAGAAACGTTTGAGAAGACTGATGACCTTTATGCAGCCGTTCTGTATGGAAAAGGTTTGTAAAGGTATTTCTATGTTTGTTTGTTTGTATGTATATGCACTTGCTATAGCGCCCCATCAAGCTCTTTACTCAGAGGCGCTCCCGACTGCAGAGCGGACACTGGCTTCAAGGCAATGACGCCACCACTACACCACCGCGCCCCACTGGTACTTCTACTGTATTCATAACCTACAGATTTCTTCAACATATCACAGGCTAATTTATGATACCAGCTTTTAAAGCAGTGTCTTACATCTCTTCGATGTGATGTTCCTTTCAGTTCCAACGAGTAATGCACACATGCGTCTCTCTGTATATTAGTTTAAACATTTCATGTATATTACATTTCATGTATGTTACATGTACAATTAACTTGCAGCTTTTGATTTTGCGCTCTTGGACTGTCAACCTATCTTGTAGACCTCTCTCAGTCGTCGTGGTCTGTTTTCGTTCCAGTCGCTTCCTCAGAGAGTGGATTTCTCTACAGTCATCAATGTCTCTTGTCTCGATCGTGGCGCCTTATGAGAGTGAATCGCGACTTTAGATTTTGTCCTTAAATACCATTTTGTTCCTGTCCATTTTGTCTATTCATTCAGATGTCTGAGACATCTTCAATTGTCCATTTCATTCTATCCCGCTCGTCTTGTCATCTTCCTGTCATTTTTTGTGGATTCCAGATACGGTTCATGTACCCTGTCTCCATTCTTCAGCTGATGTCGCCTTTCTGGTCTATAATATACTGTATAGACTATGGCTATGACTATGTACATCTTCAGTCAGTTCACATACTCAGTTTGTGTTCATTTATAGGTTTGAGAATTCTAAGCCTATGTATTGTTTATATATATAATGTTCATTATTATCAATTATTCAAATGCCTATATGTAACGTTATTTTCACATTCCAGTTGCCATCTTCAATTGCTAGCAGTTGTGGCAGATCAGCCAGGAATATGATGAAAGTTGATGTTGTGATTATTAAGTTAACTTTGTTGTGTACTTTGTAAGCTATTTTATTAAGGAGTGGTTTTTACTCTCACGCAGGCTTATAAATTGTCAACTTACTATGACCCGGTAGAATATTTGTTTGAGAATGACGTGCTACTTGCTTTTTCAGGTGGTAATTTCTGTGCTGGCTACGACTTAAGTGAGGTTGCTGCTGCTGCATCTGTAGGCAGTCTGCCAGATGCTGAAGCTCTTCCTAAAGGCAGAGGTCCAATGGTAGGTTGTAAGGAATTTAACAGATCTATTGCAATTGAAACTCTAACCAAGCTCATTAGAATATTTATTGAACTTCTATGTTCCCCAACTCAACCAAAGCTCAGGAGTTTTGGATGCGTTACGGCCTATTGCGCTCAGCGTCAGAGAGACTCACAAAAAACGAATTAGCATAATCAATGCCAGAGGAGACAAGAGAACAGGCTATGGTATGCCATTCATGAGCATAGAATTTAATGATATATGGATAAATTTTGTTTGTGTAAAATCAAGTAATTATGACATATCTCTCTCTGTCTTAGGTACTTCGGTTCTCTTCAGAACATCGGTTTTTACTGTAAAAGATCTATTGCAATTGAAACTCTAACCAAACTCATTAGAATATTAAATTGAACTTCTATGACATATATTATATATATATATATATATATATATATATATATACATATATTATGACATATATCTTGTCATAATTACTAGATTTGTGAAGCCACAGTTTCTGTGTTGTGACTAATGCCAGTCTTTATGTGCAGGGTCCTTCTAGAATGATGTTCAGCAAGCCAATAATCGCTGCAGTATCTGGTTATGCTGTTGCGGGGGGACTCGAGCTCGCCTGCATGTGTGATATGCGAGTAATGGAGCAGTCAGCCATTATGGGTGTCTTCTGTCGTCGATTTGGTAAGTGCTGGTTGAAGTTCACCTGATGCTGTTGTACAAATTCTTAGCAAGAAATCTGATCTATCTCATATAAGTTTTATAAGCTTTTCTGCATTATTCGAGATATCAATTGACAGTAGCTGGTTGAAAAGAAAATGATGAAGAAATCATTATCATTGGAGATCACAGGTACCGGTCTATACATGGCCGTAATGGAAATCATTTAAGCTCAGCTTGAATTAGTTATAATATTATAGTAAGTGTTAACTGTTAATCGTTAATAGTTAATGTCACAGATGACATTTTGCATTTTCTAATGTGGAAAATCAGTTTTTATCATCTCCTTGTCCATCTTTGCTCTCACCAATCCTGTGCCAAGTCGCATGTATTGGATTGTCATTCGGCTTAACGCAATTCGATGTGCTCTGCCTGCACGATTTTGTTGATGAAGCGAACAAACCAAGAACACAATGATGCCTGATGGTGCATTATAAGTCATAATTATTAGATTTTACCCACGGCTGCTATGCACAGTTAATTTTGCACAGATGGGGAAATAAAAGAGTAATTATGCACTTAATAGCTGCCAATATATTTGTGCTTGACAGGCGTTCCATTGATCGATGGTGGAACTGTACGGCTGCCGCAGCTGATTGGTCTTTCAAGGGCTTTGGACATGATACTCACCGGTCGACCAGTTAATGCAGATGAAGCATTGCAAATGGGTCTTGCAAATAGAGTTGTACCTGTTGGAGCAGGTAGTTATACTTTTTAACCTTCCAGTATTTACATTCCATTAGGAATTCAATAGTTAGCTAAACTGTGTTCTGCTTAATCTGATGCAGTTTGTGGATATTTACAAATGGTAGGCTATATTTAATTTTCCTACTTCTATGTCGTGCTGATATCTGTTCATTAATCAATGCCTTCAAGTATTGCATGTTTCGACTTGCTTTAAGTCATTACACAATCAGGGATTAGATCTAGGGCTTAAAGTGTGGCCGGATGGTCATGGATGGCATCCAGGCACTTATTTTCAAATCTCAATGCCGTCCTGGCACTTATTTGGACAGCAGAGCCTGGAGAAGTGATGGGCATCCAGGCACCTTTTTTCTACACTTTTAGCAGTTGATCAGATCGGGAAACCTTAATGTATGCATCCCATGTCACAATGCGAGCACTTGACCAATCAGCAATAATGTTGCAATCTTTCTGCAGGGATAAAACCCAGATGAAAAGAATTGAGAATAGGCAAAAAGTTGAGTAGAAAGATTTACATGAGTTGGCATGAGCAATTGAGCATTCAAAGAAAGTGCATTTGGTTGCTGTAACAAGTGCGTAAAATAACTGACCTGCACTGTACCGTTTTAGCATTGGGTGAAGCGACAAAGATTGCACAGACGTTGAGCAATTTCCCGCAGGAGTGCATGAGACGAGACCGACAGTCTGCGTACTATTCCTGCTTTAATGCAACTTCTCTTGACGATGCATTTAAATTTGAATATGACAATGGAATATCAGTGATCAAAGCGGAGTCTGTGAAAGGTAATTTTAATTTATTTGAATCTAGTTACTGAGGTAGAATTATGATTACTTAGAAAGTACAGCAATAATGCCAATATCGTTGTGTATTAGGTGAACGATTGTAGCCTGTATGTACCGGTAACATATTTTAACCAGTGGCGTAACAACCATATAACGAAGGTGGACAAAATCCACGGGCCCCCGAGACCCAAAGGGCCCCCAAGCTTATTAAGTAAAAAAGTGTCATGTACTTTTTCGGAGTTTTTCCGTTTTATAGTTAGTTTCAGTTTGTAGAGTCTAGGCCTATATATAGCTTGGATACGACCGACGGATATGATAAATGATACGCATGTGTCGTGTCTGTCGGGACCGTATAGGTCATCGGATGTGAGAGCATCTGACCCGTAGTAGACATCAACACTTAGTTGTATGTTAGGGGCGGGGCGACCGTTAGGGCGAGGGGTCCTCGGTTAGGGTGTACGTTCATTCATGGAGGTCATCCGAGTGCCCGACACAGCGTTAAGGAATGATGCTTGAAATAGTATCTGCTTTCTTTTTCCGCTCCCTCTAATTCTAGCTGGCTGTGTGTGTCTGTCTGTCTGTCAGAGAGAGAGAGAGAGAGAAAGAGTGAGAGAAATGAGAGAGAGAGAGAGAGAGAGAGAGAGAGAGAGAGAGAGAGAGAGAGAGAGAGAGAGAGAGAGAGAGAGAGAGAGAGAGAGAGAGAGAGAGAGAGAGAGAGAGAGAGAGAGAGAGAGAGAGAGAGAGAGAGAGAGAGAGAGAGAGAGAGAGAGAGAGAGAGAGAGAGAGAGAGAGAGAGAGAGAGAGAGAGAGAGAGAGTGGTCTGTCTCTGTCTGTCTATATGTCTCTCACTCTCTCTGTTACTGTGTGTGTGTGTGTGTGTCTGTGTGTGTGTGCATTGTGTGTACCTGTCTTTGTCTCTGTCTCTGTCAGTGTCTCTATACGAGCCAAGTGTTGAAGTGACTGATACACACTGCACATTGCAGTGTTCATTTCTTCGCGCTCATAATAACTGTCACTGCATTCATTCATTTATTTTTATCTGGATTATCACTGTTGCGGTGCCTAAACGAAAATAATCATCATATAAGATGATTGCCATATGAAACGCACGTACAGTTCTGAACTTCTGGCAGTCAGAAGCGAGCTGAGGAAATCGAAAAATTGAAGCTTCTGTGTTTGCGAACAGTAAGGCCAGAATAGCCAGGCTTTAAAGTGGGTGGGAACGCGTGGGAACGGCGTTCCCAATGCTCACAAAATTCTTGCCTTGCGTTCTCACTGCTCACCACATGGAACCCTGGAAATACATGCGTTCCTATAAAAAATTTCTTCAGCGTTCCCACTGCTCACGTCCGGCGTTCCCACTGCTCATCCAAACCACTTTAACCACTGAGAATAGCCAAATTTACGAAGTAATTCTACGAAGAACTACTGTAACAGACCACAGTGAGTATACATTACAGGCACGTACGTGTGTGTACATAGGCTATGGACCTTTGTATGGGTGTCACGACAACAGACTGGTCTACAGACAACTCGTCTAACGACAACTGGTCTAAAGACAACTGGTCTAACAACTGGTCTAGGCTACAGACTGGTTCAGTGCTTGAGAAGTGGATGCTGGATGAAAGTTTTGTACAGCTGTAATGGAGGCTGGATTGATAAAAAAAACGCAAGAGAAATGGAAGCTGGATGAAGGTTCTTTTACAGGTGAAATATAAGCTGGATTGACGAAAATAATGCGTGAGAAATAGAAGCTGGATGAAGGTAACAATTTTAGATCTAGGCCTAAAATAGAAGCTGGATTGATGAAAAATGCTTAAGAGATGGAAACTGGATGAAGGTATTTTTATATCTGAAATCGAAGTTGAATTGACGAAAATAACGAACGAGAAATGGAAGCTGGATGATGGTATTTTTAGATCTAAAATAGAAGCTGGAGACACGTTGAAATACATGAGTGAAAGTCATCAATCCAGCTTCCATTTAAGCTAGAAAACCATTTAACGTTTTTTCATAAATCCAGTTTCTATTTCATCAATAGTACGAGTTGTCTGTAGACCAGTTGTCGTTTGACCTAGACCAGTAACTGTTGTCGTTAGACGAGTTGTCTGTAGACCAGACCAGTAACTGTTGTCGTTAGACGAGTTGTCGGTAGACCAGTTGTCGTGGAACCGTTTTCTTGTTTTGCATTGAACCATTAATTGTGTCTTAACAATGGATTATTGATGACAGCGTTGAATACTGACATTCATAAAGCGAAACTTGATAAAAGCTAAGTAAGTAAAAGTAGGCCTATACTATTGCGCTACCAAAATTACGTCAGATTATAATAGGCGCTCTTGTTATAAAATAGCCATCTAATTGTTTTCACTGTCTAGTCTCGTTAATGGATAGGGGCCCCCAAGCTGAGAATGTCCACGGGCCCCCGGCTCAGTTGTTACGCCACTGATTTTAACCTGACTGTTCTATGTAACTGGGCTTGGGTTGGGAGTGCGCCTCAGTAGATGACTAGATGGTCTGGAATGAGCATTTAATTTAATTTACTGAAATGAATGAATGAACGAATAACACAAGAATTTTGGTTCCAGTTTCTACAGAATCTTATGATTTATAGTTGTTTTTGCATAGCTTTAATGGATTTTATAGCGTGAACTGAATGTTTCTGTTGTAGGTGCACAGCGATTTGTGTCTGGTGAAGGCCATAAAGGCAACTTTAATCTTGGTTCTTCATCAAAACTCTAAATATTACGATTGTTCAGACCAACAGTGCAAATCAGATAAGACGAAGGACATGGGGACCTAAGGAAATATATTTTGTATTAATAGTCGAATGTTGTAACCATTAGGAAATAGTAAACGTGGTATTCAAAGAAAGAGCATGGATTGTCTTCTTAACAGAAAGTGACGCATATGCACATGTGTATATATGTATTACGTTATGAAAGGCTGTTAACCTGAATTAATATTTTTCAGTTTATTCAACTCAAAAGCAGTCATCAAGAACTTTGAATAGAATTAACTTTTGCAATTATTACATACCCTGGTTCGGACTTGAATGGGGGCAGTGTGTTTGACTTCTGAGTGTATAGTGCATACTCAGAAATGAATGTATAAAAGTGCAACTATCATGATGTAGCACACAGTAGGCATGGAGCTATAAATTAACAGTCTTCTTGTATTATTCAAGTTTTCACTGATCCTGAATTTTGTTGGTAAGGTTCGCTAGTAAAGTGCCTTTTTTTGACTACATGATGAATTTGATGCTGAGGTGGTCCATCCTTTTCATCCATATGCTATCATCTCATTAATCGAGTGGCAATATTTATCAAGTAAACAAACAGCTGGTGCATACATGCAAAATTGATATTTTATCATACGGTTTTTGTTGTAGTCAACAAGAACTGCATTTTAGTTAAATTCACAGAATCAAAATTCAGTTTCGTAATAACTAATTTTTTAGTTCTATCTGTCTAGATTGCAAGAGAATAATTTAATGCTAAAGTGCATTGATGTTGGAACAAACCAAGCTTTTCGAAAGTGATGTGCAGTGTACGATGTATTTGGAATTTAGGCGAATGGTGTTAATTTGAACATACTAGTAATTTAAGTTACTTAAATTATTCGTGATTGTGAGCTGATCAAAGCGGTCTCGTTGGACATTTGAGATGGTTACTTTATTTATTGCATGTAAAGAATAGCAACTATATTGTGCAGATAAATTAAGACTTCCTACAGTTACCAAGGTGTTGACCCTCTCTCCTTCCCTCCCTTGCCCATCTAGTTTATTTTTGGATTACAGGACACTCTTTTTGCTATAGTCATGCAATGATATTAAATTTGTATATAAACTTGAAAAAACAAAGAGTCACATTTTTGTTTTATTCATACATCAGTCCTCTAACAGTTTTTTTTACTTCTAAGCATGAAATTGATTGCAATGACCAACGAAACCTCAAATTCGGGCAAGTTGCTGAAGTACATATATTAACACTTTGTTTCCGGTTCTCAGAAAAACAAACCAATTCAAAATATACATGTATGTTAGCTTTTCCACTTAAACTCTTAGGTAAATTGATATCTTAATGAACACAATAAGAGTGATTATTTTTTTATGCCCAGGAGCAACCCTTAGAACAAGGCTTTCAAATTATATTATGCCTTAAACATGTTAAAAAATCTGGTGTAGAAGAATTTTGTTCAAGGCAATATGAAACAAGTTATTAGGCTATCAATAAACTAATCTTTGTTTCGGTTACAAGTTCCATGTCATGAATTTGAATACAACCAAACCCACATATGGTACTTGATATTGCAATACATAGTTTCAAAACATTTTTGCATGCAGCAACAACTACAACATCTTGAAATTTTATTAACATTAATGATTAGTACATGTAGAATAATGGAGAAATTGAAGACAAATCAGAAACTTACATGTAAAAAATTACAAATACATGGAAGACTACAGTTTAGATATCCACAAACATTCTGGTTCATTCCCAAGTGTTGAAACACTGCAAATTAAATATAATAAATATATAAGAAACAAACTATGGGAACATAATTACAGTAATTTTGAACACACCGGTTATAATGCACCAAAAACCAGATGAGCAAACGTTCTGAATAATGTTTGATTAAATGGTCATGTAATTAACCAAAGCAATTATAACAAGTAAATGCATCAGGAAAAAAGTAGGCAATGCAGAACAAGGAATGTGAAACTCCAGCTTAGTTCAAGGAAATATGGTAACAAAATGATCTCAAAATGTGTTTAAAGTGTGTGTAAACTGTATTGATGAAAGTTATCAATTACATAAATTTATAATTTAGTGGTTACATTTTTGTTGCCTCATATTTAAAGTCAACCATCAAGTACGCTTCAAGTACTATTACCAATATGTTAAGGATTATTCTGATTCCATAGACAATCATTACATGACCACTGATATATAATGGCAACAAACAATTATAATGCATCCAATAATA
Source organism: Lumbricus terrestris (assembly GCA_949752735.1). Taxonomy (NCBI): domain Eukaryota; kingdom Metazoa; phylum Annelida; class Clitellata; order Crassiclitellata; family Lumbricidae; genus Lumbricus; species Lumbricus terrestris. Next base: position 74,568,671 of record OX457036.1, on the reverse strand, counting down.
GTTATACAGAACTTTCAAAATATCAGTATAATACTAGACAATCGTATATGTACATTATCCCATTTTTTATGTGTCGTTAACAAATGCAGATTGAACTTTTACGCAAAGGTGAAACACAGCAGATCTTATTTCTCTCCATTCTAAATAAACCATTTCAAACACAGTAGAAAAACAATAGGTGTATACTGTAAACAATAATAGAACTGTGTTGTATAACAATACTGATTAGCGACAAATCTTGTATCAGGAGCAAGTGTGGAACAAAAAGTCAAATGCTCTCAAGTCTAGCAACAGAATTTTTTATTTTCAGCAGTCTGTAGTGTTGCACTTTTTTCATGCATGCACCCTGAGCTACACCCACATTCCCACAAATTAAAATAAGTCAATAACTTGAGTGACTGCAAACAAGGTTGCACGAATAATATCTGCACATCCAGTTCCATATCAGAAATATTTTACGTTAATAGATGTGGATCTAGGGAATAAAGGCCATAGCGTACATACGTCCTTTTATCCCTTCCACAAATAACCCCGTTTTGTATTAACGTTGGTCAACTCGTTTGAGATGCTACCACTTAATCTTAATGCTTTAAGTTGTAGAGCAAGATCTATTGTGAAGAAAACAGGAATTATGAGGATCTTTTTAAACATCTCGAAACTGATCTGGTTATGGATTTTTTTATGGGCAATCAGTTAAAGCCTTGTGCGTTAGTCTTTAGACACCAGGACAATGGAAGTTATCAATTACAAATTCATGAAAATGCAAATGAAAAATTCTCATGAGATCGAAGTAGAAATCAAGCTGCTGCAAGTGACACTGTACTTCTGATTAACAAAATGTAAAGGTACAATATGTGCACATAGCAAGACGTAAGACAAGATGTCATCGGCAAGCTTGAGTACCAAGTATTTGCTTGCTATTCAAAAGATTCATTACAAAGCTGACCTTAGGCCGGACTACATACAACAAGTGCTGACGTGCATTCCAAGTGCACTGTCTAGGAGGATCCAGTTTTACAATCATGGAAATCATAAGAACTTGACAAATTGCAAGTAACAGTAACTCCTACACTAATAGTTACACTAAATTTATTTCAGTGCACTTTATGTAAATTCCCTGGTCGCTTACTGTTTACATACGCTCAATGTTTCCAGACTTGAAGCCTCCAGGTTAAATAAGTTGCTTCCAACTGTGCAAAGCAAAAGGATATTGCATCCAATGTATTAAAAATGCTGTAGCGGTGTACAGTGCCTTCTAATTAACCATAGATATAAGAATTGAAACCTAATGATATTACCCGGTACACATCATCAGTACACACTAACTTGTTACCACACATAAAAAGTCCAACATTCTTTAAGTCATTTTGATTATCAACAATGAGCATCAAACTTAAATGCGAGTCTAATCAATGAAAAATATAACAGAATTTTCATTTTAACAGCTACTAAACACCATATGCAAACGAATAAACGAATAAACAGTGACTATTCATTACTTACATGTAAATTTGCATTATACAGAGCATAAAATTAATGTTGACATTGCTAAATTGTAGATTTTCAAAATGCAAAAGTGTATCCTGCATACAGGATACACTCTCTACTAGCATTTGCATGAACAGAACAGGCAAATTATACATTTGTATAGTGCCTCTCGATTCAGAATGACTATTCAGAGGTGCAAATGCTAGTAGATTGAAGAGATCAGATCGATTTTATCTAATGACTTGAGAAAGTTACGTGTTTCAAGTATGATGCCATTGACTAGCTAACTTAACTGTAGTTTGGACTTTAGTTGCCAGCAACTATGACAGATGGATGGTCCAAACAAAAGAGGACATCCCCCATAGAGAATGAATAGACGATAGTTGAATGGTGTGGAAATCACTCCAGGAGCTGAGCCATATCGCTCTGGACAGACAACAATGGAAGAACTTAGTGAAAATGGCGTCGGACACCTACGGGTGATGAGCCCATGGTTTATGATGATGATGATGATGATGATGTGAATGGCTGCCACTATCTGTGCAGAACAGAGCTCAATCACAAGGCCTACTGAGAGCTCGACGGACCAGCCACAAAATCCCAAGTAGCCTTCAAGCCAAGCTGTCAACAGCTCAACAAATCTTAGATATTCATCAGTGCACTTAAGTGATACTGAATGTGTGCAACACCCTTCCAATAATTGTGTAGATTGTTAAAGCAATATATAACAGCAAATAAAAATAACAAAAGAGTAACAGTTATGAGACTGAATAATATATTCTGTACATTCAATTGAAGCCACTGTAAAAATCTTAACCAGTTTCTCAGTTAACAGAGTGAAAGTTTGCAGCATTGAAATAATCTCGAATTTCTTCTTCAAAACAAAGTAGAAGTGGAAATATTTTCAAAGCACAGAGTAGTTGCTATTTGTCATCATCGAACTTAGTTGCAAAGATGAGCTGCAATAAAATTGGATTATGTTCTGGACGTCTTATTACTGATAAATGAATGAATATCTACATCAGAGTGCTACTAGCACATTCTTGCAGAATAATAACAGATGAACTAATATCAATTTTACAGCAGAAAAATGCAAGAATATACTTGTGGCACGCAACTGAATCAATACCAAAAGACAATTTCAATTAGTGTAAAATTATGATCATCGTGTACCATAGTGCACATAATACAAATTTTTACAGTCTCTGTATCACAGTTTATTTTTTATAATAAACCAGAAATTAATGGATGATTTGTGAGTTGGGCAATTCAACCGTAGAAGAAAGCAAGAATCCATAGAAAGAATCTAATTTGCAGGATTATTTACTTCACCATTGCTAACATACCAAAAGAAAACCTAATCACTAAACAGAAATACTGAGCAGTAAAATTTTCTCTGTATCTGAGCCAACTGCAAAAACTGATCCAATATATTGGACTAAACTTAAAAAACAAACATTTAACAACAAATATTCTTGAACCACTTGAATACACTTGAACCTGACTGAATCAAGACTAGTTCCCTGTCATAAGTCAAGAAATATCAATCTATTATAATGCAGTCGATATTATTATTACCCATAAATTTTAGTAACAAAACCGCTAATAAGAGCAAATGAAGGAATTTAAGGCAAAGACATTATTTAATGACAAGAACTAAGCTGAACAGATGTTTTATTAATCTACATGCAAGTAGTTTTTGGCACAGAATGTTGCATCAGCAGAAAAATAACTTCATCAGAAAGGTAATTCATGTTACCCATTTCAGAGAAGAAACATTTCAAAAATTTCTATGAGGCTTGCATCGAAAAGCAATTTCTATAACCCAATTTCTATAACCCAATTCACGTCAGGCTGTTGCTTAGAACAGAGCGTATGTAGTGTAAGCACTGTAAAATGAAAGGGCAGCGAAAACACCAGAGCAACAGAACTTAACTCTTCTGAACACATCTCCACAACTTTATACCCGCATAGCAGTTCACGAAATACTTTTATTTTAAACTATTTTTCCCTGAAGAAGCTATGAGATAATAATTATCATTAAGAACTAATATCTCAACAGTCATTTTTGAACACTTCTAATAAGACTATAACCGTCAAACAATTTCAAGCTAAACGCTTTAAATAACGATAACAAAGTGCTACAGTTGGCCGGCCACCTAATCAAACAATTAATATCGAAGTGCAGGACAAACCTCTTGCAGCGTGTGATATGTGCAAGTAGCCAGACAAGCATGAACATAACAATTGCGAACACCTCTTCAGAAATCTTTGAATGTTGCCGCCAAACTACAAGGTCGATTCACCTAGCTCCGGCGACTGTGGTGAATTAACAACAGCAGCAGCAGCAGCAGCTGGGCCACCAATGGAAGCAGTTGCTGTTGATGACTGTCGAGAATGATGGCGCAGTTCACCCGCTTTGTCTTCCACGATCACTACACTGGCACTTTTTCTTCGCAATTCCTGGATATATAACACACACACAATCATACACATGTAGAGTTTTTGTAGACAAGGTAAAAAACGAAAGATGAACGTTAACACACACAGTTTACAGAAGTAAGGTGTTTAGGGTTTCACGGATCTAACACCAGAAGTATAAACATGACCACATCGGTCGAAGAGCAAAACACTTTCCGACAATACATCAATCACAGGAATCACTAGCACTTTAAAGAACAAAGAAAGATGTTCTGGTGGAAATCCTCATCACTTACATACCTCACCACTGTTACTTAGTTACCTGTATTAAATAAGGTCACTGTACAATAAAGGCAGTGTTGCTATTCCAATCAAGCTATTTCAGTATGTTACCAAGTCCCATGGTAATAGTAACAAAGCAGTCTTTCTTGACCATGTGAAGAAAATGCCATCTCTGGATATGTTCAAGTCACCAATCACATAACTGTTGATTTTTTAACCAGACCCACAGTCCCACACCCAGACACATCACGTTGTGGTATGGTGTTGTATAAATCATCTAGTGGATGACACTCAAGACCAATCACTGTCCTTATGTTAATCCTATGTCCAGTGGGAATTGTCACAGAGCAACATGATTTAAGAAGGCATCCTATCGAAGGTACCCTGGAAACAGAATGGTACCTGATCATTGTCTGCTGCACCAGATTTAACCTGTTGTCTCCACAGCAAGATCCAGATAGACACGTAAAAGCAGGCTGCCAAAATCTTCAGTAAAAATGAGATTCCTAAAAACACACAAATGTATTCCACTCTTTTATAATGTTACCATCGTCACATCGCATCATGGTGCAGAACTTCTAAAACCTAAATATAATGCTTGGCTCAACCCTAGACGAAGATTTCATCCAGAGACAACTCATGTTGTTTCATGGCATTCTCACTCAACTCATGTTGTTTCATGACATGCTCACTCAACTCATGTTGTTTCATGACATGCTCAATCAAAATGAATGTAATATTCATACAGAACAGGTGAAATTAAAGAAATTGAATCACTGATCATTTGCTGGTAAGCTGCCGCCATTGCTACCAGCCCAGTTTAATTTCTGTTGATTTATACAGTAGTGTATTACACACAGATCATCTGGCTGGGGAAGGTAGGAGATAGTTTGACAGAATGGGAGCAGGGTAGAAAAATTAAGGAGGGAGATGTCAGCTGGTAAAGAGAGCAAGAGGGAATAAATGGGATGTAACAGATGATTTATCAATATTATTAACTCCTAGCAAGTGTTTTTTCAGTAAAGCAGAAGTTTGGAATGTTTGAATGGACATTCACATAGCAACATATTTATATGGACATTCACATACCAACATATTTATATGGACATTCACATACCAACATATTTATATGGCCATTCACATACCAACATATTTATATTGCCATTCACATACCAACATATTTATATGGACATTCACATACCAACATATTTATATTGACATTCACATACCAACATATTTATATGGCCATTCACATACCAACATATTTGTATGGACATTCACATACCAACATATTTGTATGGACATTCACATACCAACATATTTATATGGCCATTCACATACCAACATATTTATATTGCCATTCACATACCAACATATTTATATGGACATTCACATACCAACATATTTATATGGACATTCACATACCAACATATTTATATGGACATTCACATACCAACATATTTATATGGCCATTCACATACCAACATATTTATATTGACATTCACATACCAACATATTTATATGGCCATTCACATACCAACATATTTGTATGGACATTCACATACCAACATATTTATATGGACATTCACATACCAACATATTTATATGGCCATTCACATACCAACATATTTATATTGACATTCACATACCAACATATTTATATGGACATTCACATACCAACATATTTATATGGACATTCACATACCAACATATTTATATGGACATTCACATACCAACATATTTATATGGCCATTCACATACCAACATATTTATATTGACATTCACGTACCAACATATTTATATTGCCATTCACATACCAACATATTTATATGGACATTCACATACCAACATATTTATATGGACATTCACATACCAACATATTTATATGGCCATTCACATACCAACATATTTATATTGCCATTCACATACCAACATATTTATATGGACATTCACATACCAACATATTTATATGGACATTCACATACCAACATATTTATATGGACATTCACATACCAACATATTTATATGGCCATTCACATACCAACATATTTATATTGACATTCACATACCAACATATTTATATGGCCATTCACATACCAACATATTTGTATGGACATTCACATACCAACATATTTGTATGGACATTCACATACCAACATATTTATATGGACATTCACATACCAACATATTTATATGGACATTCACATACCAACATATTTATATGGACATTCACATACCAACGTATTTATATGGCCATTCATATACCAACATATTTATATGGACATTCACATACCAACATATTTATATGGACATTCACATACCAACATATTTATATGGACATTCACATACCAACGTATTTATATCGCAGATGGACAAGATCAAAGACAAGGCAGGTGCCCTGGAAGCCACACTGATCGGTCCACAGTAGACAAGTGCTGTCAATCAGATTGCCGTACATTATTGGCGACGGTATGTACGCTGAAAAGAAAAGCAAGTAAAACAATGCTTGCTACGACATCTGAATTATCATCTTCAAACAATTCAATCATCATCATCATCATCACTAGATTACATCAACTAGTGTGCATCGTTCAGAGTTACTTAGAGGGCAACATACAAAGCTGGTGGAATATTATGTTACAATGTCTAACAAATGGCATAAATTTGCCCCAAAACATGGTGGTGACCAATGCCCTTCTCCATCCTTTTCCCTAATCATCACTTCCTGAAACTTAAATAGCAGAAACACACTGCCGCTAATCGTTGTTGCTTAAAGTTGCTTCAAACGAAAATAACACTGTCAAGTCGCAGAAATTATTTCAGCACAAGACCAAAAAATAAACCACTGTCACGACACAAGGGTGGGCTTACACATCTCAGAACAGTATCAGCTGCATTTGGCATCAATTAATGGCAAACCAAATTAATGACAACAAATAAGGTTTTTAATATTAAAATGCAGTGTTTAGATCTATGCAAAAAAGTCATTTATTTCAGTTTTCCATTTTTTTTTCGTTTTTGCATTTTGTATTCTTTAGAAAATCCCACGTTTTATTCATTTTTTTTAAGTCTGTTTTTAACATCTATGGTTATTGTCGGTGAATCACTTTGACATACCAAAAAGTCTAAGCATGACAAACTGGAGACCAAGAGCCAATGCTTTATCCGTCAGCTGAACTGACCTGAAAAACAAAAAGATGCAAAGTTAAAAAACGCAACTAGATTCAACAGTTGGCACAAACTCCATTTATCAACATAAAGATGTGCTAACAAATTGTATACTATGAATTGTGGGACACAATGGTGTAGGGGTATGTTTGGTGCTTTGGAGCCGGAAGGTTGCAGGTTCAAATCTACCACAAGACACCGCACAGGCACACTGAGCAGTCCTTCACTCGCAATTGTTCATGCTCTTCAGAAAACTACGATTCAGTGTTCGTGCTGCAGTTCGGAGCACCTCTGACCAGACATCTCGAAGGGCTCTATAAAAAGTGCTCATACAGACAGATATAATACATCCTACATCCGTTAGTACATCTACCCGCATGCATTACGTAAGGTAGCAGCTAAATTCTTAAGACTCTTCTCCAAACAGATTCTTGGTACATCAGAATCATTTGCACTGAAGTACATAAGCGCAACACACAAGAAAAGCGTGTCGATGCTGGTTACACGGCTTGATAATTATGAAACAGTTTCATGCAATACAACATCCTCAAAGTCTCAATACAACAAATGACAGAAAAGGTTTCAGTGGAGAACGAGACAGTGCAAACAACTTCGGACGAGGCCTGTACGTAGGAAAGATATAGAAAAAAGTTATAGTGTCTTACTGACCTAATCGTGATCATAAGCAGAGGCATCTGCGTTCCTGCAATCATGAAGGTCATGACAAAGAGCATCACCATGAATGGTACGAGCGTTTTACAGAGGTGATTGCAGAGGCCACTCGTCGCCATCGGCATCGCAGTCACATCCGGAGGTAGGTTCATCTCGTTCAAGATGCACTGGCAGTTTGTGTAGTTCTAATGTCAGCAAAACAATGACATGCCATGAATGCCAGGAAACATCCAGATATTGGCTAAAACACACTTGCAACACTGTAGTCTATGAGATGCTGAGTGAAGAAAAAGGTGAAACAGTTTAGGGAGTGCCGTCAACACAATTTGCAAGCTGACTATCGAGAGAAGATAATATCTAGAGCACATATTAGAAGTTATTAAAAAAGAGAGTCTCATAGAAGACATCAAGAAACAGAAGACAGAAGTTAGGTTCAAGCTTGAAAGGCCGTTACATGATGTTGAGCTATGGCCCAGAAAGACTTTGAAGTTAAAAAAATGCAAACACAGGCCTCAACCCAATGATGGGGTGCACAGATATTACCGTACTCAGTGGGTACAGTTTTATCATTAGTCACAAGTCACAAGATCACAACCCAATGATGGGGTGCACAGATATTACCGTACTCAGTGGGTACAGTTTTATCATTAGTCACAAGTCACAAGATCACAACCCAATGATGGGGTGCACAGATATTACCGTACTCAGTGGGCACAGTTTTATCATTAGTCACGAGTTGGAGTTTGCAATGAACAAGTTCAAATGACATTACTGACTGACCTGCAAGTGCATGGGATGAAGTCCTTGGACAGTTCGAGTGCAGCCTGCATGACACGGTGATAAGTAGACGAGACCATTGACGCCACACACTGGATGCATGTTATTATTATTACACTGACATCCAACGTTGCAAGGTGACGTCAAGTTGATGCTAAACGTGTCACCATTGGTCTCGGAGCTGAAGTTCAAAGCATAAATATATGCACATGTCATACCCAGTCAATTTGTCTGTCAAATTATTTGCATTTCTTCAAAACCCTCTTGAAAAATCAGTATTTTATATCCATTGTAACCAAAGTTAACATACGTAAACTGCCAGGGCAAGTCTTGAGCACCCGGCCATGGGGTTAATAGTGGGTATTCCAAAACTGCCAACTTTTCTCTCAGCTGTTTGCTTGGCTCAGAATTTAAACACTAGATGTGTTCAAATAGTTTCAGCAAGCAAACATTGCACAATGCACATACAGCATAAGTAATAATACTGCAGAAGTTGGTTGATGTAGGTCTAATCGTTGTTACAACATGTAAATATCATTACCAACCAACACGAAAGCCTCGTTTTTCCTGTCTTTCTGTGTGCTTGTCTGTCTATCTTTCTGCCTCCTTCCTGTCTGTCTGATAGAATAGCCATCTCTCTATTTTTGTGTATGTCTCTGTCTCAGGTGCAAGAGTGTTTCCATTTGGTTAAAAATGGAGATGATATCAGAAGATAGTGTCTGTTTCACAGCAGATGCTGGTGACATGTGTATTCATCACCAGCAGAGCATTAAGATTAAGACATAGCTCAGGCTTCTACTGAGACCGTCATGAAACCAGTCAAAAACATTTCCGATACAGTAAATAATTAAAAGCAAGCACACTCAAAGGAATTCAAGCACATCATTCTGGCTCTCTAAGAATTTATTCCCTGTCTTCTTCAGTGTCAATCTTCATTTCTGTGAGAATTCTCTCTTTTGCTTAACAGTTGGCAGTTGGGCCTAAATGTCATCTGGACTTTTCAGTAGATAAGCTGAGACATATAATTGACACGAAGGAATTGGTGCAATGTAGTTGGGGATTTGAAAGCTTCATGGGTCGCAGGTATTAACGTAAATTATGCAGGACAATGAAGTAAGGAATTTCATCACACATGCAACAAGTACCAACTTCACATCATTGAAATAGACAGAATGGCACCTTGCAATTTTGACACAATGCTCACTTCTTTGCAAGGAACTGGACAGGATCCACCATATAACAACATGCATCACTGAATTGTGAATTCTGCAAATAGTACAGGTGGATACATGAGTCTGAAACTCACTCAGCCAATAAGTTGTTCGAGTTGTACAGTGAGTTAAATAGAGTTAAATACCTGTTGTGGAATGGAACGGTAACTCCTGCCATCCTGAGATTGTCACAGCCAAGAAAGAAGAAGAGTCCAAAGCCAGCCAGTGACACAATATTCAGCAACAGAGTCAACTGAATCGCTCCTACGTTATGATCAACGAAACAAACACAACTATGAGTCACTCGTCAATGTATTGCATTGCAAATAGTATTCCTAGTGAACAACAGTCACTACCAGGAGAAGTTTTGGAGCTTCAGCTTGGTCACAACAACAGCAATTCAACAAAACAGTATTTTCATAACAAAATCTCATAAGCATCCTGCTATTCGCATTGTGCTAATTTCTTTGCAAGGCACTACCCCAGCCGTTCCAGGGAAAAAAGATTAATATTAGCACAACTTCTGTTCAAACTCAGCTGTAAATAAGTACAATGACTGTACATGGCCAACAAAAATCTTCACATGCTCAGGTTGAGCAAACATAGTGGCTAACAATTATTACTCAAGGCTGCCTCTTGAGACTGGCTTAAGGGACTGCCATTCTCTTCTTGTTCTCCTCAGATTGGGTCCCAGATGAATCCTCAACTACACAACATGTCTACAACATTCAGCCCGTAAATAAAGCAGTCCTTCGATTCGATCAGTACCCGTGAGTGGTTTGTTCGGTTGGCAAAGTTGGTCTGTGTTAGAAAGTCACACAGCAATGAGGAAAGCGATTATATTGCAGTAGCCATATCTGTGGTACTTGTGTCAGAAGAAGCTCTAAGTAATACCGGTGATGGTAGTAAAGCCTGCAATTTCAATTACCCTGCTACTGCAATATTACTGTGGAGGATGGAATACAAAGCGCAATATTTCCATTGGTAACAGTTATAACTCGGTGTAATTAACTATCCGTCAAACTAACAAAGTCTGCACTCAATGTAAAGTCATTGTGCTACATAACTGAAGTCCTTAAATATCTTACATCTTGCCAACTTCAGTTAAGTATTCTGTATTTATAAAACATAAGATTTTAACACAACTGTTTTATGTGCAGCAATTATAACTTTTTGCCATTTTGCCTCCTTGGAATTGGAATGGGAATACACCCAATAGGGACATGGTGGGATGGGTACAAACCTAACGTGGGATTGAGACAGACCCACAGGAATGGAGTGAGGATGGAGACAAACTCTGCCCCCACGTCATTCTCCAGTCTGAGTTTCTTTGTTCACCAGGCCACCATCCAATACAAAAAACCAATCAATAGTTTGATGGAAATACATCAATTAAATCAAAGACTTTCTATCTACAGCTAGTAGAATATAAAAAAAACTGTTGATCCTAACACAGCCATAAAAAATAAGAGACATGATAAGCAGAAGTGAAACACTGCTCCTGCACATCAGATAACAGTACTGGTCACGCACTACAAGTCCAGGTCCACTGTGCTCTTCAATTAGTCCTGGACTGTAAATTTACTTATCTAGCAAGAGAAAGCTTTTCCACACTGGAGCAGGCCGAGCACTACATCTGCGCAGATGGGAAAGGATGCCAAGCAGAGGCACTAGACCACAGACAAGATCGTGCACAACTGTAAACTAAATCACCTTAAAAGACCAGGCTGACCATATATCTTAGAGGAAAAACCAAAGGTCAAGTGCTACACATCACCAAACCATACATCTGAGAAAGAGTCAACCGAACAGTTTGCAAGCATCATATTGAGTGCATTAGGTCTTAACCTGGATTCTTCTAATGCATGCACACACACAGAGTAGCATATATATCTCAAAGGTTTCTAAACAGCACTATATCAATATATGTATAAAAACGCACACAAGCATACACAATTTACTCATTAGACACATCACAGTGGCCACTTTCTGTCAGTTTCAAAGTGTCTGGCTCTGTTGGCACCTCTCTAAGTGCGTCTCTAATTCTGAAACTCTCCAATTTTTTTCTTCTACTCAACCTTTGCTTAGTCTATTAGATTAAACCAACTCATCGATACAATAAAGAAATTCTTTCAATGTAGAAAGAGAAGCAGGGCTACTAGCACGATGCAGATCTCATTGCCCACTTAGAAATGAAAAAATTTCAAGAATAACAGTACTACAAACCTTTCTGTGTCAGATTAAGCTGGCGAAGACATTGACCTCCAACGAGAATGCCAACCACCGCACCAGGTATTGCTATACCCCCTGTTCACAAATGACCAGACCACAACTACACAACAACTAATAAAAACTGAAATTAATATTAAACCATCATCAGTGCTTTCAATATTGGCTGCCAATGCAATAAGTAAAATTAGTTTTTAGCTGAATTTGAGAAACTGTACATACAGTGTATCATAGAGAATGGTTACACACTAATTTGAAGCAGACCAGCAGACCCAAAGTGTGTTCTGTGGAACCCTTGGGTTCCATGATGGGAAGACAAGGGTCCTGTGAATAAATTTCACATATTCCTTATATTGCATTGCAAGGGACTTGCTTAACGTTGACCTGTGTTTAAAGTTTAGACTTGGCTCTGAAAATGAGATTCCTGTCTTCTTGAGCCAATCAGGTGATGAACTGGACTCCAAAGGGGAAGCGTGGAAGAGGAAGACCAAGAAAGAACTGGATGGGAACTGTTCGAGAAGATCTGAATTGGAGATGACGGCGGAGGATGCTGTTCGGATGGCGATGGACCGGGAGGAGTGGAGAGGCTGCGTTGCCCGATGTGCAGTTCTGCACGGGATGGACTAAGTACTAAGTACTAAGTAAGTCTTCTTGAGCAATCAGCTCTTCCGCTGAACAGTTCCTCCCACAAATTTTCCATTGGTTAGTCTTTTTCTGAGCTGCATTAACATGCGCAGCATCTTTTGAGGTAAAAAATCCAGCATATGCATACATTATCCTTGACAGAATCATTGCCTGAAACTGACATCCAGCTTGAGATATGTATCCACTGTGCTTCAGCTCACTGGCAAGAAAGTACTACTGGCTAATGAAACTAAGAATGCAAATAAGATTTTTGAGAAAGAAAGATTATTCCACACCAGGGTGTCAAAGGGTCGGCTCATGGGCCATTTGTTGCCAGTTGATGATATTGTTCTGGACTGCGAAGTCTCACCTAACAACTACTGTGATACCCGTGACTGATAATGAAAATCAAAATTAATATTTTATTACCTTAGCTTGACTGCTTGCAAGGTAAAAAATATGCCAGTTAAGATTTGTTTTTGCATAAATTTTCTGGGGATGGATTCACCAAGTCCCCTCCCCGAACCTACACCCATTTTTGCTTAGGCATCTTCGCAATGCCTGCCCGCCATTTGTTGGAAAACATTTCCACTGACCAACATTAAACAGGTCTGACACACCTGCTCTAATGTCATGATGATTCAGTGCAGCTGAACCTTAACCAACGAGCAGCCAACAATTCAATTTAATAAATTTATTATTTATTTATTTATTGCTTAATATTAAAAGATATTTTACATTTGCACAGAACATGGCCCCCAATTACTGAAAGCGACTAACAAAGACTTTGAGATTTTAAAGTAACGCAGTCGGCACGTTTTTTCCCATAAATTTTGGAAGAAAGACTAAACCAAGTCATCAGAAAAATGTCAGGTTAAAGCCATACCTTGATACCTTCCCTCCCATTTGCCACCTCAAAACTTTCGGAATACGTCACTGCATAGGCCTATAAGTGCGCAACATAATTTATTCCGGATTTATTTTTTCGGGCAGAAGTAAAATCTTGCCCACCCCACTGCTGAAATCTCTCCAACGCCCATGAGCAGACAACAAAAGCTGTGTTATGTTCAAGCCGCCAAGTAATTTGGTGCAAAAGATAGCAAACACATGTATGCAGCGCATGCAGTATAGTAAAAACATCAAACTGATCAGACAAGATATCCTGGAGCATAACAGTACTATTACTGGAAATATTAACAGACACCACTTAAAAATCAAATCTCTGCTAATAAATAACAGTAATATGACAAGAGTAATCAGTACATTCTGTGACATGGTAGTCCATTTATTCACCAGTAGGTTTCAAGCTTCTGTGAGTTAGTTCATGTATTATATGATGGGCTCCCAGCAGTCCGGACTGGCTGACTAGACCAGATCTTGCACACAGCGGCATGGCTTGTAGGTTAAGGCAGTCATGTGGTAAAAAGTACAAACTAGACTCCAGGACACACAAATCTTTAGACTTGCTAATTGCAACCTTCTGGCAACAAATTTACGACACTCAATAACCATAACAATAAATTTATTGCCATTCTCTTTGTAGCAAAATCGCACAACCTTGTCCCTCATTTGAATTCTGCTTAAACTGCTTCTCAAATTCCGTTCACTGATGCTTAAAATGTACATAAACCTTAAATCCTAAGTCAACCAATGTCAGTATTTAATCTAGTCTCCCTCCTCTGGGGATCCACATTTCTTGTGGGGAAGACAAGCGAGTGTCCGGGGGATGATCGACGAGGTGCATAGCGCTGAGAGGGGAGAGGCACGGGGAGGGGATGTGTGAAAATTCTGCTGACCTGTTGTCAGCGTTAATACGCAGATAACCTGAGACAGTTGTTAATTATGAGACAGTTGTTAATTATGAGACAGTTGTTAATTATGAGACAGTTGTTAATTATATAGTCCATAACAAACAGCTGCTTAGCACCATTAAACAAAGAACCATCAGAAGATATATAATTTAATAATAAATTTAAAGCAAATTACTAAAACTCATGAAATATGGCCTGCCAGAGCTAGACAGACATATATGCTCTATGACCAACACAAAAAGAGCTCTGCTATACAGCATAGAATTAAACTCAAAATGCACAGAAAAGATTCTTTTACCATTAGGATAAAACAACCTGACCTTATCAAAATCTGCTCAAAGTTGATAAAAATCAGGCAGGAAATCTCTTACAATTTCTCAATAGCAATCACATAAAAAGTTGGTTGAAAGGCATCAAGAAATCTCTGATCACTTTTCTTAAGTAGATGAAAAAACATCACAGCACATAACTCTCACCTTGGATTCAACAGCCAAAATAATTAATGTCAAATGTTTACATTTTACTATGAACTGCCTTGAACAACACGGAGAATAAAATGCCAATGTCATGAAAACCAACCTGTCATCAGATTGGCCATCGACTTTGTCGCTCCAAATTCCGTTTCAAGATACTTTGGCAGAAATACGACGAAACCGCTGACAATGGAGACTTCACAGCAGATGCCGAGGCAGGTAACGATGTAGATTGGATTCGTCAGCAATCGATAAATGACCGAGGGAAAGTCTAAGGTAAAACAATGATCCATCATAATCAGCAACAATACCAATTGTCTTATGGCTTACAACATTTACAGTTATTCATGAATACAATACAGTCATCTGTCCATAAATTCAATAGCGCGAAACGCTTTGCCCAATGTTTCATCCACAGCATCATTTACAAACTTCTATCTCTTGAAGCTGGGGAGCAAATAGCCACTTCTCTAGAATCATTGGGTTCAAAAAGGCCAAGAAACTGCAATTAACACCAACTACAAAAACTTGCATCGTCAACAAGTTTCATCTTCCTTAGTCCTCCAAAATTGGGTTAGTATATATATCGGTATAGAGGAATGTTTTGGTTATGTGGCAGAGATTCATCAACCCATAGAAACTGCATCAGTCCAAACCAACTGAAGAGAGGCATCTATTATCACCCACAAACAGCAACAATCAAGCTTTCAACTGCTGCTGTTGCTGCTGCTGCTGCTGTGCAACATGTGTCCAATCTCAAGCATCAAGCAAGCTTCTATATATTAGATCCTGGAACTGTTATGGATTTACCAAAGAACAAGAGGAGCAACAGAGAAATATAAACCCAAAGTACATGTAGCACTCTTCCAACCATGAAAGAGATATTCCACACTGCCAGTAAATTCTCCTGCAGAACCCTTTATCTGAAGACTTAGTTCTCAGCGTGCATGCGTACTAGCCCAAACAGTATATAAACTGAAATGGTACAAAATGTAAATGGTACGAAAGCAACTTGCTCCTGATGTGCTCAATATGTAGACCGCAATACGACAATCACTACAAATATTAGTGACATTGTAACATAATCACCTCCATGCTAACAAAATATCGTAATTACCTGTACATTAATAACAGAAACTGAAGATGAACTTCGACACACGTAATATTACCTTTGATATTTTTGCTGTAGGAAGTTCGGCGTCCACTATCATGGTCACCTTGTCCAGTGCCAGACAGGTCTCTGATTGACTCAAGTTGCCACTTGTCCTCCCGAATAAGTTCTCTCAACTCCCGGACCAGAATCTTTGGAAACCCATAGAAAGGCACAGAGACCAGGAACATAAGTCCACCAATGAAAATGAACCCTCCCCACCATGCTCCCACCCAGTGAGGGTTCGATGGGCTCAAGTTCAAAGTCTTAGAGTCGAAGGTGAAAAGGTCAACATAATACTGAAGCATCAGTGCACCCAAAGCAAAACCAACAATTGGACCAAACACTCCAAAAGCATAAATGAAAGCTACAAAACAAAAATAAAACAAGAATTAATCTAAATACCCAAATTTTTAATATAGAATACAAGAAAACATGTTTTAATTTCATAGAAAATTTTAAAACAGCATTCACAACAATAGAAAAAACTTTTAGAAATTAAATAGAAATGCAATGTACCTTAGGATGTCATTTAAATTAATTCAAATAACTCAATATAAGGTATACTATCGATACACTACCTCAGAATAACTCAATATTACTAAGCCTACTGTGCAACTCAAGAATCCAAATGGTTCAAAAAGCCAATATCTGAATACAAAGCTTCTTTCTCTTCCGGTAAAACAAACTAACAAATTTCAACTAGCAAAGACTCAGTTCAGCTTTTTTATATATTTTTCATTTAACACTCATGACTCTGATCTAAGTATGACATCGAGCACGTATATATCTCAATAAACATTATCAATATTATTACTCAAATCATTATTGCCATTACGTAGTCATCTAAGAAGCTATCCTCTCATTTTAGATTAGCCATGTTGAGAATTGATCTAGACTGCCATTAGCACACAACGTGCTTCGATAAGTGAGCTAAAACCATAATGCTTTTCACACTGAGATGCCTATCAGCCTCAAGCTAATGAAATAGACAGCAGCCTCAATCCACTTGACTAAGCAGATCACTGTTCAAGCACTCAGTATCAGCTCGCCTTATCCAACGATATCTACGGCTTATCTTAATACACATTTTCCACTTGTAAGCAGCCTAAGAGCTCAGCGCCGAGGACGGTTAACGTCCACAACTCCAGCTAAACCTGTTTCCTTCTTTTTTCTTTGTCTCTTCCACTTCCTTTGTGTTAAGACATCGGCCACTTCCTGTGCTCCTTGTTTACGGACTCAATCCAGGATACCGTTATTCTTCTTCTAGGTCTGTTTTTGCTTTCCATTATCAGGTTCTTGATTCCCTGTGATATATATAAGCCCATAAATTATCTGATTCATATCTCATTAAGTTTTGTCCTGGTTAAGCCCCATAACATGACCCAGGGACCATTCAATTGGTTGACTGAGCACTATACAGCCTTCAAACATTATAAACAACTTAAAGTACACAAATGCTAAACATGACAAAGACCTGTGTAAAGCTGGTTTTAATATACAAACCAGTCAAAAGGACATTGAGTCTATTTAAATAAAATATTTAATCCAGGAAAGTAGAATAACAAAAAGTGTAAAGCACAGAGCGCAAACAGTGCACACTGCCGTCACTAGCAAACAGGCTACTTTCTATATTGTTTACCATTCCATTATCCAGTATTCTGGCTAACTTTGGAAACAGACAAATCATGCACATGATTAGACTATCTATTCCTGATAAAGCACAGCCTTGATAACAGCATTAATTATGTTGCCAGGATTGAGCCAAACAAAAGTAGCTAAAGAACGATCGGCGTCAATAGACGGATATACATTTGTCTAGAAAGGGTGTGTATACATATTAGACCGACATTTACAACCTCAAATAGAAACAGCTGTAAAGCATCAGATACAAAAACAAAGCTGCCAATGAATGACCTCGCAAACTATTGGCAAACATAATATTTTGTTCCAGAGACATAATCTTGGTATTATCACTACCATCGGGCTAAGCAAAAAGGAATTCAGATGGATGCTCTCGGGTTGACCCTGCTCTTAGCGCCATATAAAACAACACACATATATATATATATATACAGAGACTGAAATACTCTCTTACTCAATCCATCAGAAGGGCCATGGAACCAGCACCATGAGAAAGTCAACAATAAAGGATGGTCAAGAAGAGTTCAGAGGGGTCAAACCACCGGTGACCAATAAGAACATGTGCCCACACCAACAAACACACACACACACACACGAACTGAAGCACCCAATCAGAATCAACCATTGGAATGTGTCAGGTTCTGCATCAGTTCCACTAAAAAACACACTACTTCTAGAGAAACAATATGTTTGCATTGCATCAAAAATTACTCATCCCAACTGGAAAACACTGCAATAATTATCTCTACACAAACATCCTGTCAAAGGGACAAACATAACAATCAGCAAGAATAACTCTTTTGTTACACAACCACAATTATTGTGATTCTACGGCATGGTCTGTTGTTTCAGCAGTAAACAACATATTTCATTCCATGTGTTATAAAGCTCCCAACAAAATCAATTAGAAAAAGTAATAAAAAACTGTTTCTGTGATCGTCATTGAAATATAAAAGGTAAGAAAATGGCTATAAAATAGTAAGTACTCTTAGGTTTCAAAGTTAAAAATACAACATGTTTTTAGGGTACATAAATATAGTAAGTGTCCAGCGCAGCTGACATAATGACAACAATAAAAAAAACTACTAAATTACAATTACCCCTAGTTCTACACTACTCAACACACAAGTCAACAGGAAACTGAGCACCACAGCATACAAGAAACAAACTAAATACTTGCATTGCCTGATAAAAAATACAACAGCAGTCCAGATATATCAACTGCAACGTATTTGCATGTCCCTGAATGAAGAAATTTCTCAGTTATAAGCATGGCCATGCAGTTAAATTAATTATTGGTCCTCAGCTACAATACAATTTCAGTAAGGCCAAAAAAAAATGGTGTGTTTCCGGTAACCCGACCGACCCTCTTTTATCGCCGCGACTCAAATAATTTTGTAAAAAAAATTTATTTTAAAAACAATTTTATAAAAAAAAAATTTAATTAAAATTTTTTAAACTTTTTTTCTCAAAATTTGTGTTGACATAATACGGCGACATTGCCTTCCGTATATAGTTGGATCTTAGGCCAAAAATATGTTGTGTTTCCGGGAACCCGACAACTCACTTTTATTGTCGCGACTCGGAAAATTTTGTGCAAATTTTTTATTTACAGTGACTTAGAGTTTTACGCCTGCCTAAGTACTTCCTGGTTGCCAGTCTTGAGAAACCTCTAGCCTTATCATTTTCACTTGAGCCACCTCTAACGGTGACTAGGGAAAATAAATCTAGCAACCTCTAGGTGTAACTAGCCACTGGCTCGGCCAGTCTGGAACGACCCCTAGCAGTGATGTTCTGTTCGCTCTCATCTTCCCCTTCCCTTCCCACTTTATCTTACCAGAAAAGATGTCAACAAAATGAAATTAATAGAATTGCTTTCTAGAGCAATTTTAGGTACAGACAGTCGGGAAATAAGCAGTTTATACTTGCTTCGAACACGTACTTTGTTGCAGCGTGTACCTTTATGCAAAAAATAGTTGGGTATAATTTTTCGGATAGTCACTGTATAAAAATATTTTTCGACCTACCTACCCAATTTTTTTTTAGCTCTGTTACCGGAAACACAGCATTATTTTTTTTGGCCTAATGTAACACATAGACCAGGCGACATGATATTACAAGCTTTCTCCCATTTTGCTCTGGTGCTCTTACCACCTCAAGAGGACTGGGCGACTCAATTGGCACAAAATGACTCGATATCTCATGGATAGTCATCATTAAAACTACAACTCGTGAAACTGCAATTTTAACTTTATCATGCGTGTTTATTGTTTAAACGAGAAGGCGTCAACTGAGGAAACAGTTGGCACACTAAGATCAAGAGCTGTAATCATGTCAACATCCTGAAGGCCAGTTGGCAAGATCAGCATTCAGCACCTTCCACAAACATATTGACAGTGCCAGCTTCATCTACAAGAACTACTCTCAAAGAGTAAAGAAAAAAGTAAACAAACCATACGTTCTATTTAACATAGAACCTCCTAACAATCTGTCAGAGTACCTACCAATGTATGATGGTGCCTTGAGCTTAGTGACGTGGTTGTCTATGTATGTCGTTCCAAGAGTGTAAAGTGGTGAGCCACCAATTCCAATCAGCATCTGTGCCATGACCAACGTCATGACGTAGCCGATCTGTCCGGACTCTTTATCAATACAACTATTCGCATCAAGATCACGTTCCTCGCCATCTTCGTCGATGACACTATCGACCACACGAGACTTGCAAGTATTCTCTGAGATCCTCGAAGAATTCAATCCTCCGGTGATGGTGTACGCTGGCGCCATAATGTGGGGAAGGGTAAAAATAAGCGCTCCAACTCCAGTCAGGAGCGCTCCAAAGCCAATCCAATTCGGTATGTGTCGTGTGCTGCCAAAGTAGCTCACAAAGATCACAGACATGACTCCACCGAGTTCGACGGCTGCAGCGATGAGACCCGAGTAGGAGCTTCCGATTTCAAACCGCTTCTCAATGGTTGTGATGACGCTGTTCACATAACCAGCCGTCAGCGCTCCGTTAAGCGTGGCAAGCATGCAGCACATGATGGTGAACGAGACAATGGTCGCACATGGCTGGAGACACGGCAGACGGCACTGGCCGACACGACACTCACCGCGTCTTTCCAGCCAACTGAGGTTGTTGGTCGTGCTGCCGTGGCACCGCGACTCAAGGCCAGCCTTCTGGAGCAGGATGTCGATGTCATTGTCCGTGAGCTTTGTCGGATCTTCGAGGAATGGTGTGCGACTGTTCATCGAGTAGTCGCTGATTGAATTGTCGACTGTGCTGCGGTCGTCGCTGCTCTCGCGATCCGTCACGTAATCATCCGCCGTTTTCAAGCAACGTACGACTGGATGAAGCATCGGATGTATCGACTTCTTTTCACCCGCACAACTTGCAGACGCCATTATTGTCTGACGATGCTCTAAACCTAGAATGACACACAGACAGAAAACACTTGAGCTGTAATTGGTCAGCCAACAACAAAGCAGCATGCACACATGATGTGCATGTGTCAATTGCAGACTTTCTGTATAATTAGGTTCAATGGTATTCTGCTGAAGATTCCACTGCTTAGCAGAGCAAGGCTCCTTAGCCGAACCACTCTTTTGATCGTTAATGATACAACAAGGAAATAACCACAAACCCAATTCCTCATCATCATCAGCTTATCATCAGCTCATCGTCATCCTCCTCCTCCTCCTCCTCTTCATCATCAATTCATCACCGCTGGTACTTGTAAATCAATAAAGAAAATCCATAGCATCATCGGTGGAAATGGCTTTGTCTGCATCCTAAGCTCCACGGGATTTAGAACGACTGGTCAAATTGTGGACACACGGGACTACGCTGCACCAAACGGAGTCGTTGTCCGAATAGCATTTAAAAATTTCATACAAGCGTTAAAAATGAAAACAAACACGTCCTTTAATATGAATGCACCAATACATTCTATAGACGCGCATCCAATGCTAAGTCGCTGACATTGCCACAGAATGTAGATCGATATTTAGCAGCTCACGCATTCAGTGCAAGCTAATTTCATCCTCCGACAAACCTCTTCACTGCTCAGTGGAAATTATAAATGTTCAGTCATTGATTCCTACATTCTCAAAGCATTTACACAGTTTCTTCGACCGATGCAGAATTTTAAAAAAAACAACCGACATTTCACTGTAATAACGTCCAGTCGCTGAGGTAGCCTTAACGAATGTTTTCTAATGAAACCTGAAGACTCATTCACGTTAATATAATATCACAAATCACACATCACATGAGCCAAATTATGGGTTCTAAATTAGCTCGTTGCTGGTCTCCTTTCTTTTCTCATCTGAATTTGACAGCAGCAAATGCATCTGGAATCCGTCTTTGCAAATCTGCTGACCCTTCAGTCACGTCAAAATCTGTCTCTACTGGTCTTCAGTTACACAAACGCACACACATACTCAAGCACAGACACATTATATATATATATCCATACACAGCTACACACACATATATAATATACATACATATATATACACACATCCACACACACACATCCACACACACACACACACACACACACACACACACACACACACACACACACACACACACACACACACACACACACACACACACACAATGAGTGTGAACTCGTTAGCACAAACGCCTTGGGGACATACCTTATGATACAGCGTGTACACCAGCCTGTCACCAGGTCATAAAAAAACTAATAGCAACATTGGGGGACAAAACAACACTTTGCACTAAGAAGCAGATTGGCACGCAAACAGGAAGCACATAAATGTGTCTACTGTACACATGTAGCTACAAGAACGCATGCAAGGACGCTAACTTGCACATGTATGCCTAACTGTGCAGCCATCCTGATCTAATCAGTTCTGTCTGCACACGTGAGTAACTGTCAGCAGATTACTTAAAAGCAATAAATAAGACTTAAGCCTCAAATGTACGTAGCCCAGAAATTGTTACACACACAAGAAACACCTAATGAATAGAACATTTTGCCATCCGTTCACTAAACGATGAATTATCATCATCACCAACAGACATATATGCAGGATTACAGTTCAACAGAAAAGGCTGCATTGTAGCAATGTCGACATATATATCTGTGTTCAGTATGTATCTAAGTCATTGTCTCAAAGCCACTATAATATTTATATACATACATTGTCAGTGTTTCTATGTCATATAGTCATAATGGACGGATTTCATCTGCTTCCTCGGCTTGCTTACCTAACCCCATATCCTGTGACTTATGGTCTCTCTGACTCATCGTAGTCTGATTTTTATTCACAATTGGATTCTGACTCTGATGAGGGCTTACACTCGAAGCAACCTCCACCAGCTGATCAATTATGCATAGCAATAACAACGCACCATAGACCACATGATTAGATTATATTTAGATTAAAGTATTTCCCCCATGACCTAATGAATGCAATGCTCTCTATGTTGTTGGCTTCATGGTGTGGAATGGGCAATTGGGCATCCATTGACTTTACGCCTTAATATGCCTAGGCATCACTCGGATCTTGTATTCCATTGCAGCCTTAAAATGATCCTTTTCAGCTGTGGTTGCGTTGGGAATGCTCCTCAGTAGTAATACCTTGAACGGGTGCTATAGAAATCTGTGTAATGAATAATGAGTTCAAGAGTAATAGCCAGCCTT
Organism: Lumbricus terrestris; assembly: GCA_949752735.1. Taxonomy (NCBI): domain Eukaryota; kingdom Metazoa; phylum Annelida; class Clitellata; order Crassiclitellata; family Lumbricidae; genus Lumbricus; species Lumbricus terrestris. The sequence continues at coordinate 74,545,046 of OX457036.1, read as the reverse complement.
CAGAATCATTCAATACAATTTTCACGATCCCTGGCTTCGATCTGTTAAATTTGATCTGCTAAGAGCTCATCTCCTTCCCAACTCATGACATGGGCCACACACTTGATCGTCCACACACTTCCTTATTCTCCTCCTCCTCTTCCTCTGCAATCAAAACCATCTCTCCATCAGAGTCAGATTTTTCTGTCTTACTTACTTAGTTACTTAGTCCCTCCCGTGCAGAACTGCACATCGGGCCAAGATTCGTAGCCTATGGCTAAGATTCGTAGCCTATGGGGGCAAGTAAGACAAGAGTGATCGTTTTGAGAGGATGTCTACATTGCCATTATTGCTAAGTTTTTTCAATCAATCAATCAATCAATCAATCAATCAATCATTCAGCCGTTTATTGACATAACAACAACAACAACAGAAATCTCAGGTAAATTTAGATATAAAAAACCAGAAAGTTTGAGATAAATCTGCAGATGTCGTCAACAGGACAACTCTATAAAGGAAAAAAAATCTGCTAATACAGAACTGTCTTTCATGCATGTTGTTACAGATGGCTAAAACAATTTGCTAAATCAGCGTGATTATAGCTTAAACGTCAATTTGATTAAAAACGTACATAAACCTATTAAACTAATATTGTCTGGACTAAACCACAGTCAAACAATTGAGCAACTGCAGAACTCTGGAGTAGAAATTTTTTACATCCTCTCAAAACGATCACTCTTGTCTTACTTGCCCCCATAGGCTACGAATCTTGGATAAAGCTCAGTTTTTCAACCTTCAAAGCAGACATCCTTGCCTCTCAGACACCATGGTGTCCCACAAGGTTGAGTCTGTTCACATTTAAATTACAGAAAACTCAACTCAGTGTATAATTACCCAAAATAGCTGGTTTTCATTACCATTTATCTCCTTCGAAAAACTACTCCACTTTTCCCAAAATTTGGTAGACCAGATCCATTTCTAATGTTGCTCACTTCTCTTGAATACTTCTAAGATCAAATTCCTGCTCTTGGACATCAAATCTGCATATATACCATTGGCTCACATCAATTCATTTGGATATAGATGGATCCATACTTGCTGATCACTCTAAATGTGCTTGCAATTTGGGAATGACTTCCTCCATGTCATACACCAACAATGTTCACTGTTCAGGCAATATACAAATCAGCAAGTATGCCAAGACACAAGATATTCACAGAATCTCAAATCGCCTCAAACTAGTTTCACTGGCAAATGAAATCCTTTCCAACTGACTAGATTACCATAACTCGCTTCTCAATGGCAGCACTAAGACTGATTTGCACAAATAATAAATAATTACTGCAAAATTTCTCGGACTAAAGCCATAACAAAAGAACCAGACAAAAACTGACATATACCAACATATCACACCGATTGACAAGTCCCTAAATATCTTGGCAATTTACGGTAATATGCAAATCCCTCTGCTGTATAATCTTGCCCTCTCTAGTCTGTTGATCCATCTGATCTCCTAGTTCCCTGGGCAAGGACCACCATGGCCCAACACCATGCCTCTGCCGGGCAAGGACTACCATGGCCCAACATCGTGCTTTTGCCATCGCAGGTCCTTCTGTGTGGAATGATCTCTCCTCAATCTGTTGCAAGCTCTTAATCCGAGTGCCACTCTCATCCGTTTGCTGCTTGAAAAATTATTTCCCCCACGAAGCTACTATGTTGAGAGCACCTCCGAATAGCTAGTACTGTAAGAGGCGCTTTATAAGATCTCTTAAATACGATATGATACATGAATTCCTAGTTGGACTTTGGAGCTTCAATATAAAAGAATGCATATGAATATCTGCATTTGCAGCATGCAAACACACACACACACACACACACACACATATATATATAATTATATATATAATTATATATATATATATGTACCGGTATATAAGGAAAACCACATCTTCTGCCATACACTATCGTGACTACATAATTATGTAAAGTCTGGCAGCAGAAGCACAATTTTTCCACCCAGTCACCTCCGTACAATAGATAACCTTAGAAGCAGCCATGACAGCCTCAGCAGCACTGCCACAAAAGGGCTTGAAGTTGGGCCCAGTGTTCCGAGAACCGCCAGGCAATGCCCTCAAGATGGCTAATTCATGTGTCTCCAGTCTCTGAAAGCCAGGGTCATAAATCTGCCTCAACGGCACCGTCACTATTTGCCCTCATGCATCGGAGGTAGATAAGACTGCTTTCCTGGTGCTTTCTCTTCTTCTTCTTCTTCTACTTCGACGTAAGTTGTCTGCAATACGATCCAAAGAAGTCAACAAACTTCGGATGGATGAAATAAGAGCAACAATCAACAGTTCCCATGCAAGACGAGAAGAAGCCTCGCCTAGAAACAGTGATTAATGAAGAAATGCACCAAACCTGAACAGGAGAAGCCTAGGCTGCCTACAAACAACATCATCAACAACATCATCCAGGTCCATTGGGCTGCCAACACCATTGCGGTAGCAACGACTTTACCACACAGCACATAGAAACATGCGCACACGCGCATGCTCTCACACACACACACACACACACACACACACACGTGCATAAACACACCTCTAGGTGAACTAAGAGTGAAGCCCAATGTGACCTTTCCTATAGGGCGCAGGCCATCATCTTGTCAGCTTCATTCCAACAATGCTTCATATGTGCTGTGTCTGTTCTTCTGACTTCCTTCACGTTAGCAAAATGAATGGAAACCAAAGTCACATACATGGCTATATGGATATCCCTTCTGGGAAATCTACTCCTGACCTCCGTTAGCTTTGAACCATGAAGGGATTGAAGGCATATACAGAAATGGCCACAACTCTACCCAGGTATACTCCGAAGCAACCTTTTCATTCCCACATCATTTGCCCAATATAGTGAAACAATTCATCACCAGACAACAATGATCAGTTTCAGCATTTCATAATATGATGCAATTTAAATCTATTCCTCTGAGTTCCATACAGCTCCACAAACATGCTTCAAGCGTATACTGTCCAAATGGAGATAAAGAACATACGTGCAGTCGTGCATACAAGCATTCATGAATTCATGTACAACACCCACCAAAGTGCCTGCTTAGATGCCCGTCTTTAGCTTAACCTTTTATCGACGAGCATGGGCTTAAAGTGACTGGAAAATCAATGCAGTGAGTTCATCATTGAAGTGTTAAGACAACAATTGATGCTAAGCGTTCATTTAAAAAGAAGAAATTCATCTCTTAGTTCAGCAACTCTAAACACTGTGACGTCAGACTGATGATAAGTTCTGCTTCGGCCTTTTCTCAACATTTCGTTATTTTATTCTCAGGCTTTTCAGTCATATTTCACAATAACCAAATAACTATTATATAATCAGCTGTAACACACACACGCACGCATGCATGAAAGCACACAAACCACTGGAAGCCAAATAATAAAAAGCCATGTCTGCAAAAGAAAGATTGACCACATCCCCTCTAGAAGCAAAAAATAGTTATCCAACACACCCTGACAATCATCCTTTACAGATCTTGCATCATTAACTGCCACGTAGAGACTAAAACAGACCACAAGATTAGAGTTGCTTCAACTTGTGTGCATGTCTGACTACAGCAGACCTCAGGTGGCAGATGAATAACAGCAACCAAAAAACATCTTCAAATAGCCCAAAGGCACCACTAAGGCTTCTGGCTTCTGGTGGCCACTGACAAGGGAAGTGATCCAGGTGGCAGGGTATGACAGCAGACACCACTAAGGCTTCTGGTGGAAACTGACAAGGAAAGTAATCCAGGTGGCAGGGTATGACAGCAGACACCAATAAGGCTTTGGGTGGCTACTGGCAAGGGAATTGATCCAGGTGGCAGGGTATAACAGTATTTCATGATATCTGCTGCAAAGGATTATGAGCTACCGGTAATAGATATATCAAATTAATATTAATATATCAGGATATCACTATATATCAGGAAATCCATGAAGAAATGCTATACGAGATGACTGGTTTTCCCCAAACAGGTGAATATGGTTAAACTTTCGTCAAAAGTCATATATGCAGAATTCACTGCTGGTCTTTGCCAAAACAAGAATTATGAACATTTCCTAACTAAAGATGCTCATTAGAACATATCTGCATGCATTTCAGTAAACAGCCGCGCATTTCTTACTCACTTATCTCATTAAGCAAACATAAAAAATCTTACATTTGTGTTCAAAGACCATGCATATCATTGCTTCTCAAGCTGGACTCTTAAAAGCATTGTCTTTTGATAGCCGATACCAAAATGATCAATTGATCATTTCACACAAATTATCTCATCGAAGTACAGTTATTGCAGCCTATACCCTCAAACCCTTTCCCCTGGTCACAGTAAAACCCACATTATCATCTGACGTCAGAGTGAGAATTGTAGAAAAGACAGGGAAGGGGGTAAGACTTTGATCCATATGGAAATATTTGAATCTCGGCCAGTCATTGGAAATGTCAGTATGTCGTCGGCTCCGGTGGTTTAATTGTGCTGGACAGCAAAAAACTGAGAAGCGGCTTTTGGTTGATTGCTCCAGAGAAATTCCTGGGAAATGACCATCTGGAGTGTGCAATGAAAGATTTAAACACTAGGTGATTAAAACCCCAACCCTCCAACATTCTCACCCTTTCTGACCAACACAATTGTCAAGTGATGTCAAGTAACTGAAAGTCTTGGACTTGTTCAGTTGAAACAAGCGATGTATATTGCTTAAATGATTTTCCAAATTTAAATAGGTTATGCCCTTGATGAAAATATTAGCAAAGAATGGAGGATAATATTCAGGACCTGGAAAAAATGTCAAGAATATCAACAGAATGCAGCCATTATTGTACAGGTCCTCCGCAGATATGCCAGTCATTCACTGCTGGCAGCTTAGACAGTAAAAAAGTCTCACAGATAATTATAAAAAGATTGATGACCATAATTAGTCTTCCGCATGTTTATCTTTGCCTGCCAATAACCCACTGGCAATTATCATCATCCGATGATCAGACTTCAGAGAAGGAACCCAAGCGTCAACAACCCAAAACAGATAAAGGTCAGAACAAAGATATTGCAAACAAGATGTCTGCAGTATAGATTTCTTAATAGATTTTATTTGTATAAATCATCGTCATTTTAATAAGCAGTTTGGAAGCTATTTCAATTATTAGAGATCACAGACCAAAGCTGATTAGTGCAGAGATTTCTGTCAAAAATATTATCTGTCCTGCACACTGTACATGAATATATAGATATAGATCTAGCAAATAATGACCAACTAGCACTCGGATTATAGCCATGTCTCTGGTAGCATAGAGTTTTCGTGCCAGGCTCCAAGGTACTTTTGTGACCTCTTGCACCTGTTCGTTTAAAAAAATTAGCCTTCCTTTGCCATTCTCTTCATTCATCTGATCAGAGTGAGCTGTGTTTGTTTCCTGGACTAGGACTTCAATGAAGCAGCCTAGGGCAACCATAGTGGTGGTCCATAACTCTTACACAGGCTTCCACCCATTGTTCCAGCTCAGATGCATGGCTGTAGGATTACTGCAACTGGCTGCATCAAAACTCTTTTGTTTCATCCAGGCTCTCATTCTGGGCACACCCATAGGTAGGCCTAGTTTGTTCTACATGCTGCACAGTGCAAAATGGATAACACATTACAACACATTGACTTCTACTGCACAAAATTATTTAAGACTAAATAATTTTTCTTTAAATTGTTCATTGAACAATCCGGTTGACAGACCACAACCGGTTACACTGTACAGTTATGCAGTTGTCTTAATTAACATCAATCTTAACCACTAACAGAAGAGACAGCCTGCAATACAAGTGCACTAATAGCGGCCTACAAAGCATGCCTATCCTCTGCTTATCTCCATGACAGTGTGTTATCCAACGCATCTTCCTCCCCCACCCCCATTAAATATAGTTCCAACACACACGAAAACAGATCATCGTAAATTGAGCAAACACATTAATTAATAGTAACTCACTAACAATACAACTAAGGTCCATTATTTAAATCAATATGCTTTCATTGCTTAAGACATAGAAAGAAGGTAGATAATATACTCCATTCACACCAATTCAAAGCTCAAGATATAAACTAAATCCAAGAATCATTTACACTGATGAGTAGCATCCACGATTCTTAAAATGTGCTACTGAAATATCCCAATAAATTATACACCCTTCACAAAACGTATACACTGATCAGTAGATGCACATATATCCTGGATAAATACGTCTACAGGAAACTGTGCAATTTATTGTGTTAGCTGTCCTGATTATTTTCTATAGACCATCGTCCTAAATCAAAAATACACGCATATTTGTGCAGTACAGGAATGCCAATAGTTTATGCATTGAAAATAACAACATTGTCACTTAGAATGGGTTTTTCTTTCTCATAAATTTTTTCTGGTGTTCTTATGCCCATTAACAAACTTATATTCTTTTGTGTGCGAACACATGTGCTGCTTATATACAATGCACATACGTGCCACGAACATACAAGCGAATTTGAAAGTAATTTGTCACACTGAACAATATGCTTTAATGGGAATATAATCGAGAATGCTAAAACAATAGATTACCAGAAATTGCTATTTCAATTACTACACACACAAAGAGACATGACAAACATCCTGGAGTCAAATGAGATCAGAGCGGATGCGTTAGGGCTGGTTGGTAATTTAACAAGATATGTGATGCACACTTCACCTTAGTGAATTTGTGAGTGAACAGCAAGAAACTTCATTTCAAGTTCAAAGATGACAAAGAATCCGCAGGATCCAACAGCACTTAATCTGCACATACGATTACCTGGTAAAGAACATCGGCATACTATTATAACCGGGGCGAAAAACATACAGTGTCTTCTGCCAGCACAAGTAGCATTGAGATGTGGAGTTGTGGACTATATATTATAAAAGCCATCCCATTTCCGAAAAATTGTCAAAACCAACTTCTGTTTCAGCAATGTTATTTTCATCAATCTAACTTCTATTTCACCAGAAGTTATTTCCACCTATCCATGAGAGTTTCTGGTGACGGTACTAACCCTAAAACTAACCCTCACGAAGTTTAGCCTCACTTAACCGACACTCACGACAAAGACTACACTCTTGGAATATAAATTTTTGGCGAAGCAACGATAGCGCCGTACACATAAGTAAGTAATGTTCGCCCTCCAATTATAAAGGTGAGCCCCAAATAAAAACAACAATAAATATTACTACCAATTTAACAACATCTGACTAGTGTACTATAATACACTCAAGTAATGTAAACTGTTGGAATCACGCTAAGCACAAAAATTTTAACCTCTAAAGAGATTCATACCTGGAATAAGTAAATCTAAGCCGGGATTTAAACAGGTTAGTGCGTCGGTCCCCGATTCAATAGTTTCGCCAAACTGATTGCTTCTACAAAGAACGTTTTCGTCGATGAAATGAACAATCCTCCTTCAGTCAGCTTCGCGTTTGACATCTGCGATGAAGCTTCTTATAGTGAGATGCAAGTCGGCAGTCACGATTCAATCCGCAAACAATCCAAATAGCACGCACGACGTAAAAATTTACTAAACCAAACACATGTAAAGCAAAACTAAACCTATTCATACACTGTCAGTAATATTACTAATTATGTCGCATCGTTTCGTCTGAAAATCGCACAGCTGAAGCTAAAAGCAAAACAAAGATGCCTTGCCTTCGACGACTTCTTTTGAATGAAATGAGTTGGGTTGCTAATATTGATGTGCCCGTGAAAATCATTCCGCTCAAAAATTGATATGCATCCACCACAGTATAAATAGAAATAATAATAATTTATACTGGTGATTAGGGTACAACGAAAATCACGAATTCACGGAAATCACGGAAACCGTGAATTTCGCCGTTTGCCGTGAATTTTGCCTTTTGCCGTGAATCCCGTGATTTTCCGTGATTTTTCGTATTTTCAGCACTTTTTTTGTAAAAACACGTTAAAAATGGCTGTGAAACACGTCAAAAATGGCGCCGACGACCAAAAACAGCGCCGAACCATCGGTCTAAATATAAATATTGATGCGCGAAACCATTAAATTAATTTAAGAATTTCTGTTTTGGGGGAGTGAATGACGTCGCTGACAAGTGAAGACTCATTCATAAAAACTCGTTTAGGCTAAATTTCAAAGTGGAGTTGTAAAATGTGGCAGTTTTATTGCGTTAATTAAGTAGGCCTACGTAGCATAGTTGTTAAACCGGCCAATACTAGCCTATAGCCGTCGCCTATAGCTATAGTAAGATTTGTTTTTTTATATATAAAGTAAGTTTACTCATAGAGTAGACTCAGACTACCAAGAATGATGCTATTAAGGATAAGCCTATTCTCTATTAATTTTACTATCAGTGAATAAGTGATTTATACCACATAGCCTATTGACAAACTATACTGACAAACTATATATTAGACAGTTATTTTTAAAAAATCATAAGCAATCACTGTAAGTTCATTGATAAACCGGTGTCTGTGACCACTGTTTAGTTTGAAGTTAAAACTTTTTTAAATCATCGTAGGTAATACAGAAATTGTGACTGCAAAAATTTTCACGGCACCCTGATTCACGGTGCCGTGATTTTTTCGATTTTTGCAAAAGTATGCCGTGATTTTTTCACTTTTGGACCGTGATTTTGGTTGTACCCTACTGGTGATATAGCGATTTCGGTCTAATCGTATAACTCGTAAATTATACAGCGCCTAAAAAAGCGTATAGCCGCGGGAACCAGCTTATTCACAGGCGCTCAATTAAAAAGGTCGAAAGGTCTTGGTACGTGCAATATGTTTGATTCGCATCGCTCGATCCTTCTCTAACCACATCTCGAGATCTAACCTATCGCGTTCCTGCTTCATGCACATCCGGGACCTCCGTCGCATCCGACCTATGCTCGATTTCAAAACTGCTTCCACCAGTGGCGTAGACAAGGGGGGTTTCGGGGGTCAAAACCCCCCCATTGGCTCCGGGGAAAAGGTTTTTTTAAGGTTATTTTTCCATTTAAGTAAGAAAAAATAGCAAAAAACAGGGTTTCCGGCCATAAACCCCCCATGAAAAATTCCTGGCTACGCCACTGGCTTCCACCAATGCGACGTCCATCGTCCACTCAAAACTTGACTATTGCAACTCTCTGTTCTTAAACCTTGACTCCATCACAACTTAAGCGCCTCCAACTCATTCAAAATTATCTAGCTAGAGAGCCGTCACCTTAAGACACTCCTTTTCACGAGCTCTTACCTTGTCTCATCTGATCCTCCACCCTCCAACTCCCGGCCCAGACGACACGTACCCGCCTTAATTAGTAGCTGTTCCGCCCCTCTGATTCTATGGTAACTCGACCCGGACCACCACGGACTAGGCCTACTCTCACGGACAACCCTTCGATCTAACTCAACGCAGCGCTCGTGAATAGGCTGCTCCTCTGCGCTTGGCTATATATATCGAGTGGCGCTTAGAAATTTCGAGTTTACGATTACGATTAGGTAATTACGATTAGGCAAAGATCAAGATCCGGAAAGTCAGGAAGGCAGTTAGTCAGACAGCTAGGCTAGAATGGATAACTTTCTGTTAACCTATAGTAAGCTACTCAAGAATTGTGATTTGTTGTTCTTGTCACTTGTTCCAATTGCATAACTGTATTCATTCATTATTCATTCATTATATGCATTTATATAGCGCCTCTTCAAGGGGCTACTCAGAGGCGCTCCCAACCTCAGCGCGGCCAAATAAAACTGTTTTAAGATGAGAGAGGAAAGTCTGAGAAGGATTTTTACAAAGAGAGCGGAGGGTCAGAGGAAGACCATTCCAGGTTGAGGGTCCCACCACCGAGAAAGCACGGCTCTGCATAGTGGAAGTTCGAGCAAAAGGTACTGAGAGTAGACTTTGTTCAGTCGAACGAAGGGAGCGGAAGGGGTGAGAACTAAGAGTAGGGCTACAAAGCTCACAAAGATAGGCAGGAGCAAGGCCTAGCATGCAGCGCCAGACTAGAGTAGATATCCTATACTCAATTCGCTGCTTGAGTGGAAGCCAGTGGAGAACGTCACGCATATAGCTGGAGATGTGGCTGAATTTAGGTATGCGGCCAATAAGGCGGGCTGCAGAGCGCAGGACGCGATCAATGCAACTCAGACGGGAAATTGGTAGGCCAGCATAGAGAGAGCAGCAGTAGTCAAGTCTGGTGGTAACAAAAGAATGGACAAGGGTTGCAGCAGCAGTAGGAGTAAGTGAGCGAGCAACAGTGCGTAGTTGACGGAGTTGATAATAACAGGCACGGCTGAGTGAGTGAATATGTGGAGCAAAGGTGAGCTCTTGGTCCAGAGTAACACCAAGGTCACGGACTCTGGTTGAGAAGACAAAATCAGGAAAGGCATCAGCGATGGTTGTCATATCTAGCTTTTTCAACTGCTGGCGAGTGCCAAGCCAAATGAATTGAGTTTTTAAAGAGTTGAGGCGAAGTCGATTGGACGACATCCAAGTCCCCAAGGCTTCCATGGCAAAGTATAGGCCTACACTGCCTGCAATTAATTAAGTTGTAGCCGGTTGCGGTCAACCGGATTGTTTTCATTAAAGGGAATTATATCCTGTAATTATTATTTAGGCCCCTATGTTTTGCAAGCTGTCTTTTCTGTTAGCCTAGTAGCCTAGTAGGCCTAATTAAGATTGATGCTAATAATTAAGATAACTGCATAGCTGTACGTAGGCCTCCGTATACCTGTAGGTCAGAGCCGTACGTATCATTTAGAAGAGTTTGGCCAACTATAGTGTGCCGGATGTTGACCAAGTCACTCGGTTGCTGGACGCCATTATGAGTCCAGGCGGCGATCAGCTAATGCGTCGGGCCGTCGGCAAATACGCATAGGCGTACGAGGCGGGAGTCCAGAGGGGGTCAAATGCCCCCCAAATTTCGGGCAAAACTGTTTTTCGGGCAAGCAGACCCGGGAAATGACTAAAAAAAGGTCGTCAACTTTTCGGGCAATTTAATTCGGGCACGTCTGTTTTTCGGGCAAGCTGACCGGGAAATGATTAAAAAAAGGTCGTCAACTTTTTCTCGAAAAAAGTTGTATTTTCCACGAGATTTCAGGATTTTTTCGGGACAGAAGTTCAATATTTGTCCCCCCCACTGCTCAAATCTCCCGTACGCCTATGCAAATACGTTGACAATTAAAGCAGTCTGTCCACGGTGCACTTAATAGAACTTCTCCTAACCTCTGTTCTCTGTGATGTTCCCTGTGTTCCTTGTTCCTTCTTCCCTGTTCCGTATATGTCTCTGTTCCATTATGTTCCCTATGATGCTCTGTACGTGATGCCCCGCGTTCCTTGATCCTATCCTCTTCTGGTTCTCTTGCACGTGTTCCTGCCCCTTAATTATTCCTATTTTCTTTGCTCTCTGTGCTTCTTGTCCCCTGTTCCCTATGGAACAAATATGTTCCATGTGTTGCTTCGTGCTCCTTATTCTCTACGTTCCATATGTTAATTACTTATGTCCTCTGAGCTGTTCGTTCCTTCTTCGATCCCTAGCTATGTCTTCTGGCATTTCGTGCTCCTCTTCCTTGTTTCTTTTTGTTCTGTGTCCCTGTTTAATGGTTCCCAGTGCTTTTTGCTCCCTGTGTTCCGTATGATGCTACGTGTTCCTTGTTCCTCATATGTTCCATGTTACCCATATGTACGAGCAGCGGCGCCCGCAGGATTTTTTTCTTGTACGCACAGAAATTTTCGATGGAGGGGCGAACAGAAAAAACTGATCAACCTAGAATTTCCCCAAAACATACCTTTTCTATCCGCCAAAAAAACTGCTGACTTTTTTTTTTTTTTTTTTTTTTTAGTCACCAACCAAAATTTTTCCAAAAACATACCTTTTGGGTCATCGCGCTGTACGCACTTACCTATGTGCGTACGTCTGCGGGCGCCGCTGCTGTACGCACTTGCGTAAGTGCGTACGCCTGCGGGCGCCCCTGTGTACGAGTGTAGGTGAATAAGCTGGTCTCCCTGACGTGGCTTTTGTGGGCGCTGAGAAATTCTCGAAGATTTACATTTGCATTTAGGTCTATGTGGCGCGAACTCGTTATATACCTCTTGCTCTCTATATAATTATGCCAGCGTGAAATATCCATTGCGCACCCTCGAACCCTGGTAGGCTGCCGACAGTTGAATTCGACTCCTGTAATAATATTCGTTTATTCAAATTCAATCTGACACACCGCAGAACGATTACAGGTACAAGTTATACGAAATACGGCCATGCAGCTTCGCACGACACGCAGGTCGGCTACAACAGGTTCGCGGTAACTTAACACTAATGGCCTAAGTGTTGGAACGCTCCTGATCGGCCAAGCCAGGAGTGGGAGGAGCTAACTTAGTTTTCAACAGACCCGAGGCAAACAACACAACAGATAATAATAATTTGGTTTGTAATAATTTGTGATCATCCGTCATACTATGACTTGTAGTCATTCTGCGTTGCGTCAGTCTGAAATTGAAGGAAAATCATTATTAATAGTCATCATAATTGAAAGGAAGAGAATTACGATAACTAGACATTGGGGGTCCGGTAGCACAATGGATAACACGCTGTCGTAGAGTGCGAGAGGTAGCGATCGAGTTCGAGCCCCCGTTGGGCGGTCATGCTTTGTAGGCTGTTATTAGCGCCGTATAATTGCAAAGTTGTCTGTTCTGTTAGTAGTTAAGTTTAATTAAGATTACTGCATAACTTGTAAATGTAAAGCGCAGTGCGTGCGTCTTGCAAGCGTTTCATTAAAGAAAAGATTATTATGATTATTATAGACGCAACCTTTTTCCTTCTTACTTACAGCCATCATGCCCAAATCACGTGATTATCCCATCAGTAGCGCCACCTATCGTTGATGCGCAAGAGATCCGCCATTATAGTAATTCTTCGGTTGTTCGCGTTTAATCGTCGCATTTTAATTTTGTCACGGTGGCTGAACTTGTTTCTTTTCGTGTGTAAAGAGGACATTCGGGACGACCATCCCTAAACTGGGTCTAGTTTTTAAAATATTTCTGTCTTACTTTTTTCAGGATGTCGTCGGCAAGTATTGAACAGGTAATTATTTTCTGGCTGGAAGCGAGGTCATAGCCGTCGTCACTATGACAGCTGCTAATGCGCCGGCGAAACGATTTTGTCTGGTTTACGAATACTTTTAAAGAATTTAATAGCTTTTTGCAATTATTGTTATATCGGGAACTGTTATAGTCATGTGATGTGATAAACTGGTTTTAGCTTACAGTTCTGCTAAATGTTGGCCACGTCGCAGCAGAGGGCTTCGGTCCAGTATTTGGAATATCGAAACCAAACAGAGCAATACTGGTGGTTGTTTTATCTCAAGCACTATGTAAACTCTGCTAATGCATTTAAGAATAGTCCAAAAAACTGTCTCAGTCTCTTAAATCCTAATCCAGTGAAAGGTCTGTGGTTTTATGCATGTTTGATGTGTATCATATCCATGTATTTGGTGTGATTGTTTATTTATGTAACTGTTGCATCATGCAATTAAACAGGGTTTACCTTTTGCATGTTTTTATTTGTATGATTTCTGGTGAATTCTCAACGGATGGATGTGCAGAGGTCAAAAACGCAAGGTAGTTCATATTTTACTTTTGTATGTCTGACAAGTGTAGTATTTACAGTTGGGCCATATAACATACTGTTTACAATAAAGAGTTGGTCTGTTATGACAGCTATATAAATTTTTAAATAAAATACTAGGTTAACATTCTGATATTTGTATTTGCCTCTTTTTTAACTTTACTTGATTTTGATTTCCTTGAGCACTTTTCAGTATGACCTAAATTATGCACAGGAACAGGAACAGACCTATCAATTCAGCAGTAAAATTAAATTTGTTATATAGTCAGGTGGTAATTGCATGGTTAATAAAACTAACATGATATCCAAGTTCTAGTTAATTATGCCTTCATTTATAATAAGATTAGGAAAAGGTAGTTTGCAATTTAGAAACTAAGGAATAATCCTAGTCTCTTTAAATGAGCTGCCACAGCATACAAGACATTGGCAGATTTTCATTTCAAAATGAAGTTAGTGAGGTAGTATTATATTTTGATTAAGTGTATAAAATGAAATAAAAAAGTCAGGTAGATTGGTTGGGTTATCAAAAGTTTAGTAAAGTGTAATCCAGGTACCCAATGCCCTAGTCTATTCTGAAAGGTTTTCTAGACAAAGCTTCCTATGTTGAGCCGCCCGGTGACGTTGAAACAGCGGAAAGAGCAGGAAGCAAGTGTATAATATTAAACGTTATGTGGTAATATGTGGACTGCGGAGCAATGTAAACAAGCCACTTCATCATGGCACATCATTTTGTCTCCCAACAAAAACTTTCCTTTATATCTGCAATTTTCTATGATTCATAAACCTTGCCCTAAGTGGCTTCAGCAGAAACCAAGTGATCCTGCTGGCCTGGAATGGACCCCTGAAAGCTTCTGAGTTTGTCAAAATGATGGCTGCCAATTTCTTGTTGATTTCTACATATAGGTGAATTTTGTAATACGTGTGTGACATTTATGATAACTGTTGTCAATGCAGTATGACTATATTTCCGGAGAGATGCAAGATTCTAGCGGCCCCATACACAGATTTGGTCTGAAGGACGCTGGCTTTGAAGCAGGAGGGATGTGGAAGCCAATCCCTCCATGCATATACTAAATCCGTAGAACTCTCATCGTCAGACTTTGCTGCAGTCATGGATGGGGCGACTCTCCCCTTCCTCTGCACCCTCTTGGTTGCATGTTTTCGTCCCTCAGACCACTTGCGAACGGTGAGAACTGTTCATAATGATTTCTGACTACATGTTCTGTATGCCCAACTCGGTTTTTATTTGACAGTGATGTTTGTTTTTTGTTATTCAGTATCAAATGGCGAAAGTGATGTACCTAAGGATGCAGACTTTAGCTACATGCAGTCACAAATACCAGCAGTAAGATGATTTTCAAGAGTTTGAAATGAGTTTTGTACGATGACAAATTTGTTTAGTGTCTGTATATATATATATCTTAACCCAGTGCTGTCCAACCTTTTTGGTACCACGGGCCGCAAAAGCAAGATTCTTGAAGCCGAGGGCCGCAACAGTAAACTCATTTTATTGATATATTAACATTGAAAAGAGTATTTAAATTTAATATCGAATGATTGTAACCTATCTATCAACCTAGCCTATGGCTATCTGTTATGAAATTTATATACCGCCGGTTCAAGATAACTATTCAGAGATGCGCCCGACCCAAGAATGGCCAAAGAGGAAAGTCTTGAGCAGTTTATGGAACTAAACAAAACCACGATTGTCATGCTTCATAATAGTTGAGCACGAAAATGTGGCATTTAGCCATAATAGCATGCCTCGAACTCAGTTTCGTCGCCCAAACACAGTTTGACCAGCTCAGCTCTTCATTACGTCACCCAGTCAATTTGTTTGGCTAAGATCCACTTTATGACTGGGGCGAATTTCCATCCGATTCCTCCTGCCCTAACTTTCATAAAAAAATTGTCGAAGCCAGAGTTTCGGTCTAAAGAGCACCATAGTCGTCGGACCAGACCAGACAGAGCCAAGACATCGACGTTCGTCATCCCTGACTCCTGGATCTCTTATCGGTGGTTTTTTTCTAATCCTTATAGGACTAGAATTATTAGACTTTTTCTCGAATGGAATGGTCAGAGTCACTTGCAGACGTGCTGGAACTCTGTAACCTACACATCTTAGGGACTGACTAGAAGTGAACGGCTTGGGACGGTTTGCGAAGTGCGTTTCATTGACTATAGTAATGAGCGTTTTAAAACCAGAAGTCGTGGCCTCGTGGGTCAATCTCCAGGTATACACTACTGGAACTTAACCCTATAGGAATAAAAAGAAGAGAGTAATTCCGATTGACCTCCCTGATAGCATTCCAAATCGGCTATTGTCACAAAATCAACAAAAAAGTAAAAGCTCAAGTCGACCAGACTTTATCCTTTACTTCATTTTATAGAATTAAAGTGCAAACATTTAGTGAGCCCGGGCGGGCCACTTGAAATCGCCTCGCGGGCCGCATGCGGCCCGCGGGCCGCACGTTGGACAGCACTGTCTTAACCCTTAAGCGACCACTGTGCACTAAAGTGTACTAGGGGGTGATGACCAGCGTGCAGCAAAGTGTACTAGGCTTATGCTGTTATAATGACGTATACAGACCCATCAAATGTATTATATTTTTGAAACTTTACGTCATTTGGACCAAGGTAATATAGATAAGTATAGATATATGTGGAAGATATATCTAGAAAGGGTACCTAAACGCATCATTTGACCAATGAAAATGGACATTTAAATCAACACATTGCAGTGAAAAAAAATGGCAGCCCATGTGGCTGAATAGATTTGAGAATAAACTCGCCGTTTCTTTGAAGAATTAGATTAAAATGATGACAGTTTGATAAATCTGACAATTAAAAATCATCTATTACTTCGGGTAATGAAAATAGAGTGCATTTGGATAGAGGAAATGAATTAGATTAAAATGATGACAGTTTGATAAATCTGACAATTAAAAATCATCTATTATTTTGGGTAATGAAAATAGAGTGCATTTGGATAGAGGAAATGACAATTTTGACACGAGGTCATTAGACTGGTCCAAAATTGCATGGTAAAAACATTTTTCTTTTGGATTTTTGAGGCATGTTGATACATTTGTTCATTTTGATCTAAAAAGTACCTGTGTGAAATTTTATGCCAAAAATGTAATATTTAGGGGTCACTCACGAGCATCAAATTTGGGTTTTGGGAGCTATATATTAATAGTCCAGGCAATTTGCAGTTTGACTTGGGAAAAATTGTAACACAAGCTTTCTAAACGGTTTCTTCCTCAGAATTTGCTGCCGAATAAAATATCCAAAATCCAAAAAAATCTGACCATGGGGTCTTCCCCAAAATGGGGTTCAAAATATAATGGTTTTTCGTGCATTTTTACATTGAATGTCGGGCTGCTGACAACCTTAATGTGGCTGGAAAGTGAAGTTTTCAAGAACAATTTTCATAAATTTGTTGATTGTCCCATTCAGAACATTGATAAGTAGGCCTACACTTAAATAGGCCTACCCTTAGGAGACTTGAAGGGAGCATTAGGGCACGTGCCCCCATGATGTTCTATAAATTGAGCTGATTTCAACGCTGGACCGCAGCATTATTTTTAACAGGCTTTCTAGTCACATCCTATTTGCAGTCCAATACTGTATGGTCAATTGTCTATTTCTTAAAGCTCTCTTTGGCATGCCAGGGTTGGCAGGTGAACCAACATGGCGTCAATCTGAGAGATTTCTTCATCCACGAAGTCAAGAAGGAAGATGTTCTCTTAGTTTCACTCTGGAATAGTAAAGTAATTGTAGCAGACCTTACAGAAGAAAGAAGAGGGCACATAGGTTGACCCAGGGTGAGAATTACTGGGCGTTTCAGCCCCCAATCTTACTTAGAGCCCCATAGTAAAGTTTGCTTTTCACACCCCAATTAAAAGTGGATCATGGTTCAACCCCCAGTAATTTTCCCACAATTCTCACACTGGGTTGTCCTTTTGTCAATAATTGTTGGTTTCCAGTCCAAATATCAAATTCGATTAGCTCATTGCTGTGCCAAACCTTCCATTGGGAACTGGAGCTGCCATGACCAACGTCGCTCTCAAGATCATTGAAGAATGGACTTGGGAAAAACCTATTGAAGCTCTGTCATTTGACTCTACTGCTTCTAACACGCCATGGGATCCATTACGGATGTTGCTAACTGTTCGGTGTTGTATTTTGTTGGCTTCTGTCGCATTTTGCTTGTGCAGACATCTCGCAAAAGAGTCTATATTGGATATAGTCTTCATAGTTGTGATGGCTGCATCATCTGAACCCGATATCCAGCTATTCAAATGTTTATCACCAACAGTGGTCTTTCAGTGCCAAGATACAGCCATCGTGGTCATGAAGACTTGCACAGTTCTTGCCTCTGTAAGTCTATTAACAGGGAATCTGCAGCTCTCCTGGGTGACCAACACACGCTGCAAATGAGAAGATCACTAAGGCGGCATTTACTAATTTCATTCGTCATTTCTGGTATTTAGGAATTGACCTTGCTGGGTTCTTATTTTTCTCCAAGAAA
The DNA here is from genome assembly GCA_949752735.1 of Lumbricus terrestris. Lineage (NCBI taxonomy): Eukaryota > Metazoa > Annelida > Clitellata > Crassiclitellata > Lumbricidae > Lumbricus > Lumbricus terrestris. Next base: position 74,526,865 of record OX457036.1, on the reverse strand, counting down.
CAGTTAATGAATGAGAAAAGAAATAATCAAGACACAAGTTAAGAAGAAGAACCTAGAATGCAAGAGGTATGTTCCTAAGGGGAAAAGGAGAGGAAATAACAGAGAGCCGGAGGTTTATGAAATCTCTTTGTACCATAGGAGACGTTGTTGGATCTTCCTCCTAAATAGGCTTACAGACCAAGTCGTGAATGATGTGGCAGAGAGATTTCTGAGATTAGCTGCAACAATCAGTACCTTCAATGACTCGCTGACGAAGAGCGAAGACCCTAAGCATTACTCTAGGTGACGAAGCTTCATCGTAATCTTCGTGGTCAAATTCGACTTTCTGAACCGACACTGTGACATGCTGACCGCATTCTTAGATAGTTTTATTAGACACTGGAAGTCAATTAAACACTAATTGCAGCTGCTTTTCATGATGGCAATTAAATAATATTGCTAACAGCTAAAATGGAAGGCTCAGGGCTCGTTGACTGGAGGCCTGCAGCTATATTGCAGTGTTTACAATGTAGTTAGTATGTTAAAACTTTGACAGCTGTGAGTGACCTGAAGATAGAGTCACAGTGTTTTGATATTTTGCACTGTGGGTTTTCTGTACCAGATGTACAGAAAAAACAACATGCCTTTCAAATATTTCAATGTTCATTTTTTTGGACCACTCTAGAGGTCATGGATGACTTTCGGCACTCTGTCTAACGCAAAAGTGGGATGAAAACATTAGCGATGGCCGATGGGCAAAGATTTTCTGGCTTTACCTGTAATTTTGGAAAAGTGTATTGGAAGAGGAGATGAAATGCTAAAGTTTGCTATTAAAATCATGTCTTTTTGTGAAAAACTCAATAAAATACATATGATGAGCATAATATAGCTGATATTTTGTGTGTATTCCTTATTTTCATCGCTGGTATCGACTATAGTCTAATTACTAACAAATTTATTACTCCGTCATTTATGAAAGTATCTTCACAGTTTCTTTTGTGTTATGTCTGGCATTAATTTCTGCACATTTTGTACATACACATTACACATGTCACTAAAATATTCTTATATAATTATGGCCTTGAACATAAAAATTAAAAAAATTGTGGTGGGTATATTTTGGGGCAGTTATGAGTACCTCACAACTTTTTTGTCCAATTCTGGGCGAATGTATGGGAAGAGGAGATGAAATGCTAAAGAATGATGTCTACATTATGCATGAGGGTCAAGAAATGACTGAGATAACACAGGTACAAAATTTTCTACTGTATGGTTGCTATGCGCGAAAATCGCTGGTCGTCAGGCCCTAGGTGATATTCTCCTTAACCACTAGACTATCATGTGCCTTATTTATTTAATATTACCAGTACTTAATGCTGACCTCCTGTCTGTAACTTGTAAGTGGATTGTCTGCCTTGGTCAAGAGTTGATAGTAAGTACTCCATGGTATGATCTCTGCAGATCCTGATTTTACCAACTGCACCAGATTAGAGTCAATCCACGGGATTCACCACTTGATGCTGCTCCTGTGACCCTTGTTCATTCCTTTAATATCTTGACACACTTGGTCTTTTGCAATGCTCTCATTGTAGGCCTGACAACAGCCAGAGTTTGTCATTTATAGCCATTTCATTTAATGAACTCGATACTTGCTTTACTTTCTAAACTAACATGCTTTTTTTGTCTTGTCACTTCCACAGGCCAGCGGATACACCGGCATGCCTATAGCGGATAACGACCCATACCTGTCTTACTATGCTGCCTCGTACATGCCCTATCCTCCTCAGGACGACATGTCCTCTGGCATGTGGTCATCAACAGATCAGATTCCTTACCAGTATAGTGGCGACTACAGCACGATGATGGCTGCTGCTGACTATGCGTATCCCCAGCCAGGTGGCTTTGGGTGGTTCCCTGGTGGTGATAGTGGGCCGTGGGGGAGCAATTTAATGGCTGGAGATCTAAAGGGTGACCAGGCGTATCCTGCGAACTATTACAGCATGCATGAGATGCCTGTATATGGAGGCATGAATGGCCAGAAAGAGGACGGTGGAGTAAAAGCGCTTGAGCAGAGCATGAAGGGCATGACGGTTGGCAGCAAAAGAAACAACGGCAGCGACTCGACCAGCGCGTCCTACATCAACGGTTCTCTTGCTGCTTCGAATTCGAAGAAGGCGACGTGGGCCAACATAGCTAGCCAGCCGGCACAGTCAGCATCCAGACCAAGGGCTTTTCCCCGTGCCCCACTGCCGTCTGGCAGAAATGCCGCAGATTACGGTATGTGGGACACTAAGAACGATGGCGCAATGATGAAGCAAGCGACCTCTCAGCCACACGAAGGCTGGGCAGCATCACGCAAGAGGCCGATGGCTATGAATTCCGCTGGATTAGCTGCTGGTCCAAGCACCGGTAGCTATCGCTATGCAGCCTGTGATGGAGGCGCTGCTCCTTCTGGGGGTTTAACTCCATCAAACACTGTTCTGGATAAGCTAGTGAATGCGAACCTCTACAATCCGAAGGAGTTTGACCTGAATCCGAAGGCGGCGAGGTACTTCATCATCAAGAGTTATTCGGAGGATGACATTCATCGTTCGATCAAGTACGGCATCTGGTGCAGCACCGAATACGGCAACAAGAGACTGGATGCGGCGTTTCGAGAGCGTGAAGGCAAAGGCCAAGTCTATCTGTTCTTCAGCGTTAATGGTAGCGGCCATTTCTGTGGTATGGCAGAGATGACGAGTGCAGTGGACTACCATGCAACGTCAGGCGTTTGGGCTCAGAGCAAGTGGAAAGGACAGTTCGAAGTGAAATGGATCTACGTAAAAGACGTTCCAAACAGTCAGCTGCGCCACATCAAATTGGAGAACAATGAGAACAAGCCAGTTACAAATTCACGTGATACACAGGAAGTTCCTTCAGAAAAGGGCAAACAGGTGCTACGCATTCTGCACCAGTATCGCCACACGACCTCGATTTTTGATGACTTCAGTCATTACGAGAAACGTCAAGAAGAGGAGTCGAGTAAGAAGGTGAGCAACAAAACTACTTGACGGAAATCTGGTTTTAATGTAGAGGCTGATTATCAGGCTGTTGTGTATGGCATTGGGTATACATACTTAACACTAATGATTATGCAAAAGATGCAGTGAAAAATCTGGAGTCTACTATTTATCTCAGTGTTCTTATCTGTAATAGTGTGGTAGCAATTGGTGGTTACTTCTGAGTAAATGTGTATATACCATCATATCATTGCTTGCAATCATGTACACCCAAACATTGAAGATCAGAGATAGATATCAGAAGATAGAGAGATACCAAAACTGCGATGGGGAGAAAAAGGTGGACACACAATGAGAAGTGAAGAAGGTCTTGGTTGGTTGGGTGGTCTGAAAATTGTAGCAATTTTTGTGTAATGCTGTGTGACGATTCTGAATGATTCTGCTTTATTGATTGGTATAGCTTAGTTCTTGGATAGGTTAACATAATTTTGTGACCACTAGGACTTAGTACAAAGTAGTCTTGAGGGTTGGCATCAGCACTTACTAATGCAGATTCATCGTTTGCCAACATGCATGTTTCTTGGTGTCATCTTTGACAAAGAAATCAACATTTGGCCAATGAATTGGTTACTTTACCTTCCATAACAGATGCTGCATTTATTATGACTATGGAATATAGTACTTGTGCTCCATTTATGAGAGTGATTCAAATTAATGTGGCAGTGTTGATGACGTGTATGCAAAACTAGTTCTTATGTGATAGATATCATATTCTGTGCCATGTCCTCAGATGTTTTACATACCATACTTATGATTATGTAAGATAGAACGTGGCAATGCGGTTAACAACTGGCCTATTGCTTCCATGTTCAAGGTTTGAATATTTTTGCTTGTGTGAATTAGAAGAAAGTATAATGGACACTACACAGATGAAAGTATCAGTTAAATTATTATTATAATTATGCATTTATTAACTGCTACTGATTGTCTAATGGAACTGAACATTTGTGAATGAAGGAATTTCTCAGGGTGCCTCAGCTGCAATTGTTTGAGCATGTGCCCTCTACAGGTGCTCTAATAAATCAGCTTCTGCACCACAAATATTCTTCTTGATAATGAACTGATTACATCATACTTCCATTGCATCATATGTTGATGTCTTGTGCGTTAGACACCAGCACAGAATGTAATTACAATAACATTCAGCTGATTAACATTCTGAACATCGCATTGCCCTCGATTCGCCTCTCATTCTGAATTATTTCAGACTATGAATACCAACATATTCTTGTTGCCCAACGCCTGCCATTAAATTATGTGATGTGAGCCCAAATACTGTACAACAAAGCAACATCCTTCAATGCTGAATGTCTTGATCATCAAGTGCTTTCAGATAATTTGCTCGTTGCATGATTGCCAGACCGTCATTCCACGGACAACAAAAATAACAGTATAAATTTGAACAAATTTTGTAGCATGTGCAGTCATTTTTAACAGAGTTGTTTCAAACTGCAATAACTGATAACAGGTTTCTGTTTTCTTTTCACAGGACAGGCAAGGCAGTCGGGACTGAAGTTCTTTGCTTCGCAGTGCAGTTGACCTAACGTACGATGGCTAGATATTATAAAAGCTTGAAAATTTTTTGTTGTGTATACGTAATCTTAATTTTAGTGATGCGAATGGCAACCTTCTACATTTTGCTTCCTTGCCCGGTTTGAATATATTTGCATGTATAAGAACTGCATTGATTTAAATGAATCCCTACACATATATAGGCCATACCTGTACACTTGCAACCGTGGCGATTTCGGAGCAACCGTTGGATGTTTTCGTTGTTTTTTATACCTTTCGAAGTGGACTGTGGGCAGTGCTTTCTGAAGCAATGGTTTTCTGATTTTGCATGGTCTAGTCGGAAGTGCAATTTTTTGTTGTGCTGCAAAAGTTGGCAGGGAATTGGACTTTTGGAGGACGATTCAATCTGCTTAGCATCCAACTCCAGTTGTTGCTGCTATATGGAACTGCATGCTGAAAACTGAACAGTTATTATAGCGTATTTAGTGTACCTATTTAAACCCATAGTTTGGCTGTGGATAATGTTTTGTTGTCGAGCTGTATATAAATAAGATAGACTGAACCATTAGTTTAGTTTGCTGTCTGTTTTATTGTGCTCAAACTTATTCAAGTCAAATCTAATGAAGCGCGGTTGCGGTTCCGTCCTTGCAGTTTTCGGTTTCTCTGTAATTTGTTTGGTGAAAATTTGTAATTAATGTAATGCATCTTGATGGTTTAATGCTAAACGGTTGAGCGGTGTGTTGATTCGTTTAACAGGTTTAAAACAAATGGTTATGGTGGTTGTTGATTCCGTGTTGAATAGTTTGGTATTTGAACCAGCCAAGGTATATTCAGATGTTTACAGGTGTTTATATTTTTACTTTTAATCTGTGACATTTGCGTGTATTCCTGTATATATGCATACATGTGCTGGGACTCCATATTTGGTTGCTATGTGTCAGAGCATTGGGAACAGGCTTGTTGTCAGTGAAAATCCCAAATGGCAAGAATAAGAAGAGCAGTTTCTTCTTGAACTATCGTTGAAAGGCTGCTGTGGATATAAAGCATCTTAATAATCAGCCTTTGCACCACTTGTTCCACACATTGAGTGTATTGTATGATCAGTGTGTACTTAGTAACTGAGTTCCTCAAGGTCACACATGCAGCAGAAATCTCGAGACAAATTTCTGACCTTGCAACTGGTTTGAAACCTGACCTCTTAGCTTGGCTGTCACTAACCACTAGGCAAGTCCCAGATACCAGAGGCAGACCCAGAAGTTTATAAAATGGCCAATTGGGGAGGGGAGACTGGGAACATGGTTGCATTTCAAAAGGTGCACTGACTCCATTTGGATATGTTGAAAAAGTCATCTGATGAAATGCTTTTTGGACCTCCATCTCCTTATTTTCATTTGTAATTACCATCCCGCCTCCATAGAATCATAATGCTCTATCATATAATTTTAATTTGCGAAACCGAGAAAAACAACTTCAAAGTTTTCTCACTGTTTTACACCAAAAATTCTAAATTGGATTGTTTTGCAGTATAGTGCTATTAATATTAGGTGTCTGCCAGTGACTTGTTTTGAAAAACATGTTATTTCGATGAACAAAAGTATAAAGTAAAAAAATGCAAATAATACGTGTCAGCAATAAATTTCCATCAGAAATTTGACCACGTAAAGTCATAAACGAAATTAGAATCACTTCCTGAGTATTATATTGCTCTATCATACATTTTGATTATGCATTTGCTCTAACTTGGCATGTGGTTCCACGTATGCTGACGATAGAGCATTTTTGTTAGCCTAGCGATACTATTCGGCCAAGCTTTGCTACAGAAAGCAGCCTTGTGATTGACTGCTGATGAGTAATAATTGAGCATTATAATACCAAGTATATTTAGAAAATATACAGCTTCACAAGATCCAGCATTTAAATACTGCTTTATATATTCAAACTGATAGTTTTGTCTAATAATAGAGCAAACGTTCCACTGAAGAAATTGATGCCAAATTCAATTTTTGAAAAAATCGTGTTAGAGCATTCTAATTTCAGGAGGCGGTCCTATTCTTTGCAAATGTTTACCCACACTAGTAGTAAGGACTGTGAGATGGGTTATCCAGCAGAGGTTCTTTGTTAGAGCCAAGAACAGACTGAAAATGCTGCATTTGGAGGTTAATGCACTGTACTCTAGAAGAAACTACTATGTCTGCATTTGGGCAACACCCTCTGTAGTTGTCCATAGGGAATAGAAAGGTTTCACAATTTTCTCATAGACGTTTCCCTGTTTAGGCAAAAAATTGTGTGTTTCCGGTAACAAATCTCTAAAAAATTAGTAGGTAGCTAGAAAAATATTTTTATTTTGATCAAATTTTTTATACAGACTCCAAAGTGACTGGGAAACAAAATATATAGAGCAACCTCTAGCGGTAACTACTGACTGGCTTTACCATGCAGTCTCGAACGACCCTTAGGCTAACCATAATGTTCTGTTCGCACTTATCTTCCCGGGCTGTGTTTAACATAGGTCCATTAGTTGCGGTGCACCGAATTGGACAAGTGTCATGTGCGAGTGCAGCGATTCTCAGTGTTACTTAGGCCTAAACCTTTTGTAAAATAAGTAAGTGTAAGAAAACATTAATTAAAAGCCCTATAGGATGATATAAATTTCTTTATTATACTTATTTACACGTGGCCGTAGCTTTTGGAAACCAACAGCTGCTTGAACGACACTCTGCCCCTGTGGTAACACTTTGCACCGACACTCGAGGAACCTTAAACACGGCCCTGTCATCTTCCCCATCCCACTCAACCTTGCTAGAAAAGATGTCAACAAAATGAAACTAAAAAGATTGTTTTCTAGAATAGTTTGTAGGTACAAACATTCTGCAAATTCTAGTCATTTTATACTTGCTTGAACACGCACTTCGTGTACCTTTGTACAGAAAAGGGCAGTAGTTCAAGTAAGAAAGGCAGTCTCTCGAGACTGGCTGTCAGGAAGTAGTCAGTCACCCATAGAAATCACAAGATTTCTCTGTTACTCAGTATGTTAATTTCTTCACCAAAGTGTGCTCAATTTAAAAGAGAACTGCTCAGTGAGCAAAAGAGACCACTGAAAGCACAGTAAAGATGAGCACAGTGAGCAAAAGAGCGGAAAGAAGCAGAGAGCAAAATAGGGCACAGTGAGCACAAGAGAGCCTAGTCAGCTTAGGAGGGCACAGTGAGCAGGACTGTTTTATGAGCGACAAACAGCTAATTAAACAATAAACTTGAAGCAGCTTTGTATAGCCATCATTTGCTACAGGCTAGAAGCCAATTGGCTATCTATAGGAAATACCTACAAGGAGTTTAAGATCTATAACTTCCCCACAACAGTCTGCCTTGTCAAACTGACCGTGAGAAACTATTGATTGATCTAATTAACGACTCTTATACAGGGTGGGCCAAAAAAATACTTTTTTTGACGATTTCTTGGCCAGAAGTAAGAATATCGAAATGAAATTTTACAGTCTCAAAGACAATTCATATTTACACAAGATGGCCAGATTTCATAAAAATATTTCAAACAGAACAAAAGTTAGATCACTTTTAGTGAGGCCACCCACCGTTTTTTGACGATTCAAAAATGTAACACAGCAAGTGGAGGCTATAATTCTAATGTACCAATTCCACATCTTGTATAGGGAAGGCAATGTGACTACATTCATTCATTTATACTAGGGAATGTAATCCCGGGATCCCGATTACCGGGATCCCGGACATTTTACAATCCCGTAATCCCGGGATTGACAAACATGGAATCCCGTTTTTCGGGATTACCGAAAATTCGGATTTTTTATTAAATTACTTGACCAATTTTGCAACAATTCCTTGGTCAATAGACGCCAAAACGACAGATAAGCACACACCCTAATGAAGGTAAGCTGGCGACCAGCAGAAAACCCAGAGGGGTGACTGGAGATAGACGTTTCTCAGTGATCAGGCATGAGATTTAGCTTTCCTGCCTCCCATTCCTTGCTTGGTTCATGTATACAGACTATAGACTCCTCCATAACAATGACCACACACCATTCAGTTGACTGATAGAACATAAACAGATGTAAGATGCCAGCAGTGCTGGCCGACTAGGCACCCAGCGCCCAACTCCGATTCACTCCACCCCCACCCCAAAATTGCGCCTGAACTTGACAGCATACAAACGGGCTGTTGCTGCCTTAATATCAGATGACTCACTGGTTAATCTTGGCTAGCCTGCTACCTTGTTGTGTTCCTCGGGCTGTGGTCAGTCGGTGCATTGGTCACCTCGTATCGTCTGACCTAATTCCGGGTTGTCGTATGCAGAGGGCAATTACCCTATTCAGAGTGATCGCAACTTAAGCCCAGTTAAAGACCGGGAATCTGAAATGAGCTAAACTCACGGCAATCTAGGTCAAAGGAGAGACAAGAGAGGGCAGGCTAGGGCGAGGGAGGAGTCTAACTTGTTTGTTTAGTGGGGATAGAAGCCATTGGTCGTAGGCCGATCACTATAAAGTTTCAAACAAACCCCACTGTTGCCAGGGACCACTGACTAAGACCCTTGCCATGAGTCATAATTGATCGCGGTTGAAGTACTTGAAGCAAAGAGAAAGCTTTACTGTATTTGGCCTACTACTAAACTATGTCTAGGAATTTTTTAATTTGCCATTATAAGCTAATCCCGGGATCCCGGGATTGACTTATTTATAATCCCGGGATTGAGCAAGTGCCCCGGGATTACATTCCCTAATTCATACTATGTCAATACAAATAAAAACTTTCCACAAAATTATCCCATTCGCGGCAATAAAAGTGGGTCAGGTTACCGGAAACACAACATTATTTCTTTAGGCCTTATTATCCTCCAACCAAACTATCCAGATCATTTAAATTTCTGTGTTGGCCCAATTTAGTCTTCACTGACGAAGTTAAACTTTCTCGCTCCAAAATGTGGCTTGGGTAAAGTTTCTGTGCCTTGCATATCTAGAAGTTTACAAGGGGGTAAGGCCGTGTATCTTGGGAGTCCTATAGCCTGGTCATTCGTTCCCAGGTCAGTCACTAAATTTGACCCAGAAACCAATGCAATGTTGAACACTATACCGGGTCATGGCCAGATATCCTGTACATTCATTCGTGCTGCCTGGATTTCCATGCTGTGTGCAAAATGAGGATCACAGAATATTGTACAAGAGTCCAGTGGAGAAGGACCGATATAAATGTGAAAAATGGCACCTTGGTTAAAAGTTGCAATGTCCCTAACATATGTTATCTATTTCACTTTCTTAGCCACAGCAAACTAAGAGGTTGTGGCCATCATTATAGCCAAGTCAGATAGGGGTGCTATTATCTCGAACCAAAAACTTCTGGCAGAAAGAACTTTGGCTCACTGACATGTCTTGCAATTAGAAGTTGGATTTGCCAAACCAAATAAGGCGAACATAAATTACTCATTTATTCAAAAATCAAAATGCCGTTTTTGCCTAACCTCTGAATTCACAAACCTAAGTAGATTTGTTTGATATTAATAACAAGTTCATGATCTCATTGATCCTACCCATAGAGTATCTGAAAGACATTTTGTTTTTGTTTAGTGCACCAAACGCTTGCACAACATAACCAATGCGGAAGCACATCTAACTCCTATCATTACGACTTCTCGTTGGTATGCCTTGAACAGCAGTCGATGGCATTTGCAACACTCCATTCATCAACTAACAACTTGATTTATTCCTACAACCTGAACTTCTTAAATTGATTTATGTAAATAAAATCATACATTTTCACAGATAGTAAAAGTTTAACAGAAACACCAGTTCACTTAAATGTCTACAGTAAAGTAGTGTGAGTGGTCCATTTATAACACGTCTTCAATATGCCACTACTCAAAGGCACAGTCCAACGGCATTACAACTCTGGCTGAATCATGACTTGACATCGTATATGTTTCGCATGATGCACTAGGATTCAAACTCTTCGAGCTGACACAATCCACAAACCACCACAAAACTACAGCATAAACAAAATATCTGCTGAAATATCTCAACAAGTACGAATCTTAATCTTTAGTACATCCAAAGCCGTGTCCGGTTGTTTCTTTGACTTACGCTTTTTACAAGTTTATTCAACAATGCTTTTAATTCAAATGCACCCAGTTCTCTGCTACAAATCACAATAGTACATATGTATGTTATTCTGTGGTAACAAAATCTAATACAATAATATTAACAATTACTACAACTTGATATTTAATATGAACATTATCTATTTTAAACTGTTAATATTACTTCCTGCACATTATGACAATCACTGAAAACGAAGAAAAATGCCTGGTACATATTTGTTTGACTGCATAAACAAAAACCTTGTGTTTGAAGCAATACTTCTGACATAATCCAGATCTCATTAATATAACAGAAAGGTCCAACATTTGTAGCCTCGCTAGAAACTTGCAGAAGAGCAGCCCCTGGGAATACGACCTATTATTTGCAGCACAAATATCAAAAGAAAGAAACCTTTATTTGCAGTGTAAATGGTTTGATTATAACCGTGATTGGACACTGCAGTTAACCGTCATTGGACACGGCAGTTACGGTGGGCTGCCACACCGTGTGCATCATAAAGTCTTCTGCATAACAGTGATACTAAAGGTAGACTTGTTGAATTTCTAACGACTGAAGCTTATGACCAACATGAAGTGTTATAGTATTTTTGAGGCAGTAGAGGGAGGTTCAAACATATTATGAGCCATGATTATAATATAAACAAGATATTCAGCTTTCTAGACGACTCGTTTGTGACACGGACATGACCATTTTACAACTACTGGCACTGCAAAGGTTAGGAGCAGTGTGTGTGTGTGTGTGTGACCAGTGGATTGTTATTACATGTCCATTGTTGATGTGTGCTAGAATAACTATGCCAGTAACAATTGTCTTGCACTGTCTCACTGGTTGTGCTTTGTGTTCCATCCTACTTATCTGATCTCTGTTGCATGGTTTAGCACGACTTGGCCTCCTGTTGAGCTCTTTAGCTAAGGGCAGGAGGGGGGAGCTCCCTGGTCCATAGGGCCCACACCTCAGTCACAAAGCATCGAGCCTTCTTGGCTGCACTTGGAATGGGTTTTCACTTGTGCTGCACTGAACAATTTGCCTGCTTCCTACCAAATGCTCAAGTCCTTTTTCTTTGATCATGGCTGGTATGGGAGCGCTTCTGAGTAGGCTTTTTGAAGAGGCCCAATATAAAGCTCCAGAATAAATGAATCAATAACGTTCAAATATTGGGCTAAGATAAAATGTTGCTAAAACGCACTAATATATGACAGACACCCAAAAACATCTATGTCTGATTCTGTTTAGTGTCAGATAAAGTTCTAATTCCTAGGCATTGAATAGATAACCAGCATCTATATGTGCATTGGTCCATGCAAAGAGATTAACATTGATGAGGTTGGCACTCTTGATTTAGGCGCCCTTGTAGCGGTATGGCCGCGTTACGGCGCCATATAAATTGTCGTTATTATTATTATTATTATTATTTCTTGTTATTAAAATTCAAACCCACAAAATGCAATATTTCAAGAGGGGAGCAGTAGGATTACTCAACTGATGCAGCTTTAAGCACAACAATTACACAAATGACCATTTAACTCATCTTAACAAAATAAACACCAGCTGGTTACTTGACTTTGATAAAGATGGGCTTGTTAAAATGCACATAACTCAATGACAGTCAACAGGTTTCATTTAAATAACGATCCCATGAAATGGGAACCTTCACTTTCATATCAACCTTTTAAATCTTGAGTGCACTACATCACTGATCAATAGTTTCACTTTAAAAGCACCATAAAATATTAAGAACTGTTGCCACAAGATCGGCAAGATTTAAAACGAGAATCTTTGAAAGTTGAAGCCTTTAACTTTCATAGCGTGTGCTTGTGAAGGGGAGGAATTTCTACTTTACTGCAAGTATGGCCAGTGTTATAATGCTTTAAGTATGGCCAGTGCTATGTTAAATTCATCACCAGTTCAACTGTGTGCTAAATGACGGCTCAAAAATTAAAGGCTTCAAGATGCTGCAAGACGCTATCCAACAATATACAAACTGTAAATACACAAAATGGAATAATTCTTTTACATAACTGATTACATGGGCTTTCAATGATTCACCTGGGCTAACACATACTCGTACCGCATTTTTAGAGTTTCACTTGGACTTCTTTTCTACACGAACCTGCTTTCTGGCCCAGCAGACACATAGCTGACCAACCACATGCCTTATACCTATGACATGAAAGTCTTGGTAAATGGGTTGTTTCAGCTGGTGGCCATAGCCTCTGGCACTCTAATGGCAACTCGAAGCCAAGCTTCATTCTCTGATGCTAACTGGCTTCAGTCTCATCTCATGCAACAGTTACCACTGACATTCAAACACTGAAGTGAAAAAGTTCTCCATGGTTAGCATCAATATCATAAGACAATCAAATTAAATGTACGGTAGTGTTTCTAGAAACAATGTCAAAATAAAATTTAAAAACTTATTTGGCTAGAGTAAAATGCAGTGTACATACATTCAGAATTGCATTTACTGTTCTCTCTGTGCTACCACAAAGTCAGTTACTCACTTGGCTCTCACAGCAACATCAAGTAAGTCTGTTGAAAAACTAATTTGCTTTATATATAGTGCCATAAGTGGAGGTACACATTAGAAGAAATTACACTGAGCACTGACATTCCTCGCTCTCAATCCTTGCTAACTCTGTCTTCAGCTCTGCCCAATGAGGAAGACGGAGGATTTCTCGCAACCACATTGACAGTAAACTCACCAAATCATTGTTGCATGAGACTAATATCAACAAGAACAAAAGGGTAGTACATGCATCTTCACACAGCAGACCGTACACCTTGTCTCAGATGTTATTGCAAACTGATTTCAGACTAGATTGCAAGAGATGGGCAGTTTCTGCTCACAACTTACTTGCTCACCTTACATGATTGATAATCAGTACAGAAGCAAGAGCAAGGAAACTGCTAAATCACAGATCCCTCTACAATCACTACCTTCTCAACTGATCGATATTGACGTCTATTCCTGTTTGACTACCAGTGGCCGGGTGCAACGACTGTAAGTTGGGGTACTGTTCTAGTTTTTTCTATCAAGATGCAACGTCGATGAAACGATACTTTTTGCGAACTATTGAAACAGGATCTTTGAAGAGCAACGGATCAAATCTCATGGCCGATCGTTGTAGCGCCATATAGCCAAACTCCTCAACAAATCGATTGAGGCAAAACTGTCGTTGTCGGAAGTGTTTACTCGACAACCACAGCGAGACGTTGCCATTTGAAACGGCAACGAGTGCAGGATCATGGCCATCCTGATAGACAGACTCCCTGTAGTATTTTCTTTGCGACAGCTTAATCGGAGGATATTTCGTTATGTGAGTCACGAGAAAATTCATTAGAATGTCCTCACAGTTCTGCAGCTCGTCGATTACAAAATGGAGTGATTTCGGTAGGAGATTGGTGTACAGGTAACTATAATACCTACAATACACAAAATATCAAGTGCTGTAGAGTAACACTGTAATGCAGAATAAGTACTTAACGATTGGCAATTACACGCCTCTATGAACACTAAAAAAAGTAAGATGTCGTGTCAGAAGATCTTAGGTGGAAGAAGAATATATGGCAATCCCAAAACCTGATAAAAATAGTAATCAAATAAAAAATATTTATCAATATACAAATTGCAATGATATCCATTGTGTATCATGCAAACAGTTGGAATTTTCAAGCACAGAGCAGTGAATGAAGCAATACCTCACACGCATGGGCGCCCGCACATAGGGGCAAGGGGGGGCACTTGCCCCCCCTGGAAAATTGAAACCTATGTTTTTTAACTACTACTTTTGGGGTTTTAACAAATTTCTTTGCATTAATGCACCAATGATACGAATGATACAGACAATGAAAGTCAGAAATCTACATTTAGAGATCTCTATAGAAATAAACATGCTCTTATAACTTTCTGCCTTGCATGTTCAAGCTCTTTCTAAAAACTCTTACAATGACCATTGGCTTTCAACCTTCCTGCGGGTACCCATGCAAACAGCAGACCTATCGATTATGACCTACTTGAGTGGAATCCAGACGTAGTGCAATAAATCACAACTGCAAAAAATTAAATACTAATGCAACAATTTGAAAATTTCTCAAAGTACACTGAAATTGCATCAGGGAGATCTGCTTATTCACCTGGGGCGGCAGTCACGACATACGTGTATCTCGTACTCTAGGCATAAATATGGTCTACATCCGAATAACGATTTAAAACGGTAGTCATGGGTGAGACGTAAACCTTTGCTCTGCGAGTAACGCTACGCCCATTCTCGGGCAGGTGTAAGTCTCTACTCCCTAAGATGGCGGTTGTTTATGACTCGAAACTCGTTGCATTCGACCACACTTTACATGTCAAAACGTGTTTAAAACGTCTGCAATGAACTCGTATCATTCGTCGACGGCGAACATCATACTGGATTTTATTTTCGCCGTCACAAAATATTAAAATTTGGCTAAATACCATAGTAAATTGCATTCGAAGTGCCGCGTTACAGTCGGCCTACCAAATCGTGGGTCGCTTACCTAACGCAGCGACCCTTTTATCTGTTGTAATCAGTTTGTTCTACTGACAACTTGCATGTAATGTAATGTAAATCTTCGAGAAGAGATCAAACTCCACAATAAATCAAACGCATGTCACGTGAAATTGGACAGTTCGAGAAACCTACATTCGAAGCGCCGCGTCATGGTAGCAATACCAATTTGTGGGTCGCTTACCTAACGTAGCGGCCCTTTTATCTGTTGTAAATAGTTTGTTCTACCGACAGCTTGCATATTAAACTCCACAATAAATCAAACGCATGCCACGTGAAAATAGACAGTTCGAGAAACCAATAAGAAATAGCTCCTTTAATAATTTTAATTCGGCGACCACTATCTGAAACCGGTTACGGTTTCATCAGATTCCATCCCCACATCACCGTTCTATTCAAAATCTTTTCAACTTTCTCGCTATGTAATTTTCTTCCTATAAGCTTACCTTTGTAAATAACGTTCACTCAAATAATTATTATTTGCTCTTATCAAGCCTCGTAATTTTTTGTATTTAGACTATATTAAATGTGCATCGTTTTGCTTTGCGGCCGTCTATCCACTTGCTTACTTATCGTCGGAAACAACTGGATATAAATATAGTAAGTAGGCTGTGCGCGTGCGCGATACCCTAGAAATCTATAACCACCGCTTTAGTCAGATGAATAGATAATCCAACGTCTACGCTTGCTCATGACTACCATACAAGAGTAAAACATATCACAAGAATACTTATGACCTAGAGTAGCCTTTAAGTGCGGCGCACAGTACACGTATGTCGTGACTGCCGGCCCAGCATTGTAATTATATAAACCAGCGTTTCCCAAACTGTGGGTCGCGACCCAAAAGTGGGTCGCAGAGCTTTGACAAGTGGGTCGCGAAAGTTCTTCTTATTTCTCTGTTAATTTCAGTATTTACTCCAGTAACCCTCAAACGTCATACTTTATTATTCCGTTATAACTAGTGAAACAACATTTGACTATGGTTGGGCTATAACTAGCTTCTATAGCTTGGATCCGTAATCCTTTTCAAGCAGATATTAATAAAGTTACTTTTTGTGCTGGAAACGAAGCCCAGCTTATCGAATTTTCCTGTGATGGAACGCTGAAGGAAAAGTTCTCAGAGAGCAGTCTTTCTATTTTTTGGCTTAATGATGCAACTGTATTTCCCGAACTCTCTGATATTTCTTTGTCAGTGTTGTTGCCGTTTTCAACCACATACCTGTGTGGGGCTGGATTTTCAGCATTGACGGCAATGAAAACAAAATACAGGAACAGGCTGTGCACAGATCATGACATGAGGCTGTGTCTGACTTCTTTTAAACCACGCATTGACTTACTTATGAGTAACATGCAGGCCCATCCTTCACATTGATTCTATAAACTTAAAGTTTAAATTTAACGATTAGTTACTGTTACATTGATATAACAGTTGCTTGCATTGCAATAAATGTTGGCTTTTTCCTTAAGTTAAATTTTACTGTTTTAATGTGGTAATTTCTAAATGCTGGATGTAAATCAGCATATCTTAATCCCGATTTATGAAGCAATCCTTAGTTAGTGTTAGTTTAGTACTCTGTACCTAATTTTGTTTAGTCACTTTAGTGGGTCCCGAGACAGAAAAAATATTCCCAAGTGGGTCCCGAGCCAGAGAAGTTTGGGAACCTCTGATATAAACCAAGTCTGCTATAAGCCAGGCTTCATTTTCTCCATTTTTCAAGCTGCCAGTACAGAATCCAGGGAGGTCAAACTGTAGATAAACTTGGCTCTGGTTATCGCGCCTCAGGATTTACACCCAAAACTGACAAAGAGATCTGTTAAAAAGAATTGTTACCCACACTCATCTGATCCTCAGATCCTCCACCTTCCTAAAAGACATTCGCATTAACAGCTACTCTGGCCCTCTTGTCTACCAGACTCGGACCTCTTTCTAATTACTTTTGGGAATAGGCTTCTGACTCGATGCAGAACATGTGAAACTGCTGGTGCCCTGCGATTGGCTTTCGAGTGGCACTTTAGAAGCAGCTAGAGGAGCACTTGCCCCTTGCAAACGGACACCTTTTTCGTTCATTTAGTCATTCGTTCATTCTATGGAATTATATAGCGCACCTTTAGAAAACTACTTTTTAACATAGATCTGCTTTTTGATTTTCAAAAAAATTCTAAGGAAACTTCATATTAAAAATTATACACAAAATGAAACTGAGAAATTTGCATAAGAAACCTCTTTGAAAAATACCCGTATTCCTAATTTCCATGAAGCATTGCATTTTCAAGCTCTTACAACTACAAAATTTAATCGTGACTATCTTAAAATTTTTGCCCCCCCTGCAAAAATTTCTGCGGGCGCCCATGCTCACACGTTGTCAGAAAGCTTCAATATGCACATGGGAAAAAGATGTGCCACGTTGTTTTGAAATAAAACAACTATTCGTTGGATTGACATGTCACAGGTGCACATACTCCATTACATTTTTATCGTCATGATCATGATCAGTGAACATACTCCATTACATTTTTATCGTCATGATCATTTTCTATGAATTGAAAATCCCTCACTGTCTGATCTTCATACGACACTGTATAATAGAAGTTTACAATATCTTTCTTTCCTGATAAGGAATTTTTACAAGTTTTACAATATCTTTCTTTCCTGATAAGGAATTTTTACAAGTTTTACAATATTTTTCCTGATAAGGAATTTTACGAACAATCTGTCTTCTGAGCTTACAGCACACTAACAGTGAACCAATGTGACTCTCGATTTAAGTTCAATATGATGAATCAAATGAAAGAAAAGACTGAAATTTATATAGCATCTTCAAACGCCTTTCTTAACATTGTTTGTTTTCCCTCAATGAACCCCGTATTCAGTAAGTTCATATTTCAGTTCTTGTTGTAGGTGAACAACGCATCATCATCATATTCCAGAAACAGCGGAATCGACAAATATAACAAACAGCGAAGTAACAACGTACAATGTCAGTGAAGGGACTTACTTGTGATAGAAAGCCGCACTTGTCAGCACCATTGAATAGTCACTTGTCCACTTGGATGTGTAGCCCCAGCGTTGGTGGCCATCATGCCATAAGTGACTGCGCGCCGCATAACCAATTATGCGCTCTGGAAAGTTCTTCCAGACACTAAAGGCAAAATTAACCTAAAAAACAACAAGCCAATAAATACACGCAGCTGATGAAAAATCAAAACTGAAACAATGGTTTAAACACAATGAAGCTTCGATTTCACAGTAAAACAAAATTTAGAAATGTTTCAACCAATTCCTGATGTGTGCCAACTGCTTAAGTATGTACAATAAGAGGAGTCACAGCCATTTGCACAATAATGCAAATGATCATGATAATTACTTTTATTCGATAGCAATTTTCAAGTAAATTATCCCTCTTCCCCATTCATTGAGAGAACACATGCCAGAGCCTAAACTATCCGAGTACAGTGCGCAGTGCGACATCGATCCCATGATGCTACAACAGTCTTTCAGCATTTTTCATTATTGCCAGTGTTAATGATTAATCATCATTATTTTCTAATTTAACATCATATCTAAACACAAATGGTAACAGAACTTCGCAAATCTAAGAGACAATATTTAGCTTGGGAAAAATCACAGCAACAATGATCATGATAATGGCTGTAAATAATCTTCGGTACCTCATCTGTAATTAACTTAATGTCCTCATCGAGACTGAGAATTGCCTGTGTTTCAATTTCACTGTAAGGTAGCATTCTTTCATTGATGGACTGAAATGTAACAGAAAATACAACATGCAACTCATCAACCACATTTCTATATACAATTCCACCGGCAGTTTTGATTCCAGCGCACATTCGTCCACAAATTTAAAAAACTCACAATAAAAATGTTTGAATCATAACTTAAAATCAGTTTCTCAGTAATATGACTTCCACGACTTTTACCTTATACTTTAAAAAATATTAATTTGGCTATACAATTAAATTACTATATTTTGTTTGATTTCTTACAGACATTTTGCGTTGACACATTCATTATATATGTGGTCTATCATTAAATAAATTTATACAGGCATTTTAAATAGTAGTATTCTTAATTAAGCACAAATCAAAATGCTTTCTCAGTAGATCCAACATCTAGCAAGAGTCTCTATCTTCAAGCTTCCACTCAACTCAACAGACCTGTAAACATCCATGGGCATATGCTACTTACTGCTGCAGATTTACTCTTCTGTTTTTTACGAGTGTAGGGCGTCTGTCCAGCATTTCCCCTTATCTTCATCAATTGTATTTACTGCCGTTGTATTTATAGTCTTGTTTAGTCACAAAAAGGCAATCACTATATGTGGCGCCGCACACCGAAATGAGCATTAAGGTGATTTTCAAACATATTGCGTTTGATGCATCATTTCAAAGGCCTTGTCTCAGGCATCAAAATGACACAAAAATTATTGCTCTAGCTCAATTCTAACCGAAGATACAAGGAAAAAGTGATTAAATTTAATTAATTAATTAATTAAATTTAATTAATAAAAAATAATAATTTGCCTATCAGGAGCTTTAAAATAGCTTGGCCACTTGTTTTTTGGGGGGGGAAAAGTTTTTTTAAAAAATTTTTAAACTTTAAAAAATTTTTTTCCAAAAAAATGAAAAATCACAAACATACTATTTCGCTGATATCTCTGATGTGTAATCTCCGACTTAATGCTCATTTCGGTGTGCGGCGCCACATATATCATGAATCCTGTAAGCAACTGCTAGTTCAAAATGCAGTTAAGTTCATTATTCAGCAGATTCAAATGGACAATCTTTAAACTTCCAGCCCACAGCAGATATTCCATCTAATTATCAGTACCCTATTGCAAATGTGTCCTTTCAAACAAGGAAATATTCCCTTCTTTCACATTGATCCGATACGAATTGAACAAATTGTCAATTTCTCATTTTTATGCCCCAACATTTCTTACTCAAACTTGTGGAATTAGTGCTGGGTATGATCAGTGTGTTTATAGAAAACTTTACCTCAAGTCATACGTCAGACATATATATATATATATCATGAGTTAAATATTGTCTGAATAGCATAGCATGACAGATAGAAAAAAGATAGAAGATGAATATGAATCTCAACAAAGCATTGCTGTGAATTATGATATCTGTAGTCAAAACACCAGCCTGGATATGCACAACACACTTGTAGCAATACATATAAAAGAAGATGACAAAACAGCGTCATACAATAAGATAAAAAAAGTGATTTAACTACAAATGGTAGAATATTACGAGTACAGCTAGGCTACCTGTCAATAATTATAATTTTTCGGATGTACCTGGATTTGTTTATGAACGACAGGCACTTTTACCGGCCATCTGGTGTCCGTTGGAATAGGCTCTTGCATATGCCAAAGTATTATTATCTGTAGATCAACAAACGCACACATAGTGTTCCCATTACTGGTAAGACTGAAAAAATAAGTCACAATGACAAATGGGAGTTTGTTGAGATACTGCTTATTAATTATACGTGACGTCAGCAGAGAAAAGGGACGAGGAGTTGTCGCTGACTAGATTGGCTGGAAAGTGGCCTTTTCCCTAGACCATAAATATTGATTTTTGTATCCAAGCAATGCAAGTTCAGCTCGGACTCACTGTACTGCAACTGTATCATGCTGCATGATGTATTCAGGTCAATTTATGTTCTCAATGCATCAGGTAGAGAGAGACCGGATGCATTTCAATAAACGATTTCTAGACAAATGATATTTTGGACATAAGCGCAAAAACTTTGAACCTGACATTTCTACCTGGACACTCTTAAAGTATATATAATTATGTTTAATTGTTTATGGACAATGTTAATGAGTTAATTCCCCGCAAGTAATCCCTTTCCCAGCCAAGGTCCAACGTGTACCATGTCGAGACATCAAGTATTTAAGTCTGAAGAGCATAATGACAATCAAGCATTTGGTTAGCCGAACATGATTTGGAAACTTTGTAGCTTCTCATGTTGCACTTCACACAAAAACACTAAAATAATTAGGTATAAATATAATGAAGTATATATATTTTGTAGTTTCTCAGCAACCCGCATACACTGCAATTGAGTTAAAGCTGCACAGGCACCGATCCATAATCACAGAAAACCATCAAAATGCAAGGCTACCCGGTCAATTCAATTCATCATCACCACTGCCACCACCACCAGCTCTTGTGCTTCTGGCCTGAGCACCATTCTTTCCATAAATGGCTAGCAACCACCTTGTCTTGTGCTTATCCCAAGCAGTGCTCAGCCCTAAGTTCAGCAGATACAAATCAGATACATATCCAGTACTTCAGAAGAAAGTGAGTATCATGTATGTACATGTATATTGTATGTATATAGATGTGTTATTTGCAGGGGTGGCCGCCACCTAGGAATCAGTTTTGGATCAAATAACCCTTGTGCAATTTCAGTCTCAGGTTCCAAGTCAAAATCAAAGAAAGAATAACAAAGAAAGTCAATGTGATGCCAAGATGTGCAGTTTCAAAGACTTTATGGGTATCTACAGGAGTCTCTAGTGGTCTGCTATGTTCGTTTGGTAGCAACAGAATCAACAAGATCCAGCAAGAATGAAAACAAATTTTTGCAATTCCAAACAGAGGATATAACATTAATTATATTTTACCCTTGAACCAAAAAACATCTTTTAAATGATCACATCATCACATATCTTTCAACATTATCCTCACACACACGTATCGAACATCCTTTACAACCATTCCAAAGACACACGGAGCACAGTTTTACAATCAGCCATAACAATTTGAGAAACTGCAACCGATACCATTTTCGTAGAAATTCCTCTCAATGCCTTAAAAGAAAACAAACATATAAAACGTTTCTGAATAACTGGAAACTGAGAACCAAGGCGCCCTCCCCGCTGTGCCTTCACTTTGAGATCTGGCATACCTTCTTCAAGTAGGCACTCCCGCTCAATGCTCTGATCAAGCGATAAATGGAAGAGGACGGCAGAACGGTTCGGTTGGTGGCGTAGATAACTGCAGTGAAAGAGTCATCTGCAGTGTAGCCAAGAGACCGCCAGTAGAACGGATAGTCAGTTAGCAGCTGCGAGTATTCGGGCAAAATGCTTACAGCTCCAGGCACAGAATTCCACACATAGGACGTACGGCCCATGTACCGATAGACGCGATCCTTTAATATCTGTGCACAGAAACAGATATAATTCAGCATTCAACATTGACTGAAAGCAGAAACATATTGAATCAATTTATCAAAGTCTGCGTAATACACAAGGAAGTCCTTAAATTATTCTGAGCACACTTAATAAAATCTTAAATCGCAAAAGCAGCAAAAGTGCTTGAGTAATCACAAAAGAGATCTTTATATGACATGAAAAATTGATGAACTGAACAATGAATGTCTCTGTCACTCGAACAGCTGTTCAGCAATTATTTTTTATGTAACTACAGAGATATCATATATAATATATATATACACACACACATATTATATACATAAAAATTTATATATACACATATGTGCATATACAACATGTATTTCCATATGCAAGCTCTTTGTAGTTTCCCATGTTTAAGACCATCCTACATATATGGCTAACAGCAACATTGACATTACCCTCTTCCTTTTCCAGGTTTGGGACTGGCTCTACCAGAGCATAGGCAATGGTTGTGCTTAATGAAAAACTCATTAGCTTTGTGTCTTGATGGTTATAAATATATACACACTCACATATATATATATATAAAACATATATTATGTATATTACACACATAAACTCACTTCACCCAAGCACAAAATGTGGTGACAACAGTATGGAAATATTACTTAACTGCATAATATGGAAATAATTGGTGGGAAAAGCAACTCCTACAAAGACCTTTGTTTCAAAAAAGAATAAAATTACACCAAATGCACAGTTATACTGATGTAACAATTGGAAAATTTGTGGAAGGAATAACCAAAAACCGGAAGAAAACCCAAACAGGCAAAGATTAACAAATTCCTAGAAAATATACAAGTCTTTCAAGAGCAACATAATATGATTACAAAATCCACAAATGTTATCACAAACAATAATATAAAACAAAAGCAAAATGTGTAATTGTGTATGAGAATGCAGGCAATCAACCCATCCTCTGGGATCCATGAATTCAGACAATTCAAGCTAACAAAATGGTTCTGAAGGCACTTTATCTACTGACATTTACAACCACCATTGAGAGCTTATGCTTCAAGAATAGTCATCCACGAGACACTTCATAGATACATTATATATATATATATATATGTGGGTGTGTGTGTGTGTGTGTGTGTGTGTGTGTGTGTGTGTGTGTGTGTGTGTGTGTGTGGCGCCACACACCAAAACCAGCGTTAAGATGATTTTCCAAGATATTGAGTTTGAGTTTCAAAGGCCTTGTCTCATGCTTTAAAATGACACACAAATTATTGCTCTAGTTTTATTCCAACCAAAGATATAAGGAAAAAAAGTGATCCAATTAAACTAATTAATTAACCAATTAATTTAATTAAAACAAACTAATTTGAATATCAAGAGCATTAAAATAGCTCTAAAACTTGTGTTTTAAAAACTTTTAAAATATTTTAAAATGATTTTTTTTTAAATTCTGCACAAAAATAAAAAATCACAAAGCATATTATTTCCCTAAATATCTCTGATGTGTAATTTCTGACTTAATGCTGATTTCGGTGTGGACTGTCATCTATATGCATGCATATAAAATATCCTACATATATATATACACAATACATATATACATATATATTTGACGCAGTCAAACACTACATCCTGCTCTCTTCAAAGAAACCATGTATTAACCCAAATGTCGGCGTGAGCACTTACATTTACCAGCGACTGACCTTCAGCCGTCATAATTAAGAAGTC
Source organism: Lumbricus terrestris (assembly GCA_949752735.1). Taxonomy (NCBI): domain Eukaryota; kingdom Metazoa; phylum Annelida; class Clitellata; order Crassiclitellata; family Lumbricidae; genus Lumbricus; species Lumbricus terrestris. Next base: position 74,502,749 of record OX457036.1, on the reverse strand, counting down.
ACACAATATTATTAAATACGGTAAGGACCTCCTAATAAGTCACATAATCATTCATGGCAAAAATGCGTATCAGTTTCTTGCTCCCGTGGGCTTGTAACACGATGAGAAATATAAGTTTGTTAATCTGAAATCTGAAGATTCACTAATTTTGTCGAACACGACAAGCTACAAACACGTGATGTGGAAGGACAGTAGGACACCAGTTATATGGTTAGCAGACTGCTGCTGTGTTGCATTGCATTAGACCAGTGGTTCCCAACCTTTATTTACTTTCGGGCCACTTTTTCTAAGTTGAAGGACATGAGGGCCACTTTTTCTTAATTGAAGGACATTAGGGGCCACAAGGCTAGAATTTAATTAATTAAAAGCATATAAAATGGTTATAATTGAATCAAATTACAATGTTTGATGTTATTTATAGACGTCAAAATAAAATAACTTGTAATAGAAAATAATTATGTGCTATATCCTGTCCAAATTGTCAATTTTTGTTTATATTTTTGTTAATTCTCTGAGAGATGAGGGCCATTTTTGGAGGCCTGTGGGCCACTTATGGTCCGTGGGCCACGGGTTGGGAACCACTGCATTAGACACACATGAGAAATGTTTTGCTGAGGTTCGCAGGGCATTCAACTTTTCAAAAGTAAGCCAAGACAGACAAGTATATCAGTCACTTTCCACGTTTACTCCATTACTGGCTGGCAGTCAAATTAGCTCATGATCATTATACGTGTAATTGTTATTGTTACGACAAAGTTCTGCAAAATGCTTCAGGCCAGCAAACTGCAAAAAATCTATGTGACTGTGTGAGCTCTGTCTCCCTCTTTCCACTTGCATAGGCCACCACGCACTGCCCTGTGCTGTCCATGGTGACTTAATGGTTCCTTTCACTCGCTCTGCAACAATGCAGAAGCATTCGTTCTCTGTGGTTGGTCCAACAACCTGGAATGGACTTCCCTCGACTATGTGACACCTCCCAAGCTGCTCTCAATTTCACAAACTGTTGAAGACTGGTTTTTTCGCTTGATCTTGGCCGGGAGCACCTATGAGTAGGTACCTTGAACGGGCGCTATATAAATTACGATTGATTGATATATCTACAGCCAAGAAAAATGGCCACTTGTTGGGAATGAACTTACTAACAGTTTCCAGAAGCTAGGTTAGAAATGTTGCAATGTTTGGCCCACAATTTATGAACTTTTTAAACAAAATATAAAATATTGTTAAGCAGAAAATCACCTATAAACAATGAAACTGTCTCTACCCAGTGTGTCAATCTCTTGTTCCGGCCTTAACGCATCATGTGAGATAACATAGTTTGCTACACAGCTAGTCTTTTAAGAAAAAAATCAACACACACACAGTATTACGTAAAAGACCACTTTCCTGCTGTTCTAGTGAGTGACAAGTGGCAATTCTCTTGGCTGAGGTCACATATTATAGTAATACGAAATCAGAAATTAAATCAGTAATGAAAGTGGCTTGACAAAATAGCTGGGCCAGTTTATGGTCAGAGGGCGCTATATATCAGTGTGTAATCTAGAGCCCAAAAATTAATCCCAGAGCACAGACATGAGACCCGGACAGACCAGGCTCACTGTCAGTCCTTCATAAAATATATTATGACTATAATACACATAGCAGTGTAAATGATAGATTTCAAATTACAACTGCATTGTTTTCACATGGTTATATTGCATGTATTATATTATCCATGGATGCAAGCAAGACCAGTTCGGGTGTGAAGCAATTAGGAATGAAGGACTTGTTTAACTCTTTACCAACCAAAGTGTAGTAAATGGTATGGGAAATCCTATACCTTCGGCCAGTAAAGAGTTAAAGTTGCTCCTCAAACCATCTCAGGGTAAGTTCGAACCCACACTTTCAGTATTTCTTGGTTACCAAGTTTAAGTCAAACGAATGAATTATACTGAAAAAAGTTCAAGACTGTAAACATTCCATCAAACTAAAAGCTGCACATAACTAACCAGCAATCAACTTACATGTAGAAGGTGATCAGTTAGTACAGACGAAAAATGAAATAGTGACAATTTAAACCAATTAAAAGTCAATCAACAGTCAAACAAAACTCAGAAATGCAAACAACTAAAATTTAGCCAAAACTCATTTACTGAAAAGACCACCAAATAGTCAATGAAAAATTACATTTGTGGATGCCTGATAAAAGACGAAGTTGACATTGGACACCTACGAGCATATGGTGAATGGTGAATGATGATGCCTAATAATTGTAAGCAATGCATTTCTTAGATGCCAAGGTTATCAATTTAAGAACTGATTATCAAACAACTGCATATGTAGTCACGTACAGCAGTTCTTCCATGTCTTACCATCCTTGGGGCACATGGCCTCACCGGTAGGTCAGCTCAACGATGTTGCACATGCCATCATATTGGCCAGGATGTTGTATGCCTCGCCTGGTTGGGCTTCATGGAGCAGCAAGCAAGGAACCTACTCCAAGTGGTGATACGTTGACTGATACACCTTTGTCCCCCCCCCTCCTTCATCCGAAGGACTCCCCAACATTTGAGGAACTCTGCCACAATGCAGACACTCCAGCTACTCCATTGAAGCAAGTGGCAACATACATGTAACAAGACTTCATCGCTGTCAGTTGCATACGATGTCTGATGGCAACTTAAGCTAGAGCTGCAGTTTACAAAATGCATTCTCGCAGCTTCTCTGCAAGTGTACAGAAGAGCCGAAATCTTTGCAGATATTCAACACTGAAGACCAGAATGAATAGAAATTCAAATGTGTCTGCAAACATGATGCCCATGATGAATTACGGTGTAATCAAGCTTCACATGTTAAGACCAATCCATTTAAATAATTGGCTGATCATGGATTCCTGCTTCATTAAACACTATATAGCAATCTCGCAATTCAAGGCATTACTCTTACCTCTGCACGTACAACAACAACAAATCACTCTTAATACACGAATACACACGACCACTCAAGCAGTCTGTTCAGCAGAATCAAATCACTCACTCAACCCCACTACACCCCACTCCACCCTGCCCCATTGAGAGACCACACTGTTCATAAGTGGGCTAGGTGAAACACTGCAACAGGCAAATTTTAAGCTGTATTCACAAATGCACTTATTTTATTTTGGTCAAAACAATTATAACTTTCTACATTTTCGCAAACTAGTATAAAAAATGTCAGCCAATTGTTGGCAAGGGCAGTGATAAATTGCGACGGAAATTCACCACATTATACGTAGAAAACAATGAGTGCGCATTTAGCACTTTCAGTTGAGACATAATCATCTCTCAAGAGAAGTCATCTAATAAATACTCAGCACACACATTTTCTAACAAATTATTCTCTTGGGCCACAAGTGTGTCAAAAAGACTGATATATATCGGTAGCCAATTTTCTGGCAACAGTTTATGCCTGTTTTACAAAAAAGTAAAAATTGACAACAATAGTGACCCGAAATATGCAGTCAGTATTGCATATTTCTTGCACAACAAATGCTGCATAAAAAAGTAAACAATTACTTGCAAGAACATTAACATTTATTTAGCAAAATCATGGGAAGACAAAATCATCTATACCTGATCTAAAACAATAGATGGTCTACAGTTTAGAAATGCATGGTAACATAAATTCTATGACAAGAAAATGAGCATTTGAAACTTCTGGCTATTTTCCAAAGAAGTTTCATAAGTGCTCAAAGCCTTTCACATTGGCAACTTTGAACAGCTTTACAGCTGTGTTCAAAGCTAAACAAGTACCTCACTAATTAATACACACCTCTAGCTTTTGCATTTTAATGTTTGACTGATAACAGATTAAATATTATTATAATAAAACGTATTTGACTTATGAACTAATAACCTCCAGAGCACAGCAAACCGAATCATATGGAATAAATTGAAACATATCTTTAACCATTGAATTTGTTTACCTCTAACGTGGTACCAACGATCTTTTCTATAGATGAAAAATACGTGTCCCACAGGAACTGTGTCTGTTGACGCATAGCCAAGATATCACCATGATTAATTGAGCGTACGATACTAGGGATCTAAAAAATACAATTCACTAACATTTTAGAATGATAAAACTCAGTAGCAAGGGTCACAGAAGCATAATTTAAAAATTCCTGAGTCTTTCTAGGTTATCCAAAAGCATTTTCTGAATTTTCAAGACACACTTTTCCAATATATACAATTATACATGTATGTTTGAACAGTTCAGGTTAAACGTTCTGTGCAGCCTGCTCACCTCTTATAACCATTCTTTTCCTTGCCTTCTTTTTCAAATTCCCCCTCCCTCAAAATAGCTCAGATCAATTAGTAAAAACTAAAAGACAGACACATTACTTCTACCATCATGCCAAAGTAGATAATAAAACAAAATAAAACCACTAAATGTTCATCATTTGGAATGCTCATTTCTGATGCAAATGCAATCAGCCAACCGCAAGTCAGAAACAGAATACACGCTCTGAATGAACCTAGTTTAAACTTCTTGGAATAATAAAGACTAGTTCAGTTGCTTCAACTGCTTTACTTCAAGCTCATGGCTCAACACAGCACTGCTTGCTTGGCCTTCTTCACTTTTGATCTCAGAGGTTATCTTCCTCTTTGAAGTGGATTCTCAGCATCATCTCTCGCCTTTGTGGTTTTACTTTCAAGTATTACGGTACTTCTTCATTTGAGACAGATTTAACACCATACACGTATTGTATTACTTTTCTGTTTGCAAATGCTACTTCCATGATAACACTAGCATTGTTGAAGGAATCAAAACCTTTTGTTGAGTAACTAAATACGTTTCATGAAGATTTTCATTGACACTGTCTCTCTACTGCCACAATCTCATGACATGTGACAACACTACAATGAATATAATCCCATGACATGTGCCAAATGGCTGCATATTCAGATTAATCGTCTAGAATCTGTATTAATTAGGTCTTCGGTGTTACACCGAGATGAACTTCCCCATTTAAATACCAAATCTCATTTAGATCCAACTTTAATGTCGTCAACTTCGAGAACATTGAGCATGCACCAGTGAAAGCATCTCTTTCGTGAGAAACCGTATTAAAAAGTTGCACACAGACATTTAAATAACAACATACACGGACTTGTAGTGAACAATGAGCCGCTATCTCTGCTGATGGTTTTCAGTAATGTACGGGTAGCCTAATATAGAGTCACGTTCTGCTGTTATAGTCACACAATCACTGACATCTCTTAATCTCATGCAAAAATATGCCTCAAATTCTCTGAGAACTGAGAGAATTCCCTGATTTTCACCAAATTTTTAAAATTTATGAAATTCCCTGAATTTTCCCTGTTTTCCAGAGTTGTGACCGCCCTGCATAGAGTAAACAGAAGTGAAATCAGACAACTTTCTCCAATAGGATGCTTCTCACACAATACATGCCGGTGCTCTAGTGGCCTTTTTCCTGGCTAACTCAAGTCATGAGCAAGTGCTTCATGAATTATACTTCTTGCCTTCAGGCAATGGATCCAGACTTGAAGCAATGTAGGCTGAAGGTCGCCAGGATTTAATTGTACATCACAGTGTCTGGCAATGTACCCGTACACCACCTACATCTTTGGATTGAGGTCTAAGAGATTAGCAGTTGAACTTCGACCAGAAAATCAATTAAATAACTTTTAATGCCATGCAAAACACAAATAAAAACATTTATCTTTCTATGCATTATATCAACTGAAAACCATACTAAACACTTAATGCACAAACATTCGGAAACTGGCATTGAAATGAGAAAAGGACTACTTAGTAGAGCTTCGACTATTGTGAGATCATGTGCTCTTGGCTGCCATAAATTGCACCACAACTCACAGATACATTAATGATATTTATATTAATTGTGAAGGATGATTACTTTGCCCAATTCCATCTTGTAATCACTCGTTCATGCCTCAGATTAAAGAGTTTTTACACACAAATGAGGCAAAAAAATAATCGTGTTTCCGGTAACAGAGCTAAAAAAACTGGGTAGGTAGGTAGAAATTTCTTTCTATTTTGGTAAAATATTTTTATACAGAGATTACCCGAAAAATTATTCCACTGTCCTTTCTGCACAAAGGTACATGCTGCAACGAAGTACATGTTCTAAGCAAATATAAAATGCCTATAATTTGCAGAATGTCTGTACCCACAAACTGCTCTAGAAAACAATCTTATTAATTTCATTACGTTGACGTTTTTATGGCAAGGTGGAGTGGGATGGGAAAGATGAGTGCTAACAGAACATCACCCCCAACCTAAGTCGCAGCAATAAAAGTGGGTCAGTCGGGTTACCGGAAACACAACATTATTTTTTTGCCTAAATTCGTCTTCTGTAAACTGACTAATACATACTACCAGTCCATGAAAACATCAGAAAAACTCGTCCAACTCAAGACATGTGTAAAAATAGTGAGTAAAAACAGTAAGACCAGTGTTCTGTTACCTGCAAGAGAAGTCGTTCATCTGCCCAAACGACGGCCTTGTTCCAATCAATCACTTCGGAGAAAGGCAAGACCCAGTTGTTGCTAAGAAGAACAGGTATGCAACCAGCCTGCAATGACTCCAGGAACCTAGAGACAGTGATAGCAGAAAGACTGTTTGCTGAACAGCTGCCTCTCTGATCATTCATTCTCAGTTGCCTTAATCTAGCAAGCAGTATGGTCACCCCGATCTTGGCACTTGGTATTCAACGGTTATAAATCTACCACATTCTTGTAGCTTATTTAGAAAATCCTGAGTCACTTACTCTATTAAACTAGAGAAAGGCAGCAGATCTTTTATTGGATTCGTCAGACTCAGCAATCAATCAACGAAATCACAACAAACTAATTATAAACAAAGCACCCAAAGCAGGTGTTTACACAGCAGAACAGCGCTGCTCCCATGTGTAACAGCCACACACCAGTAACTTGCTAAAGATCAAGGGAGAAAAAAATTCTCATCAAGGATGAATGGAACATAAATAGACGCTCTTAAAGAACATGTATAAATAATGACTTTGTTTTCCCAACACAACAGAATCAGATCATTCATTTCTCCACTTCTGCTCGTGCTGCAAGATGGTTGGCCACAGAAAACAATCAGATTTCTCTGCTGATTAATTAATATATATTCATCAACTAATCAATAACTGCAATAGCTGAAAATAAGTCTTTTGTGTTATTTTTACTACCAGATTCCTAGGCAATCTCACAAAGAAAGATATTACAGAACATTTAAATTTATTAAATACTAAATAATTACTAAACGCCATACAAATGAAAGAGTACATCATGCAGTCGTCAACCAAATCATACAACACTCTGTCATTCTCCACAATGGGGCTTCATGTACAATGCTCTATAATACTATTTTACTTAATGCTAAGACTGCAAGCGGCAGTCATACACACTGCACACTACACTCACACAAAAACACCAACAGACTCGCAAAATTTTACACACACACACACACACAAATACATCACAAACATGTTTACCAACATGACAATCACGAAGTCATCTTTACTTTCCTCTCATCTCACAGACCTGCCCCTATATCTTTCCTCTCCGATGTCCATCTTTCTCTCTGTATGTCTCTCTCACCCACCTTCTGTCTGTCTCATTCACCCTCTGTCTTTCTGTCTATCCCTGTCTACGTGTCTCACATTCAGTTTCCCAAACAGTCCAGTGTCATCCATGGCAGCATGAACTAATGGATGTGTGATAGAACCAGCATCAGAGCATCAGCATCATCGGCCGCCTGGTCTGCTGCTGCTGCTGTAATCTCATGCAATTGTAATGACCACCTGTTTATATTCAGCCCACGCAGGGTCATCACAACGGAAAAGGTCAACAAGTGTGCAAGAGAAACACCTAATCTGATAGATCTGCCTACAGTGCACTGTCTTCTGAGCACTGTGAAACTCCTTCCTACCTGTACGAGCCAAGTCGTCTCCCACGAGGCACCAGGCAAAACGTCGAGTTTTTAAGCATCACTTTGTAGTCCCATCTGCAATTCAAAACATAAGCACACATCAGTTTGATCTTTCACTTGTGCTGTTTAAAAGCATTTAGCTACAAACAAACATAACGAGCTCATTAGCAATACCACATCACCTGGCACTTATACAAACTTAAACCCCCCCATGCAAAACGCACACATCATTCTTATGTACTTGATAAACCTAAATTCCCACAGCACTATGGCATGTTTAAATCCTCCAGGGCTGGTAAACCAAACCCTTTAAAAATGAGACTCTTGAAACATGACATTTCATTTCGATCACAAAATTGCCAAATGCTGCAAATGTTCAACAACATCATCTTCAGTCAGATATCAATAGCCAAAATCTCTTGTAACACACAAACAATTCTGAATCATAATCAATCACTAACAGCCTTATTAATGTATTTAAACCAACTTTTTCACCACAGAAATCTACAACCTGTCTGCGACTTATGGCCATGGTCAGTAACAGTGACTTGACTCTTATTGACAATACTATGAGAAAAAAATTAAAAGAGGAAGAATGCTGTAACCCAATTGATATTGATTTTGTATTTGCTTTACGATGTCTGCACACCAGAACGTGTGGCTTTTCTGCACAACATGCTTAATAAAGAATAAAGTTATTTATTTACTTACTTACTTAACTGAACCTTTATTTGCCTATAATTGAAGACTATAAGAATGGATGTAGGACACTGTAGGTAACCTATAGGCTATAGGTGAGAAAATTTCAAAACATTTAAAGTTAATCGTAACTGAAGCCTAGACCTGAACTAGCAGAATAAACTAAACTGGATTTCAATCAAATTCCAACCACAATAATCAAGAACTTTAAGATCAACATCATGTAAAAATACTCAATGCATCAGCAAATGGTCATTACAAAGTAAAATCATATTGTAATAAAAATCCTAAACAAAGTCGTGTCTTTCAATCAAATAAAGAGAAGGAGACACAGAAACAAGGGTCTATATTTATATTATTTAATATTATTCTATGAAGGAAATGAATCCACACAAATACAATGAAGGCCAAAACAAAACAGTTGCTTTTACTGTCATTGCCTTAGACACAGTTACAACATGACCCGTGAAATGCCATTCCTGGCTGGCAGTAGTTGTCTGTTCAGAGTTTGTCTCCCTTGATTGTAGTACATCAAGTCTGAAAGCCACTGAATTGTCGAAAGAGGACCAGCCACGGAGATAGTCGCAGGCAAAATGCTGTCCAGGCAATGTCCATAGAGTGCAGTATATACAATTGTAGGACGGCTGACCAAGAAACATAGTTAAATATAGAAACACGCAAATAGCAAGGTAAAACTCAAAAATGCGCAATGGGCATTCAGAAAAATTGAAAGAAACAGAGACAAAATGCAATTGTTTGAAGTTAACCATTATCACAAAGAGACTGTGAAAGGTTGGAAAACTGGACAGAATGCCACATTCACCAAATCACTACTAAACCAAGCAGTGGAGTTTAATAGAATGGAAATTATCAGTATTATCTCATCCTTCATCATTTTTGACAAATAACATACCACGGAAAACTTCCAATGTGATGAAGACTTTCAAGATTCAAGTTTTTTAACTTTTACAAATTCGACTGTTCACTAATCAAAGCTAATCTGCTTAGACTAATAATCAGCCCAGTAATCACATCAACTTTTCTGATAAGAGACAAAATTTTGAAAGCAGATTCTAAGCTAACGTCCTAGATAAATAAGGAAATGTGCTATGGCAACGCTAGCCAGTGTTTACGTACATCATGTGAAAATTTTGCAAAATTTTCACATGATATAAGTAAACACTGGCTAGCGTTGCCATTGGCTCCTGGCTGTATCAATGAATTATGTTGTAAATTGAAGGGACTGTCCCACAGCCTCATGCTTCATGACTTGGATGGACATTTTCTGCATTTTACTTGCACAGAACATCATGCTTTTTAAACTGATCCATCTAAACATCTGTCTGAAATTGCCTTACTCTTCAAATTCTGACGTCTTATTGTAACCGCCTTCCCCTGCACAATGCACAGACTGCTGAGCTTTCCCCATGCAATTGAATACTTTGAGTGTTTCTTACTGGATACCATAATTAAATAAAGACCTATATAACGATAAAGTTAAGAATGTCTGGCACTGTCAGTTATATTGCTTCGAACTAAGTAATCCGTTCTTTCAGGCTTGCAGTGCATTCAGTCTCCTTATCGTGCACTAACAATTAGACTTACAGCAATAATAATAACAATCTGAGGTTTTGCACTTCTCAGTACAAATTTTAAAAGCAGGATTTGTTGCCTGTCCTATGACGTGAATCAAGTACTAGACGTGACTTCATACAGTTTGTAAGACTTTTCATGTGTTTCAGATATATTCTGCGGCAACCTTGAACAATAGCCTCAGTGAGAATTCTATTCCCAGCAACCAAACACACTGCTGTGAAAGGCAGCATTCAGCGTAGTATATCTCTAACCTCATTCTTGTCTCATTAGAAACCAAAAAATAACATTCTCCACTTAAACACCTGCAGGCGCAAGTCAACCAATCTGGGTAAATCAATAAATTAGCCTAACTACCCTTTCTCGTTAAGCAAGTACCAGGTAGCCAAATTGATGGACACTGCACTGCCACCTACAGACAGCTTCATTTGACAGCTGGTGACAAGATTAATATCCTTCCCTTAGGATAAAAGCTATCCTGATATGAAGAGGAGGCAAGTAACCCAACTGCATTTCGCTTATTTGCAGAACACAATCTAACTGATAAAACGTCAGAACCATAGACAGCTCAAGCAAATCTTCAGCAGAAGAGATGGATTGTCAAAATGTTCTCACTCTGCATTGAATAAGAAATACTTCTAGAAATCTGAGTGAAGACTGCTTTCATACCCTATTGCTTTTAGTGGTCAAATCCAAGAATTAGGAAGCCAAAACAGCAGTAATGACACACACATATGTCCAAGCACTGGATACACTTGCCAAGTCCAAAAGCATTAAGACAGGTTCTTAAAGCCATTGCATAAATGTACACTGTGTCTGGAAAAATCCCAAACCCTTATGAAAATGATTTTAAAAAACAAGTAAATAGTAAACAATTTTTAAACAAAATGTAATCCTGAAATATTATTGAACTATAATTTGTGTTCAAAATGTCCACCATTGGCTTCAACACAAGCTTCGAGAAGTACACGCCACTGGCTAACCGCATTAACAATTCGCTCACGGAGTTCTTCAATGTTTCTGACCTCTGTTTTGCATACTTTCTCCTGCATTATTCCCCAAATTTTGATGGTAATTATGTAGAATCAAAAGGTTTAGATGTTTTCGAAATAAATTATCATCAACTATAGTTTCTTCATTCAAATTTTAGGGTGTTGGAATTTTCCAGACACAGTGTATATGTGTATACTTGCAAACTCACACACATGCACCTGCAAAAAACAAACACACACAATGAAGTACACAATTACACATACGGATAACATACATTTTTTAACCTATTAATTTATTAATTGTGTGTTACTCCAGCCTCTGCAGGCGCAAGTCGCGCGATACGTTTTCGAGATATTGGCCAAAAATGACCGACCGGGTCAAATTTGAGCGTTTTGACTTTGATTCAGATTCGTGTAATATAATCATTATTTTATCAAAAAAACCTCTTTGGATGACCAAATTTTGCGTTTTAATCTGCGTGAATCGCATTATTGTAGAAGGTACCGAAACAAAATGAACGAAAACGTCCGTTTTTATTACAAATAGATCGCCTTCTAGTGTCGCCATGTCGCGAATAGGTGAGGCTTGTTGTATACCTCTGGAAAGCTTAGCATGTCTATTTTTAGATTTATCAATGCACTGACCTTGTTTTTCAAACACCAAGCAATGATAGGAGAATTTCCAAGAGGCCCGAAAGACCGATTAGCATAAACATATTTAAATGCCTCGAGGTCATTCCCTAGTAACCGTCACGTGATCAAAATTCCCTAGTGTGATTGGACAGTACTCAGGTCGGGCCAGGTCAGGCACGAACTGCGCATGCCTGGCCTGGCCCGACCCAAGTACTGTCCAATCACACTCGATATGATGTCTAGATGTTTTGATTTCATTTTCACCGTTCTCTTCGAGAAAATTACTTTTCAATGTAAAATAATCTCAATTTCGGAAGAGAATAGGATCCCCGACGCATTGAAGTCGAAATTATCATCGGCGTGTTTTTGCGGACGAATTAGAAGTGAGTCGATGGTATAATTTTCTACAGTTCCGAATGGTTTCGATTAGGCCTTCCATAGCGATTAATTTTCGAGGGATGAAAATGATTCAGACGAGTTTGGAAAATGTTGCGAGTTTTGGCCAAGACCTTGACGTTGGCATACTTGCTGCTCGGATTAGATAATTGACCGATTAAATTGTCGTTAACATGCGTCAGTGACACTTTGACGAAGCTAGATAGAGGGAGATCTAACCTAATGGAGGCTTACAAGATAGTCACTGCAGCCATGGAGAGAAAGCAGCAAAGTGGGAGAAGTTATTAAATTAGCATCAGACAAGAACAAGGCAACTCGACGATGCAACATTATACATTAGGCTATTTAAGAAAAAATTAGTGCAGAAATTCTTCAGTGCAAGAGTTGCAGATGGAAAAGCTTGAATAGCAGTAGGCCTAGTGTCTCAGTCCATGGACAGTGTCATGATTTTTATGTGGAAGTTATGGAAACAGGCTATTCAGCGTTCCAGGTGAATTAGAAGTGGTTGTAACATGAACTGTCGGTCTTCTAAACCACTTGAAGCCATTGTCATGTTATGTTAGGTCATAGAAAGTGTTGCTCCCTTCTTCAAGAAATTTTCTGAGGTAAATTATACTAGCTAGGCTACATGTCGCCTCGTTCTATAAAAGGTAGCCTACATCAAAAAAATTCCTTCAAAACCCAACCTTCAGTATGGTGCAAATGCAAAGCATTTTTCATTTGTGTCTTGCTTTGAATCTTTGCTGCAAACATGAGTTTATTTGCTGAATGTAAATGTAATTATGAATGGTAAAACTGAAACAGCATTGCAGGATGAAAGTTTGTGGTTTGAAATTTGCATTCTTCGGATTTATTATTTCAACAGGTTTTAATAATTCACACTAAAAATATCACATCATCAGATGCATTTAAGCAAATGCAATGAATTTTTATTTGCTGAATGTAAATGTGATAATGAATGGTAAAACTGAAACAACATTGCAGAATGAAAGTTTGAGGTTTGAAATTTGCATTCTTCAGATTTATTATTTATACGGGTTTTAATAATTCACACTAAAAATATCATATCATCGGGTATATTTAAGTAAATGCAATGAAATTTGCAGCATGCATTGAGCCTGGCATGGACATTGTGCATGCCAAATTTCATGGCAATAGCTCTATTATTACTATACGTTGTCAAGGACTTTCTTATGTAAACTTTAATTGCGATTTTTCTCGGTTTAAGTATTTTCATGATATAATACTTCAAATGAACATATCTCAGGTTCTACTGAAGATATCTGAATAGTTTTTGCATTGATGGAAACGTGATTTCATGCTGCAAAATAAAATGAAATAATCTCATTTTTGAAAATATTCGACTTGAGCCTGGTTTTGCTGGAGCACCTCACAATTTTACTTGTGCGATGTTCAGATTGCTCTATTTATAAGTTTATCCTATTTATCAACTCCAAACGTTTTTAGTGTAAAATAAATGATGCGGATTCAATAATCATGTTAAGGCATGAAATAGCCAATTATGTACTGAAGTGCCGTTAAGCCTAATCAATCAATCAATCAATCAGGATTACATACATTTGAACCAGCTGCTAATATTTCTTCAAAGCATTTACTAATAGACTCACAGTCATTGCATTAACAGAAGCTTCTTGAAATGGTCCACCTACCAACGTGCGACATAAATCACAGATAAATTGCTGCTAAATATCCGGGTAGACCATCAAAGTGTTTGAAAATAAATTGAATGCATATATCAATAAGAGGAAGCTGTCACTCCAGTTTAACTTTTGCTTCTAAGGATCCTGACAACCCAAAGGAATCCTATTATCCATGACAACTGAAAGAGCTTGGAATAGCTTCCTAAATAGAATGCTGTAAAAGTTCTACAAATTCAGAGCATCAATTTCAACAGTCAGGCAATGCATGCCATCGTGTAATATATAATACAACGAAGGACTACATTGGGCAGATGATCAACAGATCAAGTGCTGCGGAAGTCAAAAGACCAAGAAGCATAGACTAAAAGTAATGGTAAAACTATTTCTATATCTAGAGGGACGTCAGTAAGAACCATCGCATGCTCTGAATTAAACTACATCCGCTTAGCATATCTGATGCTCAATGAACTCATTCAAAATCAACATCCAAATCAAACTTCATAAACTGAAAAGTTAACGTAATTTCTACATGTTAAGATATTATACATTAAGAAATTTAAGCCTGAAGGAAAAGAAGAAGAAATTTAATGCAAAATGTAGAAAAGATTTAGTTTAGAAAAACTTGGAGAGAGTCCAGACATGAGCAATGCAATTACTCAAAGAGCCAGCGTGTATGCACGAGCTGGATGGAATTTGTTGGTAGAGCAAAAGTCAGTTGATATCTCCAAATGCAGAGGTTTTCAATAAGGATATGGTGGTCAATGCCATTTGCAGTCTAAGCAGTCCAAGACAATGGCACAATTGGGATATGATATAATATTTCTTGATGAAAACCTCCGCCAATGGAAGTGGAGGATGATGAGGAGAAGGCCATTCATAATGCAGAGGTCAAAGAAATTCCAATAAATATTTTCCCATAATAAACTAAACACAGAAATGACCAAATTATCTACAGGCTGTGACAAACAGTGTGCAGTGACCAAGGCAAGACAGCTGGGAAATCCATTTCTTCCTTTCTAGATGTAAATCAATACCAACACACACAAGCGCGCATACACACACACATGCACACGCACACAAACACATGTGCACACACAAACACATGTGCACACACAAACACACAACTGAACTATGCTATACCAGGTTAAAGGCATGGTTAACGAGATTTTTGAAGCTTAAACCCATACAGAAGTACAGCACCAGTCAAACCAGCAACAGAGATACTAGAAAATACTAACATACAGACATACTTGCAGAGACAACTGCTGAAGCAAATACACAGAGAGCCCAGCTGGAAATTGATACAAAGATCCGGAGATAGAATTTGGTCAAGGTGTTGAAGCTATAAATGTCACAATTATGCCTTACCCTGTGGGTTTTTATCGGTCATATAGCAAGACACCTGCAACTCATCCAATTACATTCAGATCCAGGTTAAGTCATGTATCACCTTTACACCAATCATCATCCAATCAGAACTGCCTGCATCATTTAATGCATGGAAACTGGAATCCAAACCAAAACACAGCAGGTAAATCTCTCTGAAGTACACTTCAAAAACTATTGTCTAGAAATAGCAGAAGCTTGCACAGTCAGTATTGTTTGAGCTATCAATTGCCTGGTACAATAGTAGCCTATTGCCAGACATTACTGAGTCTAAAGTATTGAACTTAGAGAACACTACCTGTCAAGAAGTTCTGACACCGGACAGTTCATATTTGTGAGCTGCCTCCTATTGCAACACGTCAGGAGTGTTCTTTTTAATACACGTGTATTTCCTTTTTAAAATTAATTAATACACATGTATTTTCTTTTTTAATACACATGTATTTTCTTTTTTAATACACATATATTTTTTTTTAATACACGTGTATTTTCTTTTTTAATACACATGTATTTTCTTTTTTAATACACACGTATTGCATCACAGCTTCAATCAACCACCAGAAAAGCAAATGAAAAGAGCTGCATATGATGACTGCATTGTTTCCTACGTTTTTTTTTATTGTGGGAACAATAAATGATTTGATTTGATTTGATTTGAAAGTAAGGCAGACTATGTTCAGCTATTATTATAGTGAATATCTATCACCAAGGCAGACTGTGGTCAAGTCAGTAACGCAGCTAAGCCTAGTGGTTAAGTACTAGCAAAATTATCAGATTTTAACCAGGATATGTGAGATGGTAAATAAGGTACAAGCCAAACATGGAAACAAGCATAGATGATGTCTAGTTGTTTCACTGTGGCTGCAGACCAAAGAATCTTTTATGACAGTCTAAGCCAACTGTTCTGCCACATATTACCTCACGAGTGCTGTTCAGCCTGTTCGTCGATAAATAATTACAACATATTTCTGTTCGGATAGGTTGCCTGTGGCAATGCTATATTAAATAATGCGTGATTGTTCTGTGACATGTATGATGTTCAGAGAAGCTATGAAGCTCTGTCCACAATAATTAACACCTGACCAGCAGATATATTATACATGGAGATACTGACAACATGTCAGCAGCAGCGGAAAACAGTCAATTAGCCACTTCACTCAAAGACACCCTCCCTCCCGCCAAAGTCATGTCAAATGTCACACAAATGAAATAACAAATATCTTTTTTATTTACTTCATGTCTCCTGCTTATATCATAAATTTTCTATGACCCAAATGAGCTTTACTGGCAAGGCAAACAACACTGTGTACACTGTGTATGCACAGAGGCTGACATTGCATGAAGGCTAACAAGGACCTATTAACAGGGACATAATCTATGACTGCTTCCCTTGCCTTGACTTGTGAAAACTATAACAGCTAGCCTACAACTGAGACTTAAAGTAATTCAGGTAAATTAAAACTACAAGCATGGCTTCCAAAGCAGTCCACAGCCCAAAGGTATCTTCAATTGCAAAGATGCCTATGACAATTTCCACGCAACACAGATATATCATCTGGAGAAGTGTGAAAGTAGTGGTGCCAGTGGGATTCATTTCACACATTCTGAACATTTTTTCTTTTACAGACTACCCTGGGACAGCATGAAGTGTTTGTTGGCTGAACCCAGTAGACATTCGCTGTTAGCTGAGGCATGAATGTCCCAGCAACAGCAGCAGCAGCAGCAGCAGTGCCTGGCCATCATTCAGGGTTATCTGCCATTACCAGAACTTGGACACCAGATTAAATGGCCTCCCATCTATGATGGACTGGTAGGAAATGTGAGATTGAATGAGCCAGTGAGTGAGTCAGATAGCATCACCATCATCCGTCCAGGCCTTTTTGGAGTCTCAAGTGGCCTAGATGCCTCGCCACTTTTCCCTCCCTGAAATGTTTTCCATATGTGAATCCACAAGAACGCTTTCATGCAAATATAAAGTAAGCAAACAGCATAAGACACCATATTTACTACAGTGAAACACAATTACCCTTAAAACTATAGCCAGACTGAGCCAATACTATGAATGCGGAAATTTTGATTGAGTATGAATGACCTACATCCATTTCAGTCAGTTAAATTCAATTCATTCATAAATGCTCAGTTCAATTCTGTAAATGCCCTGAAAAGTTCAATATATAAAAACTATCACAACCAAGATTTTTGTAAACATTTCAAAGTCCATTCATGAAAGTTTCCTTGCAATGCAATATTGTATATCCAGACTACAGAAAAATCATAAATTAAGAAATAAGATAGCCCATGGCTATGAGAAAAACTCTAAGTGAGTATACATCCCCGCATTTTCCACAGCCAGCTCATATGCTCATATCTGCTATAAGGATTCTTTTCTGTCATCTCTTCCATCCCTAACTCTGATTGGTACTGGACGAGGGCCAATCACATATTCAAATGCTTGCCTTATTCTTTTTATTTGTGTGCAGCTCCATTTCGTGTCAACTTCTCCAACCAAGTGTAAAGTTTAGCCAACTCTTCTGTGTGTATATATATATATATATATATATATATATATATATATATATATATATATATATATATATATATATATATCTTCCCACCAGATTACAACATTATCTAATTAACTTTTATTGTTAATTTGTACCTTGTGTCACGACGCACAATGCACAACGTGTCAACTGATGTCTGGTTGGCACACACGAAAAACAAACGATAATCAGATGAATATCGAGAAGATCATTCTATCGATAAAGACAAACTGACATGTGTACCTGCTCAACATTTTCTACATTTTCTACTTGGATGCTGATGTTGTTTGGCATCTTATCAGTAACAGAACAAGAGAATAGAAGACATCTGCCGACAAGCGAAGGTATCCAAGCATCCCTGCATCACCAGAAATGATGCTGTGATGCTCAGATCAAACAAAAGAGATCAACGTCAGCAACCAAAGACATTAGGAATCAAATTCAGGTAAGCTATAAGACACATGGATGCAAAGGAAGCCTTTCCAGGTCAAGTGACAATGCTGTTAACACAAGAGCAGATCCTGCGTTGGTCACAGGGAAACTGTCACAGTTGGTCACATATGATTTGGGGTGGGGGGCAATACCACCAAGCCATCACAAACCAACTTAAACAGAAACTGTAACTTAAATAATTAAGGGTGTTGTGAAACTAATACACAAATACATACACAACTAGCCTTTGCTTCCACATATACATACAAAACTAGCCTTTGCTTCCACAAATACATACACAACTAGCCTTTGCTTCCACAAATACATACACAACTAACCTTTGCCTCCACAAATACATACACAACTAACCTTTGCTTCCACATATACATACACAACCAGATTTTGCTTCCACAAATACATACACAACCAGCCTTTGCTTCCACAAATACATACACAACCAGCCTTTGCTTCCACAAATACATACACAACCAGCCTTTGCTTTCACAAATACATACACATCTATACAGCAAAAAATTAACAAAAATCTCCAAAATGCCAGACTTTGATTCCTCTTTTTCTCAGCTCCATGGCATACCAGTGTGACACCTTGTCATCACATCCAATACTTTAAACCAAGCTGACCTTCTGTGGCACAAAGACTTTGGCTCTAGAAAATAAATCATCATTTGTGGCTAAACCATGACATCTGCATCAAATAGTCCTGAGACTGCCTCTGTATTACGGTACATATGCATGTGCTGGAATATTTCAACGTCTGCATGCTTTTAGGATAGACCACCAGTGTTAATGAGTGCTGCATACTTTATATATTCTGCTCACAGCAGTCATAGTTATAGCAGACAGATACACATGTACATGGCAGTACATGCAAATCTTGTATATATTTACATACAAGTTCAACGTGAGTTCTGTGAAGGCCCTATAAGCTGTTGGAAGCAGGTGGTCATGAACCCTGTTCAATCGACATCTGAAGCATGGAATTCCCTGATGTGCAGAAGCATCAACTGAGTGGCATTAAAGTCCATTAAAGCCATGATGAAGACCCAAGCAGAAACAGAGGAAGGAAGAATGAGGGCAGAGGAGGAGGAGCAGGAGCAGGAGAGCAATGAGGAGGATCAGGAGTGAGGAGGAGGAGGAGCACAACAATGAGGAGGAGGAGCAGGAAAAGGAGGAGCAGAACAATGAGGAGGAGGAGAATAAGAAGAATGAGGAGGAGGAGCAGAACAATGAGGAGGCGGAGGAGCAGGAAGTGGAGGAGGAGAAGAAGAATGCGGAGGAGGAGAAATAGGAGGCCAACTAGGAGGAAGAGGAGGAGGTGGAGAAGGAGGAGGAGAAAGAGGAAGAAGAGGAGCAGTAGAAGGAGGCCAATTAGGAGGAAGAGGAGGAGGAGAAAGAGGAAGAAGAGGAGCAGTAGAAGGAGGAGGAGTATGGTGGCCGACATTAAGGAGGAAATTAAAGTCCCACAGATGATGATGAAGGTGGACCCAGAGTTATTGCAATCACACCAGAGGACAAATTAACTCAAATGGCCACTGATGGTGAGCAGCTGAGGCAGGCAAGGGCGATACAATACGTGGCTCCACATGTATCTGGTATTAAAGGAGGAAGATGTCTCCCACACAGGGCACAACAAGTGACAAGGCAGAATGGCAGACCCAATCAGACTGATTTGTCTGACCAGACACACACTGTGCCTTGGACTGATTAGGTTTAGTACAGGTTCCAGGTGTTGGTCTAGTGATGCAGCCTCACACACAATGCCAGTTCAAGCACCAAAGATGACATACTTAATTGCATACCAAGTCTCCTATTCACCAATTGATGCATTCAATTCCTTTGCAGCTAAATTCAACGTTTAAATATTCTCAAACATTCTCAGCTTTGAATCATCTTTAAAACTCAAACAAACATTTAATCATTCTATAATTTTTATAAAAAAGGTCTTTCGCAAATATTGCAAATCAGAAAAGTGTATGTCGCATGTTGAAGAGGTCATATATCCAAACTTAAGATAACAATTAGAATTGCACCTGCTTCAAGTCATGTTATAACAAGTCCAGTTGAAGAGGTTCAAATCAAATTTAAGATAACAATTAATATTATAACTGCTTCAGATCAATCTATAACAAGCAATTGAAATATTGTAAGTAGGTATTCAAATTAGCTAGAGTCTATGTCAATCAATGTGATCACTGATCATCAGTTGTACCAACAGCCAACCAGAAAAACTGACCTCACTGATGAACCTATATGTAGAGCAATAGGATAGAGAGGCATTAGTATGAGCAGATGAAACAACAGCTACATGTAAACAGCTGCATAGAAGGTGGAAGAAGAACTGATCAATGGTCCGAACAGCCTTGGCATGATACTGCCTGTCTGTCTATCTCACCATCTGCCTGTCAGTCTGCCTGCCTCTCTCTCTCTCTCTGTCTGTCTGTCTGTCTGTCAATGAACAATAGTTCTTTTATATCACCTGGCTTCAGTCAGTAATCTACAACTACTGATGCTACTGACATTCACTAGGCCAGTCCACCAGCAGACTGATCTTGCTCCAGTAAATCCCTCCATTATGGATTAGATTAGGAATGTAGGCTACATGATCTTCTGACAAAACATAAAAGTGGAAAATCCAGACAGATATTCGGACCACACTGGTTAGGTCAATGTTCGGCACAACTCACTTTGAGGACGACTTCCACAAAATGTTCAGTTGCACAACTGAAACAGAGCACTATTCATCTGCTTCATCGAATGCACAGTGAGAATTGCAGGGGGTTGGAGTTGAGGGGGGTTCAACTTCCAGTATTTGTTCAGAGGGGTCCATAGCTAAGTATTCTTTGCACACCCCTCAACCTCAAGATCACCCTAAGCACTGAGAATGCTTAGAGCCCATGGACTGCCCTCTGAGTCTCTGCAGGAGGTAGCTCCAGTCGCTTATGTCGGGAGGATCCTCTATGCTGCCCCAGTCTTGTGGGGTTCAATATGAGCCTGACGACTTGGTTTAGTTCCCGCTCCTTCCCACAATGTTCAGGAACATGAAGAAATTAGCTGCTGGAGCTGATGCTTGGCTTTTTCGATGATAAATGTCAATCACATGCTGAGAATCCTTTTTGTATCTCTAGCAAAATCCACTTATAACTTACACCAGCGTTTCCCAAACTGTGGGTCGCGACCCAAAAGTGGGTCGCAGAGCTTTGGCAAGTGGGTCGCGAAAGTTCTTATTTCTCTGTTAATTTCAGTATTTATTCCAGTAACCCTCAAACGTCATACTTTATTACTCTGTTATAACTAGTGAAACAACATTTGACTATGGTTGGGCTATAACTAGCTTCTACTTGTGCGTGTATGTGAACAGGAAACAGTGCACGAGACTTAGCAACGAGACTTAGCATGATTAATAAAAAGTCTGCCATTCAAAAATAAACAACGTGTATTTAAATTTCACAAATTTTATTTTCAATTTTTAAAACTTTGCGAAAAAGCATGGATAAATTTTTGAAAAGAAAACGAGAATCTTTGTCATGTGTGAGTGGTCATAGCTCAGAGTCGGAGTCGGACGATGATGTTAATTCAACTCTTGATAATCGACTTCCGAGTACGAAGAAGGCATGTCCGTCGAAACGTAAATATTATGATTCATATCTGAAATTCGGATTTATTTCAACTGATTCAGGCGATGAACCAAGACCTCAGTGTGTGATTTGTTTGGAAATTCTTGCGAATGCTAGCATGAAACCGTCCAAACTGTTTAAAAGTTTAAATTTAACGATTAGTTACTGTTACATTGATATAACAGTTGCTTGCATTGCAATAAATGTTGGCTTTTTTCTTAAGTTAAATTTCACTGTTTTAAATGTGGTTATTTCTAAATGCTTGATGTAAATCAGCATATCTTAATCCCAATTTATGAAGCAATCCTTAGTTAGTGTTAGTTTAGTACTCTGTACCTAATTTTGTTTAGTGGGTCCAGAGACAGAAAAAATATTCCCAAGTGGGTCCCGAGCCAGAGAAGTTTGGGAACCTCTGACTTACACCCTAGATTGCATCCATTACCAGTGAAGGATGTTAAAAGCTTTATTCCGAGTGTCCTCTTTGACGGCCATCAGTGACATTGTAATGTTCACAATAATTTTCTGTTTCCATTTAATGTGCTTTGACATAATTATAGAGTAACTGGGTGCGGTGTGTCACCCAGATTTGTCTCATTTTTTAAATAAACAAAGATTATACACATGTATATATCATAGCCTGATACCCCAGTTATTTTTCTACAAGTCTCCTACTGATCGAATGTGTGCAGCAACTGACAGCAGGAGCTGCAGGACGCATGGAGACTGGAGAGATCACTAGATGCTGTGCTGCAGTCAAATGCAGTTGGCATGATTTAATGGAGGCCAATCAAATTGGAGGAGTAGAAGCAGGTGTCCCCCAAACACAACACGTTTCAATGTTATGGCATGGACTATCCTATAAAAGAGGTATGTAAGAGCACTCCTATGCCGAAGTCCATGACTACGATCTTTGTTGGAGGCTATAAGGGCCGCTACTCCAGATGACTTTAGGTTAGCCAAGTCCTAATGAGGTGACGGCAAGGACATGACAAAGGGTTCCTCAGCCCATCAGCAGAATGGCTTCAGCAAACAGCAGCAGAGTCTTTATGACACACACTAATCAAGAATAACTCTCAGAGACATGCAATTTTCATCGCCTCAAAAAGCATTTGGGACAACGAAAGGCACGAAGACAACAACTCAACCACTGGACAGACTAGTACTAGTAGTAGTAGTAGCAGTAGTAGTAGCAGTAGTAGTAGTAGTAGTAGTAGTAGTCGTAGTAGTAGTTGTTTCAGTTTAGCAACAACACTGTGTGACAACAGAGATATTAGTGTAACTAACCCTCCTCTTTTATCCACGCTTAGGACTGGCATTGTCAGAGTAAGACTAGTGGAGGAATTTCTGAATCTAGTGCTCATCCTGCCATACCCAGTTACCCACTCTGTGTTTTAGGAATGAAACTCCAGTCCATGTGTGACAGGCATAATCATATATGTTGCCTATCATTCACAAGACAAGCAAACTAGATCACTTGGTTGCCATGGTCACCACGCTTATCAAGTTCACAGGTTTCAATACTAACGACTGCATGGGACAGAGAAGTATGTCTCCTTAGCAGGAGTCGCTCACTGACCTCAGGTCACGGTGCAACACAGTTCCACTAACAAGATTATAATAAGATGCATCGGAATGTACTCCATACATACTATGTACAATAGTATAAAAAATATTAGATGCTACACCAGTATCTTGCTAGAGGTGTGGAGAGTAGGCATGCACGACCAGAATGCAATTAAGTAAATTACCGTTAGTAAGTATTGTGCATAAACATGTAAGCACATGTGTAATTATGTAAGTATGTATGACATAAAGCAATATGTATGTTGTTGGGTTCACTTGCTCTAGTCTAGAAGATGATGAGTAATACTCAGGTCCGTAATGTAAAATAACATCGATTTATTCAATAACAGAGCAGTCTGACAAGGAGTAGGTTAACGTTACCCAAAGCTGACATGAAGTACGACCGATACAGCTGATTCGACAGAGCTGACGTGAAGACACACCAGGCTAACGGAGCCCAAAGGAAGACGGATGTAGGCCAGTTCACCAACGGGGTGGGACGGCAATCGAAGAAGACAAACGTCGTAGAACACGAACCACACGCCACGCTCAACAGGAGTCGAACACACACCACAGAGTAGACCCACGACAAGAAGCAAGCCCCCACAGTAGTAGCCCTTTAAATAGGCCCTGCCCTTCCCTCAACTCCCACATAGTCAAGGAGAGTCCAAGTAAGGAAGCCCAGAGGGGTAATAGGTAGCTAACACTCACATACCCCCCCACCAGAACATGAGGAGTCCAACGGGGACGACGAACTATACGAACAATGCTACGCCTAAATGCAAAATCACTCAGTACAAGCCATTACACGTACTAAGCAATTCAGCAAGACTTAACTAAATAATGCATCGCACTCATAAATAACGTAAGAGTCCGATATAATCATGATCTGAATACACAAACTTCATATAACCCAAATCATCAGTTCACACGTAATCACGATATATATACATACACATCAATAGTTCAAATGTCCAAAAAACTATATCTGAAACACAAGAAAAAATTTGGACACCAACTGGTGTATCAAAAAATGAACCAAAATGTATACTGGTCATCGGCACAAGCCACCCTACACTACAGACACACTGAAGAGTTCATTGCCGAAGAATTCCGTGCTTTCCTTTTATGACAGAACGTTCCATTGAAACTGTTTCTGGACAGTGTTTGACTTTTCATGACAGAATGTTCCATTGAAACTGTTTCTGGACAGTGTTTGACTTTTCATGACAGAATGTTCCATGGACATACGACGAGGATAGACGTACCAGAGAGCATCTCTAGCACGCCCGACGACTCCGCTGTGAGGAGCCAAGTGGAGACACTGATTGACGTGTGCCCTCACCCGCTCCCACTCACATTATGCAGATGGACGACTCAGAATGTCCGGCAGAACATTCCATTCGCCTGGACGATGTCTAATGTCCAAGTTGTACTGTTCAAGCTCTAAACTCCATCGCAAGAGCTTCATATTTTTGTTCGCCATCTGATGGATGAACTGCAACGGTTTATGATCGGTGAACACCAGGACGACTGCGGATCCAAAGTAGACACTAAAGGCCCGCAAGGCGACCATCAGTGCCAGCGCTTCCTTCTCTATGGTCGAATAGCGAATCTCCTGCGGCAGCAGCTTCCGACTCAAATAGCAGATCGGGTGTTCCAATCCATCCTTCATCTGAAACAAGCACGCTCCCAGACAGAATTGAGAAGCATCAACACCCACACAAAACTGTTTCGTAAAGTCAGGAGGTATTAAGATAGGTCTAGAAGCCAGACGAGATTTTAGATCAAGAAAAGCAACCTCCGCTTCCTCATTCCATCTAAAAGGAATCCCTTTCTTTGTCAAAGCCGTGAGCGGCAAAGTAATATCAGAGAAATGAGGCAAGTACCTCTGATAGTATCCCGCTAATCCTAAGAAAGATTGCACCTGTTTTTTAGTAGCAGGCCTAGGAAATTTCAACACCGCTTCCACCTTCTTCAACCTTGGCTGAACTCCGTCAATCCCAATGTGATGACCCAAGAAATCCACAGACGCATTAGCAAAGACACATTTAGCCAGATTCAGAGTTAAACAAGCATCAGCTATTCGAGATAACACTTTTCGCAAATGAACCAAATGATCCGACCATGCTAAGCTGAAAATGATGATGTCGTCTAAATAAGCATCACAAAACTCATTTAATCCATTCAGCACTTTCGTAATTAACCTTGAGAACGAAGCCGGAGCATTCTTCAGGCCAAAACTCATGTATTTCCATTGGTAATGCCCTTTCGGGGTGACAAACGCAGTTAACGGAACTGACTCCGGATGCATCGGGATCTGCCAGTAACCTTTAGTCATATCCAGCTTTGTTATAAACCGTGACTGACCCACTCGATCAATTAACACCTCCACCCGTGGCATAGGAAATGGATCCGGAACAGATAATCCATTCAGTTTCCTGAAATCTGTACAAAGACGATCTGTACCGTTTGGCTTAGGCACCAAGACAATCGGAGCTGCCCACGGACTCTCAGACTCCTCTATTATCCCCGCTTCCAACAACTGATTCACCTCTTTATCCACCCTCGCCATTTTCTCAGGATTTAACCTGTAAGGGTATTGTCGAACAGGGCGAGCACCTTCAACCAAATCAATTCTATGAGACACCATAG
Organism: Lumbricus terrestris; assembly: GCA_949752735.1. Lineage (NCBI taxonomy): Eukaryota > Metazoa > Annelida > Clitellata > Crassiclitellata > Lumbricidae > Lumbricus > Lumbricus terrestris. The sequence goes on along the minus strand of OX457036.1, from coordinate 74,476,617 downwards.
ATGTTTTACCCGGTACTTCACTAAACACATGTGCAAAGTCATGCAAAACATCCCGCAATTCCGCACGACATTCAGCAGACACTTCACATTGTAAGACCTTATCCTCTAAAGTCACATCATTCATCCTCACATCCGGATTTACCACCAACACAGAAGCCACCACCTCCTCATTCGGTCGCTCATACACCACATCCATACGATCCACATATCGCTTCATCAGATTCACATGTACCACCCGTTCCGTTTTTCTTCGATCCGGGGTACTCACTAAATAATCGACCGGACCAAGTCGACGTACAACCACATACGGTCCACAATATTTGGTCTGTAAAGGTTTACCCACCAACGGAATCAAGAGTAAAACCTTTTCACCTTCCTCAAAAGACACAGCACGTGACTGCTTATCATACAGTTGCTTCGATTTACTTTTCGCATCAACAGCATTTTCACCAGCAAGTTTCAATCCAACACGCATACGTTCACGTAATTGTAAAACATAGTCAATCACGTTCTTGCCAGACACTTCATGTACAACATCTTTCGCCAACCATTCTTCCTTCATCAATTGCAACATGCCACGCACATCTCTGCCATACATCAAATCAAAAGCAGAAAAGCCAGTACCCTGTACCGGAACCTCTCTATATGCAAACAAGATCCACGGCAACATTGCATCCCAAGAACCCGGATATGTTTCAGCCAACGCCTTCAACATATCTTTCATAGTACGATGAAAGCGTTCGCACGAGCCATTCGTTTGTGGTCTATAAGGACTAGTTTTCAACTGCACAATACCACATTCATGCACAAACACTTGCATCAAATCAGACATGAATTCTGAGCCACAATCAGATAACAATTCTTTCGGAAATACGAAAAGCGAAAAAACTTCACACAAACATTTAGCCACATCCTGCGCCGTATGATTCTTCAACGGAAACGCAAATGGAAAATGAGAAGCCAAATCAATGACCGTGAGAATAAACCTATTCCCCGTTCCCTCACATACACTCAATGGGCCTACGATATCCATTGCCAAGCGTTGAAACACTTCCTCCATTACAGGCATACTGACCATGGGCGCCCTATAATTTCTGTTTCCTTTGCCTAAGCGTTGACACACATCACATGAACGACAATACTCACGAACGGCTCGATTTACATGAGGCCACCAGAAATGCTTCGTCAACCGATCCAATGTCTTTCTAGTACCCAAATGCCCAGCCGCTGGTATATCATGGGCCACATGCAACAACTTCTGCCTTAAGTCACGAGGCACAACTATTTGTACCACACCCATTCCTAATGGTGTACACTTCTCCTCCCATCGACGCACCAAGACCTCGTCCACCAACGCATACGGTTGTACACGCCCACCGACAGACACCGTCTCGTCGACTTGTGCATACAATGGTCTCAATTCAGGACACCGGCGCTGGCGCAATATTAATTCCTGTCGGCTAACATATAGCTCCGATCTTTCTGTCACAACAGAATCTGTCGCTGCAAATAAACTCGATAAGTCGCCTTCATCGAAATTCATTCGTTCAACTTGTCTGTCAATTATTTCACCTGGCGTTCGCTCTTGGTCGGCCGACTCCGTACTTTGACCCACTATCTCCGACTGCTCGGGCGCCGCTTCACTGCACACCGCCGTCTCCCTCTCACTCTGTCTCACTGCATGTGCTCTAGCCTGTGCACGAGTCGTCACCGCGACCTCCAACACCTGTCCTGCCAGCGCTGTATCATTACCCACAATGCAATGCACCCCAGCCATTGGAAGTGAATTCATTAGACAGCATAACACCTCACCTTGAACAAATGCACAATCAACATTCACTTTCACCAGAGGACATTCCACAATAGAACCAGATATACCTCTGAGTAACCTCGTTTCATTCATGTATACAAACTCATGCTCATTCAACCATTCATTAGACACCAAAGACTGCAGCGCTCCACTGTCCCTTAAGAATACCGCCTCCTTTCGTGCACCCTCATCATCAATTACACATCCAATCACACAAAATGGTGCATACAGTTTATCAACAGATTCAATTGGCTTCGGAAAACTCTGTGGTTTAACAGGCGCCGAAACAGTCTGAACCAAACCCACAGGTTTCGCACCCCTCCAATTTTCCATTTGAGTCCCCTCCTTTCGTTTTAATTTCCAACAACTGGCCTTCGTATGACCTGGCGCTCTACAAAATGCGCACGTGACCGGTTCCCCAAAACCAGTGACGTCATCATTTTCCCGCACAGGCTTATTAAACCCATACGTTCCTCTTTGAGGCGAACGTCGACCCCAATTTGTATCACGACGCGTACCATCCTTGTACCCCACGCCTTGACGCTCCCATACATCTTTCTTCTCACTTTCATCAGATGAGAATCCTCGTGTACGGTCGAAAAAATCCCTGCGGAACCCCCCAGAATAATGGTTCGGCCCCTGCTTGTATAACACTGCATATTCATCCGCTAAACGTGCAGCACTTGCCACAGTATCAGGACTCTTATCTATCAGCCACCTGTGTACGTCAATAGGTAACGCTTGTACAAACTGCTCCATGAGAATTACCTCTTTAAATTTTGCTAACTCCTCCCACGAGTTTGTACCCTCAATCCATCTCTGAAAAGGACTCTGCAGTCGAAATGCATAATTCGCATACGTTTCCCTCGGTTCTTTTCGCAACCCCCGAAATTTCTTTCGATAAAATTCCGGAATACGTTCGTACGCCGTCAATAGCGCACTCTTCACAATATCATATTGGACGCACTCCTCCAACGATAAAGCCGCAAAAACTTTCGCCGCCTTCCCCGACAACTGTGGCTGTAGGAGGGACGACCATTTTCCCATCGGAATTTGATGCAACGTCATTGCTTGCTCAAACGCCGCAAAATAATGTTCGATATCGGCCGAATCAAATTTTGGCACAAATTTCAGAGCTGCCCCAAAACGCAAATCCTCATTTCCATGCGCTGGTCGTTCGACAGCACCACCTCCTTCTATTCTCCGTCCGTCCATTTCTAATCTCTGCTTCTCAAATTCCATATTCATTCGTTTCTCCTCCATGTCAAATCTCCTTTTCGTCTCTTCTGCTTCAATTCTCAATTTATTCTCCTCTGCTGCAATCCTCAATTTATTCTCCTCTGCTTCAATCTGCATTTTCTTCTCCTCTCTCTCTGCTTCAATTTGCATTTTCTTCTCCTCGAATCTCATTCGCTCCTTCTCTCTCTCCCACTCTCTGTCCTCTTTTAAGTGCAAGCGCTCTAACTCGGCCTCCTCTTTCTTAACCTGTGCCTTAAGTTTCCAAGCTGCACTACCCAATTTCGGTGACAATGGTTTCATAGCCATTCTCCTCACCTGTGACCTAGACACGTCCTCCACATCCTCACCATATGTCTCACTCACCAGTCGAAGTGTGTCACTTGGTATGTCTCTGACATCCCCAAATTCAGGAATTAACTCCTCCTCTAACGACGCCATTTTACCTCTACGCCCTGTCGACTATTCGACGTGCAGACCAACGCACAGCGCAAAAATTCACCCACGACAGCTCACTTCAAAACTGTCTCGACCAAATTTACAAAACTCGCAAAACTCAATGTCGCAAAACGTCGAAATTTCCCGCACTAATTTTCCCGACCTAATTCGCCAAAAACAACAACCATTGACCTGTCTTCACGGCCAACCACCATATAACACTTTTCCAACGGAATTACCACCGTACTATTTGCTAAATTTCACGGAAACAACGCCCCTTTTTTGACGCAAATTTCAAATTATCGTGAAAAAAATCCCGCGAGACCCCATCTGTTGGGTTCACTTGCTCTAGTCTAGAAGATGATGAGTAATACTCAGGTCCGTAATGTAAAATAACATCGATTTATTCAATAACAGAGCAGTCTGACAAGGAGTAGGTTAGCGTTACCCAAAGCTGACATGAAGTACGACCGATACAGCTGATTCGACAGAGCTGACGTGAAGACACACCAGGCTAACGGAGCCCAAAGGAAGACGGATGTAGGCCAGTTCACCAACGGGGTGGGACGGCAATCGAAGAAGACAAACGTCGTAGAACACGAACCACACGCCACGCTCAACAGGAGTCGAACACACACCACAGAGTAGACCCACGACAAGAAGCAAGCCCCCACAGTAGTAGCCCTTTAAATAGGCCCTGCCCTTCCCTCAACTCCCACATAGTCAAGGAGAGTCCAAGTAAGGAAGCCCAGAGGGGTAATAGGTAGCTAACACTCACAATGTATAAACATAAGTATTAACTGGACAAATTCATCACCTTGGTAGTCCAAATAACATTATGATTTCAATAGGAACAAGCTCATTATTGATTAAATAAAACACCAATCATCAAAAAGAGCAGATGCCAAGTGCCAGACACCCGGCCAGCTGTAAAGTCTAGCAATGGACTCAGTGCACAGATCCTGTTTCTTGAACATATTAAACAATCCTAATCCCTCCAAACAACAACAACAACAACAAATTTTACACATCCTCATGATCGCTGGTCACTGTGAGCCGCAGGTCTACAAATGTTTCAACCATTTCACATTTCAGCGTAGTTCGTTCTCTGCTGTTGGTCCTACAACCTGGAATGGCCTCTCTGTTACACCTCTCTGTTCCTAACAACTGTCTTATTTAGCCGTGGTAGGGCCGAGAGCGCTTCCGAGTAGCCTACCTTGAAGAGGAGCTATATAAAATTTCTGAAAGAAAGAAATTACAAGCCTGTCATTCAGCTTTCCTACATAAAGCAGCACAATTTTAGCCACTTCCTTCTCGGCATAAAGACCATCCTAGACTGGTGTAGAAAGTCAAGAAAAGTGCTAAAGTACAGTGTCACTGTCTGGAATGTCTGATAAGATTATATTTTAACAAGCCTTAAAGGCAACAAAAGTCTCAAGGACTAAAGACGTCATGCAACAGCAAATGCTTGCAACAGCAAATGCATCCACCTATTCATCAGTCTCGCAGACTGATAAAACAGCTCATTCCTCAACTTAAATTGCAATAGACAAATAATTATCTAATTGACAATTTTATCTAATCATTTCTTATACAGGCAGATCACTTGTAAAGTCCAGCATAATGCTTGTACTGTATCAAAATTGGTCACATTATACAGAACATTTACAGTTAATACACCACTTAGTGAACTTGATCTAAAATACATTTAGTCAATTAAAAAAATTAAAAAATTCTCCTTCGCTTAATTGGTCTTTGCAGTCATAAAATAATATTCACCACAAGCAACACAGCCATGCATGGAAAAAAACACCGAACACGCTAAGCAACGAATGAACTGATTTGCTATCAGCAGAAGTAAATGGCTTCACTATCTTTCCAGACTCTGCACAAAGTCTGTAGTTTGGCAAATGAACTGATCTCAATATCTGTAGGTGACCAATCAATCACAGTGCACCAGCAAGTCTGGAAGTTGTAAAAATGCACTGAGCACTACAAGGACCCCATCATCATAATCAACGTACGGAAACTGCATGTGCGCTGACTCATCCTTAAAACTCAACCTACTGAAGCCATATCATGTCTGAGATTAAAATGAAAATATTCTGCTCTGCAGCAAAAAGAAAATTTACGGCTCTTGTTCCTGACAGAGTTACATCACAGTTCGAGTACTAATGAAGTGCAGTTATAAGGATGTTTTTTGGGCAGAAAATGAATTTACTCACGCCCACAGCATACTGAAGCCGCACATTAAGCTAAAAACGAAACACTCGAGGGTGCTGCTGCTGCTGCTGCTGCTGCATTCGCCATCCCACACATAGCATCTGCTTCCATGCTGTTTAGGCATTATGAAATTCATCTGATAAGGTGTTGTTTGCCAAATGAAAACGGATAATGAGAAGTCTGAGACTGATGTGATATCCAATCTGAACTGCAATCAGCCCTCACCAGTTGCAAGCAGACTGACTGCAGGATGCTGGATTGGAGAAAACGGTTTGTTTGAACTCCTTGTAGACCACCTGATTGAAAATGTAGGTCAGACAGTATAGTATGATTGAAAAAGCACTCCCCCCCAACCCTCATATCGAGTTAAGCTACCAACAGAAACCAAACTTGACAACGCTACTGACTCCTGGTGGTTGTCATCATAAATACTCCTCCTAGTGTTCCACTAGGCTTTTTCAGACATAATGATACATGTCTACTAGTATTGGTATTGATCCACAGTGTGATGGAAGGAGGAACCCCACCCTGGCACTGACATCATCCCAACAGGATCAGGCTACATGAGATCAAAACTGAACGTCTAACTGAGTACAATTGCTCCTAAAGATCCATTGTCTGCATTCAACTGCACCCCATGTAGATTGTAGGTACATATATATCAACCGATGGCATATATGATACAGTACATCTACTGTTGACTCTTCAGTTCAAACTTAGCCTATAGTGAGGAGAGCCGGTTCTAAGTCCATTCATCTCAAGTGCATTCTTCTCAGCAATTCTAACAGAGACTAATTATTTTTTAAGTGTCATCATCAGACTGACCCTACGAACCCACCAGCATGTCTACATCCAGCATGACTACATCCAGCATGACTACATCCAGCATGACTACATCCAGCATGACTGCATCCAGCATACTACTCATAACCACTGAGATAGTTCTCACAAATCAAAGGAAGTTTCCAATTCATTAATATAGAAATTCATTTGTGAAGACTTCCTCAAAGATAACCAATATCGAGCTTCCTATATCAGAAATCCTTCATTGTCAAATTACACAGGTCTCTAGCAAAGTGCAGCAACTCCTTCATCTTATCAGTAGGCTACTTCCTTCTTCGTCTTCCATATATCACTCCTTTGGTAGTCTGCTCAAAATAAAGGCAATTCATACAGCAAAATACCCAAACTCAAACTTAGAATATGAGGATTGATTGATTGAATTCGCTATTTAGTGCTTCGACTTGGTAATACTACTGCCACTCTGTCTAACCAGTTTACCACCATTGAGAAGTTGATAAATGATTTGCAATGTTCAAAGCATTAATTCGAGATTTACTTGGAAGAGAAAGACACATTTGACCAATGAACACAGATCATCCAGACACTGCGGAGGATGAGACTGAGGAGGAGGAGGACGAGCAAGAGGAGGAGGAGGAGGAGGAGGAGGAATTGACAGCACCTCTACCTAGTCTAGGTCCAACAACTGTCATAATCTAATTAAAACAATCAGTCATTCTGAAATCTAATTGGCCAGCATCACAACAGAAAAAGTGTCAACTTAACAGCAACTGGATAAAAAATCTCTCTAATAACGAATCACCATAGAGACCTGCAGTTCATTAAGACTCATTGACTGCATAAAAAAAACTGATGGGTCACAAGTCCTGTACAAAAAGTCTCTTGTGCAATTATTATAACATTAGAAGTCAGTGAGACTGTCCTGCGACCACTTTACCTTACTTATCTACAGCTGACAAGTGAAGCTGCAGGCCATGGCCCATCCCTGAAGTTGACAACCTCTCTGACAGGCCCTGAATGGAGCTTCCAAACTTCTTGCAAAACAATTTTATAATTGACAGAAAAATTCCTCCCTAAAAACACTCAAATCAATCACTTAATTGGAATACATATTGCACAAACAAGCAAGGGAGCCCTGATAATACTTGGTCTGTGTTTATTTCTAGCCCGACTAAGTAGGCCTTTCCAGAGCTCTCCACCCTAAACAAATACTGGCATAATGGATATATTCTCCATGCCCCCCCTCCAACTTATTACACTCTAATCTAGCAAAGCAGACTGCATGCATCCACAGAAACACGTAATGGGAAGGGAGTTTCTCTTACCCAAATGCCATAAAATCCCTGACCTGCCCCACATAATTCAACACAGGCAACCATGGTCCGACATATTCTGTAAGTGAACATTTACAAATTTCCAGTTAAGAAAGCCAGCAAGGAGGACCAGCAAAATGTCGTCAGAACAAAAACAGAACAACAGCCAGTGCTTCTCCGAAATGCCACTTTCCTAATCACACCAAGTCACACGATGTTCTCACATGGTGGAGGCAATAACGCATGCACGCACGCACAGTTGGTCACTCCCCTAAACAAATAAATAGAGTCTTGCTGGCGGCACATCCAATTGCCGCCAATTTCAGTTCAGATGAATTGTATATTTTTTCTGAGATTCAAAGCCATCTATCTGCTCCCAAATGACATGTTGCGAAAATGGAGATAATTCGCATAGTAATCTACTTCAGCCACAGTGTGTCTATCGAGTCAACTCTACCATGTGAATATTTCTACTGATCTTTGGTGATTTTATCCCAGCTTATGATCAAATTGATCATCATTGGTGTCCTGTTGGGCCAGGGTCCAGGAGCTCACTTAAAATTGCTCCTCACATTCACTAACTTGCCCGAGAATGTTACTATCAGCTGCGTCAGCGTCGCACATTTGCCCGTTGATCACCGATGTCTGGTGCTGCCACCACCCTAGTCCATTCTTTCTTTACAGTCCGCCTTGACTATTGCTCATCATTCTACTTCTACTCGTCTAACACTCTTCAGCATGTCTAATTGGACAAATCCAAAATTTGACCATGTCACCAGCTATATGCTGGAGGCATTACACTGGCTTCCTTTCTGGCAGTGCATTGAGTATAGGATCGTTGCTCTGGTTCGGCAATGTCAGCTTAGTATTTCACCAGACTACCTGCAGGAGCTCTGTTGCTCCACGGGTATCAAAGACTACAACCCCTCCATTCTACACAGAAGGGAGTGCTCTTATTTCCATTCGCATGAACTGCAACTATACAGAATCGAGGTTTTTCCGTGGTGTGCCCAGTTGTCTGGAATGGGCTACACAGGATCTAGATGTCTGCCACCTGTGGCTCGCACTGAAGCCTTTTTTTTATTAAACTCAAACCTGTGTTTTTGCCATGCTAGAGTTTGGAGCGCTTCTGAGTAGCCTCCTTGAAGAAGTGCTATATAAATTCTGGAACGAATGAATTATTGCAAGTGTGCTGCCATGTTTTAGGATCAACTAACATCGCGTGGTCCGAGATATCCACAAACTCCATCTGCAAGTCTGCATAACTGAGCAGTCAAGATGCTAGCCAGGAAACTATTGCGGCCAAGGATCTTGAGGCAACACTGTTAGCGAGATTCTTCTTATATCGGATACCACACTTTGAATTCGTCATCTTTAGGAGCATCCCTCAGCATCCAAAAAATCAATGGCTCTTCATACTGCATACCATCAAAAGCAAATGCTGGAAGCGCTCAGAATAGCTGCTAAACACAAGCCGTTCTCGTTCGCTTCTGTGCAACTATAACTCTTAACATAACTAGTTTAGCTCGTGCAGTAAGACAAAAACTAGATTTATGTAACATTGACAAAAGCAGAGCAACAGTGAAAAAACCAAAGGAACATAATACAAAGATCTATAACATGTTCATGGACAAGAAATAATTACAGCGTGTCTGTGCCTAAGACTATATAGTAAACTTATGCTACCACACCCTATTCATCCTTTCGACAGAAGAAAACACAAGTGATGCCAGACTCCATTAAACAAATTTAACTTTCGATTGGTAACCTTGATAGCAAAATTACACCAACTGCTGTGAAACTGAAGAAGGTGGCCTGCTCTACTGCGGTCCAAGGGTGAAACGAAAGCCGCAGTTGATGCGCCCATCCATCGAGGAATCAAAATGTCCGACTCCATCATCAAACACTAACTCATTTGCACAGCGCTATCAGATAGAAGTCAAGGAAGATCTAACGCAATCAGCCAAAAGCGTTCAGCCAAAAAGCGCCCCTCCACCCCGCTGTTCGATTGGTTCACCCACCGTGCAAGACAGAGCAGCGACAGAGCAGCGGTGGTCTTGCTTGCAAGCGACCACACGCTGCCCTGGCTCCCCACCCAACCCACTTGCTCGACCAGTGCCATCAAAGTCAGATTCAATTGTCTTCACGAAGCCAAGTAATACACTCTGTGCCACTGGCTTTGACAAAGCAACCGGCACAAGAAGAAGAAGAAGCAACCAGTGTTTGCTCGTCAAACAAAAGCTACAGACTGAATCGCAAGATCGTAATCATGTTAGCTAAGAAACGATGCACCATTACTCTCGAGAAGAAAACTAGTTTTCTAAGTGCATCCACACAAGGCAGATGTCTTCAACTGCCAACCGACTTCTAGGTACAGAAGAACACGATCAGCAAAAGAGGAGGAAGCAGGCAGACAGGCAAGCACTCCTGAGGCAATCAAACAGACAGATACACACACACGTAGACTAATAGGTAGTGGCAAATTCAGACGTATTACACACACATTTATATACCTTAAAGAAACAATCTCCAAAATATACAGTTGAAAACTAATCTCAATAAGGTGTCTGTATTAAATATACAACGCAATGTTCATATGCATCAAATGAGCACATGCAATGCATGCATGCATGTATATACGCATGCATCTGCATGAACAATTGAACATTGATATAAGTAAGTGTATGTATGTATGTATGTATGTATGTATGTATGTATGTATGTATGTATGTATGTATGTATGTAAGTATGTATGCATGTATGCATGTAAGTAAGTATGTATGTATGTTTTATGTATGTATGTATGCATGTGTACATTGTATACCCTCTTGTCTCTCAACATCTGACAAATCCATTAACTCCACTTACTTTGTTTGCCGCCATAAATTATCTGCATTCTCAAACACATTCTTAGCATACTTCAGTATTGACATTGCCTGCTGGTGCATTAATATCATAGTAGGTTACTACTATATTATAAACACTGGATAGTACAGTTCCTTCAAAATGTTGCAACTAGCAAACCATGTTCCTGTACTGCATTCTAGTTAATGAACATTACTCTGGTACGTTTACATTAAAATGTATTTTACTTACATACAGCTCATCCACCGATTTGACTACAGGTGCTAGTACTATCATCACGTTATATTTGTGTATCCACAAAATCCTTAATAAGAAGCTGAGGGCTGCTAAAGAATGCCACTGAGTTATGATGCTCACTTGAGAAGTTGGCAAGTTAAAAAAGTTATCAGAACATGGATTTTTAACATCTGACCAGCTTTTGTCTTGCAGTCACTAGGAATGACAACAGTAATTTACCACATGGACCATCACAGAACAAGACTGATTCTGAAATTTTAAGCATTCCTGGGTTTGATGAAAGAGTCAGCCATGTAAGGAGGAAATTATTGTCAATAATAGAAGGCAGACATGCTTCACTGACCACAGTCCACAGATAGGTGAATGAATCAAAAGGAAAAGTCATAATTTTTTATAGGGATAATTCTATTCTGTTAATGCAAAAGCAACTCCAGGTATGGAGTAAGCAGCAGGCCTTTTGACAGTGGTTCTGAGCAACATAATTATTAGGTAGTGCTTCAAAACAATGGTGCTTTATATAATCATTTCATACCAGTCTAATGAAATTTTAGTCATACAGTGTTCACACGCAGTCCCATGTGAATACCTGAATATACATTTCATCACACCTGTGTTGCTGGTAACTTGGACGTCTGGCCGTTCAAGTCCAGATTTAGCAGTGATTGTGCACCTAATGTTGCCCTCACCACCAAGTGACCAGACCGTGAATCTCCATGAGGAAGCTGGTAAGTACTGCTAGTAAGATGAACTGGTTCACTCAGTCTGTGCATGGGTTGAATAATAAGATTGACCTGACCTCGCCTAGCTACCACTCATCCTCTGAGCCATGAGCGGCAGCAGCAGAGTCAGAGGCAGCGCCAGCCGTAGTTTGCTCGCTCGGCCTCCTCCAATTTATGCACTTTATGCCACTGGCCTGTCTGTCTGTTGGTTGGTCTGTCTCAAAGGTATTGGGGATTCATCCGCTCACGTGTTGAGCTCAGTGCGTCCCACCCACAACAGCACTCCACACAGTTCATAAAAACAGCCATTGCAAAGAGAACTTAGACAAGCCGAGATCTGAAACAATTGACCCACCCACCCACTGGGAAGAACACACAGACCCTGCAACACACTCTATTTTTAGATCTCTACATCCAAATTCTGCTTCCAACCTTTAAGTCCTGATAAAAATACGACCAAAATCAAGGCAACCGCTGCAAACGGCTATAATTGATTTAAATAATAAAACAAATTTCAACCAATCAAATATATGTTCAAAAAGTCATAAAAGTCAAGCCATTTATTATTCATTTCCAAATGTTGTCACAGTCAAAATTTATGCAAATAGATACAGTTGCTGGTGGTATCAAATATAGTTCAGGACATGTACTTATTGTACTTATCAGTGAGCAAACACTTCTCAGTCACACACCCACCAACTGAATTTTAAATTGGACTCAAAAGCAAATGTTAACTACTTCCGTTCATCATTCTCATAATTTTATAGAAACTGTTCCTTCATAAAAAATGGGTTCATTTTCAAATACCCCAACAATACATTTTGATACAAATTCTGTCCAATATTCTGAACACTGCACCTAATAGTCAAACTACAAATTTTCATTTCACAAAACAAAATCTCTGCACTGCGACTTGCAGATAGCGGATCGTAAGCCGACGAGTTGAAAGACTAACAAAAGAGATGGACACCAGTCAAGTGAAATCGCCAGAAGAGTCTAAATCCATAAAGTTCATCAAGATATTTACAGAAGCCAGGAGAGTATTTGGATAACACTCATTGACGGGCAGTTGGAAGATCTGATTTGGCCGACCAACAGAAACTAATACGGAAAGGGAAAGGCCAGTGGAAATGGAAAAGGCCAGTAGTCCTGAGCCTGCCTGTTGTGTGGAAAAAGACGGAAGACAGGCGTTCTGCTGCAGCTGCTTTGGAGCCTTAGAAAATCCAGTCAGACAGCCGCAGTAGTTATTGCAGCTGAACTGTTTGATAGGCTTTCAACAAATGTTCAACTGTCCAGACCACTTAACGTCTTCATTCCACAGCTTCCAGGCATTCATCGCTTCTTCCTCTTCTTCTCCAGTCTAAAACTTCCCCGACAATCGACAATCGAAAGGTGGTGCCTCTGTATGTGTGTGTGCCTGCATGTGTCAGTCTCTGTAGTTGTGCATGTATCTACGCACGCATTCTGTTCCTGTATCAGTGCAAACGTCCATCAGTCTGCCGGTCCTTCCTGCTTCATCAACGCCAGAACCTAAAGAACTCCTCAATCATTGTGTGATATATTATATGGCCCCAACCCATGAAGACAGATTATATAACACAGAAAGCAGCAAGCCAACACTAGTAACCGTGCAAGACCTGAAAAAGTACTTAAGACCATTTAAGAGCTTAACAAGAATGCATTAAAATGAAGCTGCAAATCCCTACAGGCAAATACAGAACCAATCCCGAAGGCATCAATTAACACTAGAAACCACCGCCATTGCAATTCTATGCCCTGAGCCACAGTGTTGTAAGCCATGTGATAATGCATTTTTATTCTCAAATGTCATTCTCAAAATCAGAAAAGCGTTAGTTTTTCCATTGCTGGGCCATTAAATGTCGTTTATAGTTATAGTACCTTCATGATTCATGCCGAAAAACTAAAACAAGCCTAGAAACAAAGCAGCAACAACTGATACAATCAAACAGCAACATGAGTTGAGAATTAGTAACAAAAACTTATTGAACACGTGCCTTGAGGTCTGTAGGCCCCAACTGTTCAGTGAATCCGTTACTGTCAGTATCCCACTGCACATAATGATGCAAAAACTATCTAGACATCAATACAGCCTACTTCCTGCTGTGATTAAAAACTTTGGAAATATGTGATTGCTCTGTGAATCTCTTATGTGCAAAGTAAGAGAAAGCATGAAACCAACATAAAGCAACCACACGCACCAAGGTCTAGTCACTGCCATCCAGACACTCTGGCTCCAATGGTGCTTAACAAGCCTGCCTGCAGCTGAAGTTCCATCAGGAATTGAAAAGCATGACCAGCAACTACACAGCCTATACCTGCCAGACTAATACAGACTGATCCACATCACAGATCAGTCACTGTCGGTCCACGGAAAATCCAATCAGCTAATTGCAAAACAAGTTAAAGTAGCCGAAAGCTCTGATTACACAGTTGCTGCACTGTATCCAAAATCATTCTTTTAGCAGAAATAATGCTCTCTAATCTTCATTCAAGAATTGAAAAAAAAACTAAGATCTAAAGACTTTCTCATTTTCTTTGGCATATCAATGTGAATTTTATCAGCTGTCATTTGCTGTCTGTTTAGTATGCAAGATGGATGCAGCAGTCGTATCTCTACATAGAATATAAAGGCATCCATGGGTCAAATAGTTTTCCACTGCCTGCGGCTGATATAGAGCCTTTACAGCATCCGTCAGTCTTCTCTGTGCAGGTACCTGCACAGAGAAGACTGACATCAACCACACAACTTAAAAAAAACGAAATCTGTACATATAATAGAATAATGAACGTGCTGTCATAAATATTTATATCATGAAGGTGATATTTCGATGACACTGCTGTTTAATAACCATTCAATAGCACTTGGTGACAAGAAAATTAGACAAAACAAACTCTTTTTCAACTTAGCACGGCCAATTATCTCAAAACCAGACAACAAAGTTTACTTCTGTAAACAGCTTTGCTGTAACTTAGACCAAAAGTTTTACGAACACATGATGAGAGTAATTCGCTTATGAGTGGGGTTTCGATCACTCAATTTTATTGCGCTCTTAACAATCGTCTAACTAATTACAACATTGCAATCGAATTGATCGACTTTCGATCACCGTCAAAGCTCTTTCTTTTCTTCACGAGTATCTATGACAACCTCAATCAAGGAATTTTTCCAGTCTTTCCGGTCTTAGAATGGGCAACATCCACCATTTTTATGAAGTTGTTGTTGACAGCTCTTACATGATAACACAATTTCCCACCAATAGGCCGTTTCCAAAGTTGCCTTAGTTTTACTTGAGAGCAATTCAGCATTAAGACAGGTACCAGAGAACTTGACATGCTTGACACACTGTTAATGTATGAGGCGAAAACAGCAAGCAAAGAAACCACAGATCTAAACAGGAAAGATTAAATAAAAAATAATTTATAAAACTACAAAGCAATCAAATAGATTTCTTCCAGTTTATTGAAAAGTTGGACACTCAAGATGGCAGGTCAGAAAGGCACTTGAAGGAATAACCAAAGCTTGCTTTGACATCATCATCAATTCACCATCATTGCTGTAATCGTCATCCTCATCATCTTGGAGCATAAGGTGCAAATGAGAAGAAAATGTCAGCACGGGGGGGGGGACGACACTGGAATTGGACCAACAAAATCCATCAAAACCCCAGTTCAATAAAAAAAGACTTCTTCTGGAAATTGTTTCCTGTTTCCAGAACAACAAGACATTAAGTTTATCCAGTACTTTAATTTAGATACCACATATATCTGCTTTAAAACCCAAATTATATGGTTTCACAGCGCATAAATAGCCATGTTAAGATAGGGCATAACCAATGGACCAAGTAGTCCTCTCTCTCTGTCTGTCTGTCTGTCTGTCTGTGTCTCTGAACATCCACTCCTTTGCTAACTTGCATATTATGCATAATCATTCTTCAATCTATCATTCCTTATCCTCTCCTGGACATGTCAATATAAGCTAGCCTGGTAATAGAATGTCTACCTATTTACATCTGTTTGTCTACAGTCTACAAGTATATTTACCTTTCTATGTATCTGTCCTGGTGTGTCTGGGCCTTAAACTCAGACTAGGATCCTTGCACCTAATACCACACTATGACAGAATTGCATGAGCCTATAGTAGGCAGAGCTAGAGCTCTGAAAAGCTTCTAATAATTTTCTTTGGAGCAACAGAACATTCCTCACCCCAATCCCTGACTGTGGGCAGTGGTACAGTTTTAATACTGCACTCTGCTGAAACGCACAACTTGTGCACTTCCAGGCAATAATCATACGCTCAACATTTCTAAAGCATTACTTAAAAGCTAACTGCAGGATATAAGCTTATTCATGAGTGCAAAACTACTGATCAATTTCTGGAGCGAACAAGATCTGAGAAGCAGTAGTGGGCAGAAGGCAGAAGTTTAGCTGAAAAAGTTTAGTTAAAATGATAGTTTAACTAATATTTTTTAGTTATTAGCTAAGTAAGTGACAGTAACAGAATCAGCAACTGCGCAACCATCTTCCGCAATGCACAGTGAACACTGCCGGCAACTCAACGTGACATTTACTTACTTATTGACAGCAGTGTTGAATCTGCCATCTGCACATAATATGCATTAAGGCACACTTATTGGAAATTTAAGAGCTTCTATGAGTTATGGATGGATGGTAGACTTTAAAACGAATATTAGCTTTCTGTAGCTACTTGCTTCACTGATGTTAAACTGAATTGTTGATGCCGAATGTTTGACTACTGATATCCCTTCTTTTTTTACGATCCAAACACAAATGTGACAGTGGTCTTGCTGATGCTGATCATTATTGTCACGACACATGAGTAATCATAATAACTTGTTAATTATTACTAAGTCGAATGAACTGAGTTGCATCACATTATGAATCATTGTTTGCATTAGCAAATGTCTTCGTTATTTCCCGAAATAACTGTATGACTATTATTACTCTAGTACACATTACTGAACCTGAAAGTGAAACTGTCATTGACACTCCCTGAATTATTACAGGACACTGGAATTGTGAATATGTTTCACATTTATCAAAAAGTTTCTTTAAAAGTTTGAAAAAGTTTAACTAGCATAACTACGGTAAGTATTTTTAGCTTAGTTAATTTATAAAAATCAATTGATAAAACTTTTTTAAATTTTAGTTGAGAAATATAGTTTAACTAAACAATACTAATAAGCTAACAATAAATTAAAACTAATAAGTTTACTGTCCATCACTGTTGAGACGTCTGAAGCTGAAGCAAAGGCAGTACTACCAACAAAATTTTCTTCATTTGAATACACAGACCACCTTGTCGATATAAGCTGCTTTATTCTACACTACAAGTCGGACAATCTTTGCTTGACAAAGATTTTATCTTCCATCAAGCAGGACAAAGCAAACCCAACTGAGACCAGGAAGATACAGATATCCAGGAGTTGTACATAGGATTTTAATAAATATTAACACTATTATTGTCTATGGAACATGCTATGTAATGGTTGGAGGATTTCAAAGAAACATAATATGCTTGGAGCAACCTGTTTCCATTAATACAGCTGCTGGCGAGATAGGAGCCATATTAGACACAAGGGCTGATGGCAATTGACAAGGAAGGACTTATTTATGGCCTAGTACACAACTGGTATATTAACCAGGGAGGCAGCGGCCTGGTGGTGCTCAAGTAGGAACCCCTGGGACCAGTAGCCTCAGTCAGACTGAAGAAGAAGAAAACGAAGAGCAGTTCCTTGCGCTAGCCCTGAGGGTAAGAAGTGTTAGTGATCATATTTTCTTAGTTTCAGCATACGAGGTCAGGTGGCCAGTCCTCTCCTTTGCTGTCCTACCTTCCCACTGACAATGCATGGTCAGCATACTTCTTATGTATGTACTTCTTATGTTCTTATGACAATGTATTGTCAGCATACTTCTTATGTATGTACTTTTTATGCACTTCTTATGACAATGTATAGTCAGCATACTTCTTAAAATCTCAGTTGGCAATGGTGCACAAGTGGAACAGAAATCTAAAACCAAATTTCTGCCCCGATGAAATTTGAACAGTCGTTATTTGAACACCCAACCTCTCGATTGAAATTCCAGCCAACAAACCACTTTACTGCTACACATTGAAACAACTAATATTATAACTAAGAAACCCAAAGACACTCCTCAGACCATCTGGATAATGCTTCACTTCATAATTTAACAAGTTATGCAATACTAATGGTAATTATACCTTTTTCCCATGGATGGCTCTTTCATTTATCCTATACCTGAAGAGGTCAGTAAATGGCAATGAAGAGTAACTTGTCATTAAGGTATTGGATGTCAAGGACACATAATATTACTATGAAATGATGGGAACTAAACTGCTGCTCTGAAGAACATAATGTTGAGTAAACAAAGCAATTAAGATGTTAATTATGCCTCAACGAAATGACTAGTAATTTCCAAATGTTTATGTAATAAAATCCACAGCACGTGCAATGCATCATCAAAGACTAGCTTAGTAATGCTAACTTGACTTCACGCTGAGACCACAGGCAAGGATTTCTAGCACTGATCCACTCTTTGTTGCTTCAGTTTGGGATCTAATTCATCTGAAGTAAATTACTGACTCAGAACCTTCCTTCAGTTAACTCATTCAGGATCTTTCTACCCAGTGACCTCAGTCAGCAAGTCCGTTGGTAACAGCAACATCAGTATTATAACATGGCTTTATATCAAAAAGACACCCTGATATTCTGGCTAAAATCTCAACTTAAAATTTAAACCGAATATTCGATGAACTTCAGTACAGTATATAAACATATTGATCAGTGGTGTCAACAGATTTATGCCTTCTTATAAAAAAAGCACAAGATAGTCAAAGAATCTACATGGATTAATGAAGTTGGTTGTCACATAATATGGTCCAGTGCAGTGATAGTTTCCCTCAGCTAACAGCAGCAGCAGCAGCAGCAGCAGCAGCAGCAGCAGCAGCAGCAGCCCAGAGGCGATAACACAGTCAGCTGCCACCAACACACAGGTCCCTGTCCACTCAGCTGGTCGCCTATAAGCAGAGAACGCGTCTCACCAAGTCCATACGGAAATCTAATTTAGGATTTTCTGCCAGACATGCAAATTGCCATTTGATCTGTACTCACCGTAGTCAGCCAATGAAGATTTATTTATCAATTTTCTCCAGATTCCATCACAATACCGAGTAAGTAAATCCCTTATATCAGATCAACAGATTGCTTGGCACCAGTCGATAAATGATCCCCACCCATCAACTACAGACATTGGAGTGAAAATGTGAAAATAACAAGCAGGATTCGAACCGTCAACATCGGAAAGAAACTGATAAGAAGGATTAGATGAGCTAATGGAAGACGCTGCTGAGAAGTGTAAATACTGAGAAGTCATGCGATAAACTAAAATTCACATGAAATGAATGGAAAGAGAAAATAGCATTTTTAAAGGTATCCAAGCCTAAGGGTATATAAACTCAGAGGTTGGAGAATGAGAATGAATTCATGAATTGCAAAACACAAAAGAAAAAACAAATCCATAGTGGAGGAGATGCGTCACCCGATGTGCAGACCTGCAAAGGAAGGACTAAGTACTAAGTAAATAAGTAAGAGCACTAGTTTAGCATTCAAGGAAACAATGCACACCAAAAAGCATGTCTACAGCAATGCTAAAGAGTTAAAAATGCCAAGCCTAAGTTGTCCAAGACAAAAGGCAAAACCTAAATGGTTCAAAATGTCAAACACTCAATTAGCTCAATCTTGCTTTCCTACATGGCAAACTTTAAAAAAGATATGTTGGTAACTCTCAAACTTTGAAGACTGTCACAAAAGCTCATAGAGATGCACAATCGAATACTAAGAACCAATACAAAGCGGAAAGAAAGAAAAAAAACTGACAGAACAATGACTTAGCAAATGACAAGTTCTGCAGACAGCAACTCAAACTATCAACGTATACCACAGAGAAAGCGATCTGATAAACAAAGAAATCAAAATCGACAAGAGAGAGACTGTTGAGCAAACAGATCGAATGCTAACAACACATTCACAGACAGGAAGTTCTGTCCAGTCCTGTCTTCGCCAGCATTTGACGGCATAGAGATGAAGCCAGAGTTCAGTCATCTCCATTTCCTGTCCTCCATCTCCAGTGGACCTCTCGAAAATGGTGGGAGGAGGGTAGCCAATCTGAAGTACCATAAAGCCGTGGCAGCTTCATTATTAGGAGCAGCCTAATTACAAGGCGGTGTGACAAAGGCACTTGTGGTAGCAGGACATGATTTGTGAAAGGCGATCTTCACCAGCCATAATATCAGATATATGTCGCTGCCTTCAAATCAATAACATTATCGATCAGCGACACACAAAGTCTATAAATCATCGAAGGACAGTCATAGAAACACAAGTGGCAACTGTGCAACAACGTATTTATGACATGCTTATAGGGATGCCGCCACCACAGCCGACGACGACGATCACCTTGGAAATTTCATATTGGAAGGAATTGCGATGAGGCGAAGAGCAGCAACGCTCCACTGAACATAATTATAACATCTGTCATGCAACAAATCTAACTAGAAATCTGCCAGGAGCGTGAACTTTAACCAACTGACCATGAACGACATTGAACGTAGCAGCATCTAAGCGATCACTAAACATGACCGCAAAGGTGACGCGTATCAACATAAATCGCTACTCGACATCAACCAAAACTAAGAAACCCATCAATAATAACAATATCAGATGATGACATTTACCACACAGACGACAAGTCAGCTTTTATATTGTTGGATGACGCAGATGACATGTCGGCTTTCATATTATTGGATGACACAGATGACATGTCGGCTTTTATGTTGTTGGATGACACAGATGACATGTCGGCTTTTATATCGTTGGATGACACAGATGACATGTCGGTTTTTATATTGTTGGATGACACAGATGACATGTCGGCTTTTATATTGTTGGATGACGCAGTTGACATGTTGGCTTTTATATTGTTGGATGATTTTTTCGTTCATCTCAACGTAGTCCAAAAGTCTGCATGAGTAAATTTCTATGTAGCTTGCTTAGTATTTATCAGTTAATGTGAAAGATAATATATAGCTTGATATATATTAAGACAATTTTGAAAGTAGCACAGACAGAATTGGCCTTATAAAATCATGTTTATAAACATCTCCATAAACTAATGATGCAAACAACATGTAAACATTCTCGAAATAAATGAATGGAATGAATGAAACAATCGTTCTTCAATAAATAAAGATGTGCTTATATACTGGAAGCATTTGAAAAGAGCCTACATACATTTACAGCACTGGCCCGTCACGGTCTCAGGTCACAACAACAATTTTTCTACCATAGACAATCTATACACTGCAGCGCCTTTTTTTTATTAAAGTAGCTTTTGTTAAGAAAGCAAGAATAGCAACTGAACATGCAAAATATTTACATGCACCGGTAAATGGTACCAAAGTGTACCGTGCAATGCGTGCATTAGTCAACACAGTTTCTGTCACAACCAACCCAAACACTGCACAGTGATTGTTATATAGTAGCTTGATCAAAGAAACCAGAATGACAAGTGAACATGCAACATATTCACAAGTACTGGGTAAATGTACCAAAGTGTACCATGTACAAAAACATGTATAAGACAACAAGGAAAATCTTCTGAAAAGAACAGCGTGCACCAGTCAGCATGATGACTGAAGGCAAAGACCCACTAGAGGAAAGAATAAAGAAGGTTGTTGCAAACGAAAGCTAGATGAAACAAACCAACAACCATATAGAAGCAAACAATGAAAAGGATAACTCCTAATAAAGTACTTGAATTTCAATTTAATTTAATTGTATAGTGGAAACAAAAACATATAATAGTTCCAAAAGGTAGCTGCTGTCATGTGGCAAAGTCCCAAATGACCACTGCATGTTGTAAGTTCTTGGGCATCAAACTGCTCTGTGGCAAGACGTAAAACCTGCAACATGCCAAATTCAATAAAAAATTCTTACTTGTCCAAACAGTGCTAAGCTTCTCAGGCTGCAAACACTGGCCATAAACAAAATATCACCTGACTTACAACATGCCACATCAGGTGTTCTCTTGACTTGGCTAAGGTCATTTTAATCTCATTGCAGTCACCTATCATTTAAACTTCAAGTCATTTCCTTCACACTTATCTTATGACAAAAAATTTACAGCCCGTTGTACCAGGCAAATACTTCAAAATATAAGCCATTGAAGCAGCTCACACAAACTCACACACATACGGTAAGTATATCCATACATGCAGACACTCTTGTACAGGCTGTTCAAAGTCATACACGAACAAGTCTAGGTCATAAAAAATGTCAAACTAGATGTTGGTCCCTGTCAAGTGTAGCATTTCACTTAACCTTTGAAAAGCCCAATTCACTTTCACAACACATGACCAAAGCTGAACTCAGCAAAGGCAAATAATTAATTAAATCACAACTCATAAACAACCCAATGATTAAACTAAAGTCTTGAAATTCTAGTTAAATTACATCAACTAACCTCAAACATTTGTAACACTCAATTAATGCTCCCCTAGTTTTTTGTTATTCAAAGTTTAAATCGCACAGCTACAAAGATTTATAGAGTGAGACAGTCATGTGGCTAATGGCCACAGAGGTAGTCATATACAAAAAACTTTCAACATCATCATCATCATCACCACCACCACTAGTTCCTGATTGCAAAGATGGGCACAATTAGTTTAATTGCTAATTGATGAAATTTGATAATCAATTAGAAATATCAAAATCTTTTAGCTAATTGGTTAGAATTATTTTTTTGTCAGCAATTCTGGAGGTGGCGAGTATGAAGAAATGATCTCCATCGTATTTTCAGTCACTTGTCTAATCCATTGCTCCCATTAGTGTTAGCCTAAGTGTCTAGTCCATTGCTCCCATTAGTGTTAGCCCAGAAAGTGATGCTGCATATTCAGCTACATTGTCTATCCTGCGTAGTCATGGTCAAATCTGGCATGTAGTGCATTATTTGGAATTCAGGCAACTGGTATTCTTTCTATGGACATGTCCAAACCATCAGAGTACGTATTTATTATTTAACGACTTTGTCTAGCAGAATTGCTTGAATACCTAACGCCTGTCTTGTGTCATTGTTTGGTACTTTCTGTAGTCTTGAAATCCGTGTAATTCTTCACAGTCAACTCATTTCATCGAATTCTTTTCTCATCTTGCTTTCACGTTATACAGCATAAATCAAAAATCGGTTGTATCAACATCGTTCACATTTCACTCTGCTTTTCTTCTTTGTTTCTTCTGAACCTGTCCAATATTCCAAATGCTTGTGAAGTATGTCAATTCTCCTGTGTATGTCTTATTCAATGCTGCCATGTGAGTTTATCAATCCTCCTAGGTAGATGAATTGCTCTACTTGTTCAATAGCTTCTACATGGCCGAACATTGATAGTTATTGATGCTTGTGTCTTGTTGATATTTTCGCTGAACATTCTTTTAGCTTTCTCTGTATTGATCATCACACTGAATCTTCCACTGGCTTCACCAATCTGTGTCATTATAATGCTGTAGTCATGGTCCACTTCTGGTGGGAGTCCAATGTCCTCAGCAAATTGAAGATTATTCTCCATCATTAAATTTTATTCCTGACTCAGTGTTGTTGAGGCTGTGTGACATTACAATTTCCAATTTACCAGGATAAATAGGTCGGGGCACAAGATACTTCCCTGTCATGCCCCCCCCCCCCCCATTTTCACATGAAAGTTGCTTGTGGTCCTTTTTTCTTCTTTTTTTTATAGAACTTGATGATTTCAAAATAAATTCCTGTTTGTGTTTGATCAATTGCTCTCATTTGTATTCCTACATATTGCATCACTCTCTACATTCCATCATGCCATATGTTATCAAATGCTCATTCAAAGTGAATGAAGTTGATGTGTTCTATGTATTTTTTTCAAGTTATCCGTCTCATTGTTAATATAGTTGATCAATAACATGCTTCTTCCTGGTCTGTACCTGACTTGGGTCATCCATATATTACGCATGGACAGCCCCTTGTTCTTCCCTAAGTGCTCTCTTGACATATCGCTTCAGTATGATTTGTATCATTTTGGTGATAACTTTCTTGGAATGCTCTGTAGGCTAACAATGTCTATGTGATTTTTACCGAACCTGTTATCTCCAGGAAATTAGGGGAATTCGAAAACATTCACACTGTTGAAAGACAAGTAACTGCCACCCAGTTAATGGTGCCTGCTAGTTCTGTCCACTAAAAATATTGTCCTACAAAATATGCATCTCTAAGTTGTAACCTTGAAGCAAAGAAGGAAAACAGCAGTCCTTAACAAGTACACTCAAGGTCCTCTACGGTCAAGTTCAAAATGCTGCGCACTGCTAACATTCAGTAAAATACATAATCTACAATACATTCTTGGCATTATTGTTTCCTTGTCTCGGCCATGGACGTCTAAATAACCTAATAACAACTGCAGCACCATTATCAAATCATTCAATCTGAATCTACAATGCCTTTGGCAAAAGAAGTAACCAAATTTAGCCAATAAGATGCACCAGTGTTGGGAAACTAGGTGGCCATTGGAAAATAGGTTTTGGTTGCACACAGATCAGTCAAGTGTTTCTTTTATATGAAAAAGTGTTTCACGTCTGCTTACAGACTCAACTCGAATGAACATGGTTGCCATAATATCGATGATTTAAGTTCCAATGAGAACTCTATGTTAGTTTGTTATGTCGTGAAAGGACTGAATTGCAATCACAAACTGCAAATTTATAAAATGCTACTTCATTAAGGACAAGCACAGGATATTCACTAGATTATTCATAAACTCTGCACATTTATATTAACGCTGGTTATCGTTTTATTTAGTTAATTGCTCAGAACAAACCGGCATGACCCTGCTATAAAAGCACACAGTTCTGCTGTTTAACGTGCCATAAGCTTCCCATCAGAGATGGCAGAGGGAATGTGATGTCTAGTGACACATGTCACAGCATTCCCACATAGAATGTCTCAACAACTATTCTACAAATGGCTGTACTGATGATATACTGATTGAGGGACTCAGTGTTCTTCTATAATTCATGAGTTCAGCACCAGATCTATGAAATTAGGAACAATGACCTGAAGGTCATAAAGCTGATGCTTTGATATTGTCACAGAACCATGTCCTTCTGACACCATTCAGTGACAAGTAGTAAGATCAGACAATTAACTAAATAAAACGATAACCAGCGTTAATATAAAAATTAACAAAATAAAGTTGATGAATTGAACATAAAATTTACACATAAATCCGCAAGCAAGCAAGCAGGCAGCCACAGACTTGAGTGCACGCCAACTGTGTAAATAACTATCTGTAATGGTATTTTAAATGAATGCAAAAAGTGTACTGCTTACAACCACTAAAGCCATCATATCAACATAAAACTCTAACTCAATGGCTTATTTGCCTATGTTATACATGATGACGGTGTGCATAAATAAGACGACAAAGTAGTTTTAAACACAAAGCTGCAGCTGATGCAATAGACCAGGACAGAGGCTTTCATTGTAATGCCGCTACCATACGACTCCCACAGAAGATGAGTACTACTCAGAAAAGAATTAATATGTTAGCCATAGCTACAAACAACCTCAATAGAAAAGTGACAGTTCTTCACTTCTGACAACTGTGAACTAAACACTCAGTTGTCGCCTTGGGTGAAACCAACTTTAGATCTATAGAACGACAAAACGTCAGCAATATAAATATGCAAAAGAGATCAACACAAGTACAAAACACCATCACGACACAGCCAGTGAAAGGCAAACCATTAAGAGTAGGGCCAAACAGGCGAGACAGCTTCATACCAACAGGAACAATATGGCAGAGCTTTAAGTCACAAGGATAGAAAATAAAAATTAAGTCTACCTTGCATATCTTTGTATCTGACAATACTACCAGCCTTCTTAGGCATGAAATTCAGTGCAGGGTTTATTACAAACAAGTTCCACAGCCAATATATGTTGGGTACTGTAACACAGTGATTCTCAAGAGGGTGGTCTGCAGACCGGTGCCAATCCGCTGTGGAGTCCTGATCACCCGACTGTGAAGAAGTCTTAGAGTGAAGAATAAATTATAATTATGGGAATTAAATTGAGAAATAAGTTTAAATTAATGCTATTAGGGATATGTTTTCATTAATTAAACAAATCCATAATTATAAATAGCCTTCTAATAGTCTTTTTTAATAATAGATGTCGCTTTTGTTTTGCACTTGCCATTTAAGTTAGTGATCCACGAGCTTCAACAACAAATTATTGCCGGTCCGTGGCCTGCAGAAGTTTTAGAACCACTATGTAACAGATCCAGTGAAACTCTTCACCCAATTTTTTTATGTTTCTAACTGGGACATTACTACGAACAGTTAAAGCGAACGGTAAGCATATACATTAAACATATTAGCTGTCTTGTACGATATATATACTTACTATTGCTTAGCCTATTTTTTGTACTTGAGGGATCATTAATTTCATGGTCATCACTATCATCATCATCACCACCATCAGTACCAGACACCCGCCATTAGGCAGCTATAAGGGTAAACAACTGATTTCCACCTCCCTGATGTTTGCCAAGTCCTGTGTTCCTCCCAATGTTAGTCCAGGCTCTGTTATATCTTCATCTACATTTTCTATCCAGTGCACTCTTGGTCATCCTCTGCTCTATTTCCACAAAACCCCTTGAGTATATTATAGTGCATTGCATTGGATTTCGTCAACAGGCATTCTCACCCCAAATTGAAAGAGTTTTCACTGCAACACAAACTGTGTCTAACAGTCTTACACATTCAAACTGCCCTATATGGTTACAATTTCTCTGTTTCAATGGTCTTGTGGTTCATGCAAGTTTTTGTAGCCAACCTTTTCGGCTGTGACAATGTCATTTTTGCTCATCTTGCTTCCACAGTGCTCTGCATTCTGGTCCATATCTAATAATAACTCAGGTTAATAAACTAATAACAAAACACAACAGCATACCGTATATGTTGATACCAGACTATGTCAAAACATCACCTCATTTCACTGGCATTTGGCAATCTATCAGCCAATCAACACCAGTGGCCTCCTGGTGTCACAGAAGTCACAGCACAGCTTTACACATCATTGCTCTCCTCCGTTGGACAGTGCGGACGATGAGGCTTTACATGGCGTCTCCACACTGAGCTCTGTCCTGGATGATATCCATGGCATGCATCATATCCAAGCACCTTTCCTCTAGATCTTGTTGTCCATCCAGATTTTCCTCTGGCACCCTCTGCTTCTCCCTCCCTCCACATTGAAAAAGTGCAGGGCCGCAGCCGGTAGTCTTCTGTCATCCATCCTTGATACATGTCCAAACCAAGTGAGTCTTCTCTTCTTGATCTTATCCACTATTGTTTCCTCCGCTCCCAGTTCCTCTCTGGTCTTCTCATTTCTCATCCTTTCCCTTCTACTTCTGCCCAGTGTTCCCCACAGTCAGCTCACTTCGGCCACCAGCAGTCTCCTTTCGTCGTCCTTGTGTAAGCACCAGCCCTCGGATCCATAAAGCAGTACTGGCACTACCAGGGCTCCATACAGTCTCATCCTGGTTCTTGTCGACACACCGTTTGATTTCCACACCTTGCTAAGGTGACCGAACATCGCACACGCCAGACCTGCTTTACTGATATCCAACAAAAAAACCTAATTAACTTCTTCAGCACAAAGAACTGCAATTCAAAGTCACTGAATTCAACATCATTTTCTTATAATCTCATATCATCACATGTGTCTAGCAGATAATAATAATATTCGTTTAATTGACAGAATAACCGGTCGACATAACATGACAGTTAACAAGCACAAAGGAACAGCAAATAAAGCCTAGTAAACATGTCTGTCTCATATCAGACACATGTGTACAGCACATGTGTCTGTAAGTGTTTACTTTTATACTACAAGCTCATGCATAAAAAATATAAATAATTACATGGCTATAATTGCATCAGTAATGCTCTAAAAAACCTTTACACACACACACACACACACACAGTTACCTTTCGACGCAAAAGAAATTTTTCATCTAAAATTAATATTTGCTAACAATATAATATTTTCCCCTGGACAATTTCATGCCTGGCACAAACAGCAATAATAGTAATGACGATGATAAGTAACAATAACAACCGAAATAACTGAAGCAACAAAAGCAGCCACAGTAGTAGTGCAAACACTATACCAATTAACAAGAGCAACCACAGCCACAAAGTTCTGCGAGGTCTACAGCAAATCATTACCAATTCTGAAAGAAAATACAGAAGCCAGACCATGGTCCCACAGACAGATTACATAATCTCCTCTGCATACAATATCATCTGCCAAGGCAACGGTCTTCATCTGCGTACATATTACATAAAAAAATATGCACAGTCACACACACACGCTGATCCATGATCACGTTCACAAAGAGGACAGGACACCTGATGCTTACAGGCTACCTGTATTAGCCATTAGAAGTTAAAAGACATTAGCCACAACACAATTAGAATACAGATTTATGATGATTCTTTTGTATGACAATTATTTTTCAGTCCTGTGTTCTGGCCATGACCAGTTACTCTGGATTTTTTCCCATATCAGCCTCTAAAGGTAAAAACATTGTATAAAGGACACTGGTGTTATTTTTTATTTATCACATCTGCTCTAGCTCCCCTTCAAGCTGATAGTGATAGAGTTAAAGTAGACTCATTAAACTTGTTCAGAAATGCATTTTTTAACAAGTCTGTCATTTCATTGTATGCATTTGCTTGTACTTGTTAAATATAACAGGAGACATGTATGTTATACCACACAATAATAATGATATTAATATCGTGTGCTCTATTATTCAAAAACCAACAAACCCAGAGCTCTTGATTATTACAGGAGTAAAATTTAACTTATAGGCAGCCATACAAGGCGACCATCCCATCCTACAACTCATTTACCATCACCATCTAGTAAATAGACTGAGAAGACCTGTGGGAGGATAACCTGAATGGCCCTGGCCTTTCTACTTGATGTTCTGCTCTTCACCCTCCTGATGCTACCAATACTCAATGCCCCTCCCCCCCCCATGTGTCTCATCATTGACTTTGCATATCCTGCCAGTTTAAAATAAATATACCTTACTGATTAGGGCACAGCCGGGTGCTGACCCGGATACCCGGATATGCCGGGTATTTGACACCCGGCAGATAACCGGACCCGGTGATGAAAGGTCTTCCGGGCCGGGTGGTAATTATAAATAGCATACCACACATTAAAGGGCTTAGCAGCTAACCGGCAATATAGTACAATGAACAGACAATCACAGAACAGACCGACTGCTGATGGCTGCTTTATATTAGACTATCCTATTTCAAACAGCCTACACGCAAGAGGAAGGAGGAGGTGGAGGGTAGAGTTTGTATCACCCTCTTCCTTGCTGTCTCTCCTTCCTCCTCCTCCTCTCTCTCTCTCTTCTACACCCCTTCCTGAGAGGAACCGTGGTAGACAATGAAGGAGAAGAGGGGGAGTAAATAGTATACATATATATAAAATTATATGTGAGACCTGGTGGCTGAATAAATATATATAAATATAAGAATGGCACCCTCTTTCATGCTTTCTCTTCTTCCTTCCTCCTCTTTCTCTTCTAGTATTTCCCTTCCTCTTCCTCCTGCCGCTTGGCTGTTTGAAATATCTAACAGGGAAGAGAAAGGAGATGATGAAGGAGGAGGGGAGGAACAGTGGTAGAAGGTTAGGGAGTATAGGAAGGGGGAAAGAGCGTATATGTGTGTGTGTGTATATATATACATTATACACACACGCACACACACACACACATATATATATATATATATGCTGCTCACTGACCATAGCTATATAAGTTGGCAAGGGGTCATCTGTCATTAATCCCTTTATCTTTAAAGCCTGTTTGGTCTGTCACACCCTCATTCAAGTCAGAGAGACTAGTACTTGTCAGAAAGGATACCTTCCACCTGTTATATGACTCTGCAGCCAAGCTTAATAGACCCCCTCTCTAATAGGACCATGTATACATCTCACAGATTAAGGGATGGTACATTTTGAACTATGTCTACATGTAGTTGGACTGCATACACCACAGAAGCAGGACTGTTTATCACGGGCCTCTGACCTCCTCTTGGCTGACTGGACAGATCAGCATCATTTCTATACTATAGAATGATTTTATCAACACAGTTCATGAACAGATATTACTGGCACCTCTCAATCAATAACCCCTGGCAGAACTCAACTGTAGTAAAACTGCCACAGAAGAGTTTTACTCAATTCCACCAAAGGTAGCTAACAAACTGAGTGGAGTTGGTTTGACAGCATTCAAAGTGTGGACTTACTATTCAGTTTAGAGATTAACGATTACTTTTAATACCCGGACCCGGTACCCGGACCCGGCAGATTTTATTCAAACTACCCGGACCCGGTACCCGGTTGAAAAACGGCACCCGGCTATGCCCTATTACTGATAAATATTATATAAATAAGCATATGTTTTTATTATTATGGTATTTCTTCAGTCATATTTAAAAGTTCTACAGAGTTCGGCTGCACTGTCTTTTTCATAATCTTAGTGGTAGGCCAATCTCTAACAGACACCAGTATCTGACAGGTGTAGTCAAAATATGCACAGGATTAATGGTTATGTACCCGATGGGCAGAGAGCAAAGCCATGGCATTGCCATTTAGGTTTAGACTTCAAATTATCTCCAAGGTTTTGATTGGCACCAGCAAGAAAGCCACCCAAATAGTACAAATTTTCTACCAGCCTTTGTCAGAAGAGGTAAAAAGCCCTTATGTGATTGACCCAGTGTCATCCAATGCAGCTGCTTTCAGTATCATTTGAAAGCCAACAAATTGTTAGCACATTCGGTCTGCTACCCATAACTGCAAGAAGTTTTTGAAAATTGACTCTTCATTGAAATCCATATAGCTGAAAAATCACAAGTCAAACTTTGCTTTTAGCCGCCATCTTGGTCATAAATGCCATCTTAAAAAACAAATTGGATACTTCAGGTCTATTATCTCCGCAACCAAGTTTAAATCAAAAGTTTATACCTAATTTGTCACCCTCATAAATAGTGTAAATGTTAAAACTGCTAACTAGTTCCCAAAGGCAATCTGTTTTAGCAAGCGCACTCACAATGTCACAGTTCTGCACCTGTGTTGAAAGTATACTGATGTCAGAATTTGCGTCTGGCATATAAAGGGTTAAAAACAGGTCTGCAAGCAAGGCATAGCATATGAATGTAGACACATTAGCAATATTAGTAATTATCACCAGTCTCTGTCATGCTAGACAGACATTAGATTTCTTTGAATCAATTTGCCACCAACCAATCAAAATTACACCTACTGACAATTAATCAGCAACACATCTATTTCCATTAGACAGCTGGAAAAGAGAAAAGATGCCAACGAACCGAAAACGAAAACCCAGTCGCATTACCGCATGACTGCACCTCCCCTAGGGGAAATGTTTGCCTTAAACAACAACAATTACCAACGTTTGTGATTGATCGGCAGTTAAAAGCAATCTCTACCCAGCAAGAGTCACAGTCTTCTCCACTTGCAGCAGAGGATGATGCCGCCTTCAATAATGCATCCCGACCAGTACGGTCCAGTGAGCAATCAATATTTATCCAAGAATTGCCTGTCATTTAATCAGAAATTTATTCTCAATAATAAAAACAAAGTACCAAACAAGAAATAAACCCTGTCACACACAGAACCAGGTTTCCTGTGTTCAGGAATTATTGCAACCTGGGTGGATTCGGCGGTAAGGCAGCGGGACGACAGACCAACAGAAGAATGCGAGAGGAATCAGCCAATCAACTCGGTTGATTGCCACATTCCAAGACAAAAGACATCGACACATGTGGCAAGGCAAACAACAGAAGGTCATAACCCAACAAAATCAACTGACTACATAGAGGGCAGGGTCTTCACTCTTCAGTTGTGGCCCAAACCAGAAAGACTTGCCTTATCAAATGCTTAGAAACTATTTTTATACAGCGTCAATATTTAAAGCGCCTGAAGATCAATCTACTGCCAGTGCATAGGGTCTGCAATAAACAGTCATATCATACACACAGATATTTAACAGTCACGAACCACAGTTCACATAGGTACATTATACATAGGAAGGTACTGATAGGTACATAAGAAGGTATCAAGTCATTGGCAACATAAACATTCAAAATCGTTTCAACATTATGACACAAGCCATAGTATAGAGACAGTCTGGCTTTCACCTTCATGGGATAAAAATACCTTACACTGAATCAGCATTTTCAGGAGTACAAATCAAGACTGTTTTGCTTGACAAAAACATCCGTGCACATTTTAAAAGTTATACATTCTGGAGAATAACATCTGCAAGCGATTGACTCGCATATAAACAGTTCAGACTTTTGAATCACAGCAGAACCACTTCTGAGAATTTAAAAGCACTGGCTACATGAAAACTCTCTTCCTAACAGAATGACATCGTGTAAACTGAAATCCTCTTTCTATCACCATAAAGGCCACAGAGGAAACTTTCCAGAGCGTAGCAACAACACCTGGGACCGAGGCGGTCTCTTACACACCAATACATCTTCAGTTCAAGACGAATTACCGGTATACATACAAGACACACATGCAGAATGAACATCCTGCCACAGCAGAAAACTCTGAAATTCTGGAGCTGGCAAAACTTAGCTAAGTCTGGGAAACACCTGGAATACGTGTGCAAACAGCCAATGCAAAAGACTAGGTCAGACAAACGCAGGAAACATTTCCACACTCGGTATTTACATTTAATTATCAGAAGGATGTCTTTGATGCTTAATCGTCAAGAAACGTTCAGCAATGTCAGCATCATATTAGTCAAAGAGAAGCCGACAACCACTTGAAAAATCAGCATGGCTTCCTCTGTAACTGTACCTGCAGAAGGGTCCCTCCGTTGAGTTTGTTTCTAGATTCAAATATTTGTTTAGATTGCCGTGATCCATCTGTCTGTGTGTACATATGCATTACCATATTAAAGTAAGAGACAAAAAATTTGCCTAGACAGGAAATAGACAGGAAAATTGCCAATCCTCTGTCTGTGTGCCATCAAACTCTAATTACAAGTACTTCTCTTATCACTCATGAACAGTCATCAAGTTAGCACACCTTACAAATAACTGCCCTATTGTGTGTTCTATTATATTCATACATATTTGCATGCATAAATTCCAATTTTTTCAGACCACCTGGTAGTTAATTAATATGAACCAAACTAAAGATCTCTTAAATGGTTCTTTCCAAATCTCTAAGACTGCCTAACACAGCCATTTATTTCCTATAAGACAGAATCTATCAGTGCCAAAAGTTGCGGACCTACATGTGATTTTTCATTCCCAAAAGTCATTGGAATTGAAGCCTGCAGAATTGTATAACAAATCCATGCAACAGGAGAAGA
The DNA here is from genome assembly GCA_949752735.1 of Lumbricus terrestris. Lineage (NCBI taxonomy): Eukaryota > Metazoa > Annelida > Clitellata > Crassiclitellata > Lumbricidae > Lumbricus > Lumbricus terrestris. The sequence continues at coordinate 74,443,398 of OX457036.1, read as the reverse complement.
GACTGAAGACAAATCAGATCGTAAAAGAAGAATGTTTTCAGTTCAGAGCAAAAGAAAGTCTCAGTAGGTTGCGTACATGAAGAGGCTGCAAGTTCCAGATGGAAGAATGTGCAGTTCTGTTTACCAATGCCGGCCAAACCAAATAATGTGTACTAGGAATAACATAGTTTCCAGCAGATGCTGATTGAAGAGCGGATCCGCCTTTAATAGAGCTACAGGGTGTTACCATGGTTATAAGAAAGATGGCAGATGATTTGCACATGCTTTGTACACAAGAGTGGCAGCTTGAAGAAGATTCACTCCATGCAGGAAGCCATTGAACGAACGCTGGGTGCAATATGGTCTCAGTACAAGAATACAAGACATACATGCATCTAGTCCTGCACACTGCTGCATCATTCTAGATGGAGAAAGTGTGGAGTGTGGGTCTTCCACAGAGTATACAGCTTCAGTTGTCGAGTCATGTCAGAATGAGGCTCTATGAATTAGTGCCTCGATACTGAGAAGCGTCAGCGTAGAAAGCCTACATAGCATGATGACATCTGTATAAGTGCAAAATCAGATCCATCTGACGTGAACAATCGAAGTTGAAAAGTCTGTTTGGGGCTTTAGAGGTTGTTGAGCCACACAGGACTCTAAGAATAGGAGATCAGTGGAGAAAGTGGAAAGTAATGAATTGAAGGAGAGACAGTTCTGTGCACTGTAGGAGTTCAGAGAAAAGTCTGACGCTCATAAGAGGAGTTCACATCTAATATCATGGTGACATTTAAGGAGCACAGAAACCCTACAGTCTAACATGATGTCATCTGTGTCAGTGCAAAGTCTCTTGGACGCATCTGAGATCTTAATATGTATACAGAGCTCAATATCATCAGCAGAATTGTGTGATATCATAAGTATCTTGCTAATAATAACAAAAACAATTATAATAATAACAACAATAATAATTTTAATGATAATACTAGTAATCATACTACAGTACAATACCATTACCTACTAGTAATAATAATCATAACAATATTAAATTGCATTATGTTTGAATCTTTCTGTTGCCTTGTTTAGATCATCAATATTTCTCTGGAAATATAATACAGATGCCCCAAACACATGATGGCCCAATGAATAACGGAAAGCAAAGTCTGTTATGACATTTAATGCAAGTTTATTCTTACTTTCAAACAATACCAAGACAGTCTGTAACCTGAAAACCAGACTTACAGTAGTCTTAAATCAGGGCTCAGACTCACTCTCTTCTGTCTGCATGTATGCCTGTCTGTCTGTCTGTCTGCCTGTGTCCAACAGGTTTAACTTATTATGCTTTGTTCTTACTGACCTCCATCCAACCCCCTCACCTGCTTCTAATATTCCAGCCTGCTGCATCTGCTCAGCCCTCATCCGTACAAGTGACCAGGTTTAAGGTCTAAGGTTCTACAAGAGCGTGCACAAACACATCCACACACACACCCAAGGGGCAGCAAAACCTATAGGATTCTGCATACAGACACAAATGTATCAGACATGCAGATATGCTGAAGCTAGCTGAAATGAACCAAGAGGTCAAGATATGTCAGCCAAAGAACTTCCTGATATATATAATATAGTTACCTAATAACTTTTCTACGAAGCAAAGATTCTTATTCTGACTAAGACCAAACAACCTTGATGCTGTCATATAGATTCTTACCTCAACTGGTGAGGTTCGTCAGTTGTTAAGTGCTGCAGAAATATTGTAGACTTTTCTTAAATTAAACTGTTTTTAGTTAATTAATACTGGAATCATTCTGGATAAACATGAAAACAAAACATGACATGTTTTGGGATAAGTAAGACCAGATTACACAAGACTTGCTAGTTTTTAGTTCTTGATCAGCTCTAGGCCAATGTTGTGAACATAGCTCTGAGACGGGAGTGAAGCTGAGTTGCTGACAATCTCGACAAGAATGTGTCATCTGCCGTCGACTAAATGAATGCTCAAAGACGAGAAAGGTTCTACTAAACTGACCACAAAAACTAAAATGGTGAAACCACAGCATATCCCTGCAACAGTCTACAATGTCTATCATCACACAGACTGAACACTGTGAACAGTGGACACTTTGCCCGGCATTGCGGAACCAGACTCCTCATTCGAAACATTACTCTTTATTAACTGGACGGACAAGTGCCTCTCTTTGTTGTCTCAAGATCATTTCTTCTCTCTTGCTCTCTCGCACTGGGAGCGCCTCTGATTAGTGTGCACTATGAGAGGCACCATATAAATAAAGTTATAGATACAATACGATGCAATTTACACTAAGTCACTGTCCATAATAAACTACTGTGCCTAAACCACAGATTTTAAATGGAAAATTCTGCCCAAATTGTCATTTATGTTACCTTTGGATACTAAATTGAACTTCTTTATGCCAAAGTCCTATGGTGTAGGCTTACCTATCTAGTTTCATAGGGCGTAAAAAATGACTTATATTCAGTAAATATCCCACTTGCAACTGAACCACGGTCAAGTAACTAGAGATTAAACCACATCCTATCCAGTATAATCTAAAATGGGTTGAAAAGTCAATAAATACATGCATACAGAGCTCAGCTACACTGATTGAGCTGATCAATCTGCTGCCAGGCTTCAAAAATGCAACTCTGAGCGGTCCATTCAATATCAAACTATAGTTGAAACAGCACATTGAATTTTCTCATTTATAAGCATTGTACAGATGGTCAGAGAATATGGCACCACTCAAAAGCCAAGTGTGTTCTGTTATATGTAAAATAAGTCATGAATGGTGTATAACCAAAACAAGATGTAAGATCAAGAGTCCTTTATCCACAGCGGTGTTATTCAAACTCAGCAAAATATGGTTCAAATCAAAAAATAATTTTCTTTAAAGACAGAAAGAAAGAGATGCATTGTTTGCTGACAATGCTGTAAACTGAAAACCCATTGTGCAAAGAAACTGTTGAAAGCAGTTCTTCCATACAGACTGAATGCAGTGAGTTAAGCACCAAACAAGGACCATCAGAGATCTCAAACATTTCTCAATTTACAACGCCCAACTTTTATTTCTCAGGAAACACAATTGATGACAAAAACAGTGAAACCCTGTAGGAGAATGGCTCCTGGGCACTTCAGAAAAACCAAAACAGAACATTGTTCTGCAATCAAATCTAGTTGACTTCTGTGGGTCAATTGGGAACTCAGATTGCAATAAATCTGGAGCAGTGAACAAGGAAACAGCCTCTTGATTATCAGAGGCCGAGCGTACTGTTACATGCCAGGAAAGATAAAGAGCTCTCGACCACATATCTTGTTGTATGCAAACCGGGATTCAAGCAAATTCGACATGGCACTTGACACAATATTACCATTACATTCACCTTGGCAATCAATTCTTCTTACTATGCTCCAAAAGTATCAACAATTCAACATATTCCGATAAGAAAAACTGCCTACAGCTGACAGCTCAGTTTACCGGCCCTACAACCAGATCCGAAAATAAAGCTGTAAGGCCAAATGGGAAAGAAAGCCCGGTGGTAAGATCGAGCTCATAAGAACAGACAACAATATGATCATGTTCCGTAGCTGAGTTATAATGAATACAATGACTGTACACTGTTAATGGGAAGATGATACGACGAGCAAGAGGACTGGCCACCCCCAACCCTGCCCCCCCCCCCGCCCTCATAGCCATGGCTACAAAATGAAGCTACTAATATCTCATGCCCATGGCTGCCTTGGGCTAGCTTAAGGGACTGCTCTTCTTCTAAAGAGCAAAAACTTCGAAGTAGTTTTTAGCATTCAGGTTCACACATTAGACACACCAGTTTCAACTTACCTATTTACTTACTTAAGTTGCTTGCCATCTACAGGCTGAGCTGGTGTTCCTGACCTATCAGATTTCGGCTGGCCATCATCTTCAATAGACAACACTCCCTTCAGCCATTGCTTGAAGCAATCATTGATTAATGCTTTGTGCCTAAGTTGCCAGCATGACAGAAGTCTTAAGAGTTAAGACTAGATTAGATTAGAAGCAGTATCAGCAAACATAATATATATAAGAACATCACAACAAGAGCAAAGCAAGAACAGAATCAATAAGAGCACTATCGGTGGCAGGATTTTTAAAAAGAGGATCAGAGAAATTTCCATTATTTCTAAAGCACCTGATATGAAAGAAACCATAAAATTTCATGTGGACACCTGGCCCGCCGATAGTATAAGATAATGCACACCTGAGCCAAAGGAATAAACAATCAAAGCAAACCTACTGCCTAACACACATACATACACCGGTAGATATACAGAAACTGTAGTTAGTATAGTACCAATTCTTAAATTCAGGACCTTGGAACAAGCACTTTAAGTGCGATCAAAACTGACATCCATTTTCCCTTCACATAATTATTCGGCGGAACATTCACAACTCCCGTTTACATGCAACAAGCAAAATCCATTGGAAATAAAATTAACCCATTGTCATTTTTCAAAATGAATGTGATTTCTAAATTTATGTAAATATTATGCACAAATATAACACAAAAGATTGTACACAGTAAACCTCTCACATATTGTAACGAATTCATGTACAGAGTGGACTCGGTTACATTTTCTCTGGTTAATGTACCATTCTGCTTAAAACACAAAATGTTGTCATGTACCCAAAGTCCTGAACTTAGTGCTGACCCAAGGCTACAAACTTAACTGTCCAATGTCCATACCAGTCAAATGCCACACAAGAACTGCAGCATGATGCTAATTTTTTCAGCATTACTCCTTTTCGATGAACATTAACAAGTTCACTCAATTGTATATTAAATACATTGAAAGGTGCATAAAAATGCTATAAAAATGTCCATAAACATCCACACATACAAAATAAACCCCTGAAGCACATATGACTATGTAGCTACAGAAATGCTACAGCCAGCAAGTGCACTAAGACTGATCCTGAGTGCAGTGAGCTGTCCAGTCTAGACTGGAAGCCACCTTATCCACGCCTACACCCTACGGGTATGGGCATCGCCTGGCCATAGGTATGGCCTGGCCTGGCCGGTGTGCAGCCACAAAACCTGGATAAACAATAACCAGCCAGCGGAAAAGCAAGAACTGGTCTTCGGGTATCTTATGCAACGCTGGTTCTGAAGCAGCGGCAGCAGCAGACCGGATGATGAGAAAGGAGGCAGTACTAGGAAGACTCCAAGCACAGAAAAATATTACTGGAACCATAGCACAGACCATGATAGCGGCAATGCTGCAAATCAAAATAAACTTTTCCCATATAGAGATGTGAACAACATTTTCCCTTCCCTGCATTTTCATGTTTTACTCAACACTGTCATTATGGTTTTTATCTCATGTCTGTTCCTGACTGTTCCTGAGTCAGAAGCCGAAAGGGAAAGGCAATTTAGCCTATGATGCCTTTGGGGCTCGTAATTCCATGCAGCAACAGCAGACTAAGAGACAGTAGACAACTTTCACCCATAGGCATGAAAACGTTTTTTTCTGCCTTTATTTTTTGGAAAAACCCAACTTTTTCTGTTTTTTTCTTGGATGTTACCATTTTTAACACCTATACTTTCAACAGAGACAACTGTAGGTAAATTGACAGGACTCCTATCCCTGGCAGCTCCAACAATAATTTATGAGCACATTTTTATGCACACCCACATATCTTCACAATGCCAAAAGTTCCTCTCACAGAACATCAAATAATATTATGGTTACCAAAGTAAACTAAATATTGACAACACCCTACAAGAAACTAATTGCAGGATCATAGAATATCGTTAAACTCACTGTGCATGCAGCACATCACGTTCGCCTACACTAGTGTACTAGCTGGGGTACCCGGCGCTCCCGAGAAAATTTCGGTTTTTCTCAACCACCACGCCTCACCCGGCTCCCACTCCGCACTTCCCACTCCGCCCTCACCCATCCCAGTCCCTATTTGCATATGGTTTAATATATTACCTACTTCTATAGATAAAGTTCTTCTGATAGAAAAAATACCCAGCAAGTGCCTCACAGGATTACACCCAGTAGAATTATGATTAGCATTTCCTTTCAAGTGTTCTGTCGCCCCTACTTGAGCCCACGATAATTAGTTTGTCTCCAACATGCAAATAGACTTGTGGAGACTAGCGCAAGCAGTTACCACCAGCTACAATGCACAACTCATAAATTATTTCAACAGTCTAGCTTGTCAAGGTGGCCGGTGTGTCCAGTGCAACCTCACATAATCCACATTACACTTTCACAGCAGACAAATGTTTCTCAGTCATGTCTGGTACTATAATGATGAAAACTTAACACGTTTATAGTGCAGAAATTGGGATAACTTTGTTAAACTTGCAACTCACAGAAGTGACAGAAGCTATCATTAACAATTAGGCCATTATCATGTATCATGAGGAAGAGGAATTCGTTTAATACTGTGCTATAGTCACTATAGTTTTGCTAGCAAACTGCATATCCAAAATGAAAAAGTATGTTCTAAATGCAAGGCAGTTCATAGCCCCAAACTATAGTGCAACATAAAAACTTGTTCTATCTCCTTCATTGCTACATAAACCATGATCTCTCTGGCTTTTGTCCCTTAGTAGTGGCAGTACAAAAGGCATGCAAGACTCAAGTTTGGACTCTGGCCAGACAGCTGGTTTAACTCCCAGCTCTGATATCAATTTGACTGATAGATTAAAATGCAGGTTGTAAGCAAAACGCAGCAGCATCATAGTCAATGGCCAAACATAATTCAAGCAATTAAGAAGCACAGTAACCATTTGGCACATTATTCCCCGCTGAAATTTTTTATGTACCCAGTAAACAGCAAAACCCTAGTCATCACAATCACAGCTTCTCAAATGAACACAGAGCATCAAATATGCATGAGCTAGTTAGTAACTTATTCTCACGGCTTAGCAACTTGCTCGCACAACTGAGTAACTCATTCTCATGACTTAGTAACTCATTCTCATGACTTAGTAACTCATTCCCATGACTAAGTAACTCGTTTGCATGACTTAGTAACTCATTCCCACAACTTATTAACTCGTTCTCATGCCCAGCCAGATAAATTAACTCGTTCGTACAAACTAGGAGCTCGGATACACAACTTATTAACTTGTGCAAACAGGTTACTCGAGGTGGTGTGGATAAGTTCATAGGTTTTTGTTTGCATGACTTAACAACATATTAAAAATATTTTTGCATTCCTGTAGGGGTTCCATACATAACAACTGTGCCATCCAGGTAAAGAAAATCCAAGGTGTAGAGTTTTGCATAAAAGGCTGGCCTTTTAGCTGCAACCACATATTTATAACAACAACAATAATGGATCATACTCCTAGAAATGCCTTATTGAATTACATCATATAATGTGGCCTCACCAAGGTTGGTTTCCCCGATACAAGTAGCCTGCCTGGAACATTAGTGCTATTATCTGTACAGCGTGGCAGAATTGTAATGCACCAGATCCGCTGGGGTTGCAGACATAGAAGTAGCCAGTATAATGGCACAGGGGAGGGGTTGTCTGGTTGCAACAGTCAGAAATATAAACTGCCGTTTTGCCAGCAAAGTTTTGTGCCCTTGACCTTTGAAACTCTGGGTCCAGTCAACCAAGACTGTCCTGCAATGATCATTGATCAACCTCCTTGGCTACCAGCTTGCCCAAATATCAGACATGTCATTATTTTCTCTTTCAACTCTTGTCTGTGACTATTCAGCACTAGTCCATGACCATTCAGTGCTTCAGTGCAGTCACCTTTTGTAGTACTTTTCTACTAAAAACCAGATCTACGAAAACTAGCTATTCCAGACCAATGCTCCACTCATGTTTGCAATCCCAATGGATCACATGCAGGACATCGACTCACAAGTAGCCACTCACATTATATATAAGTCCCATGGGCATGAAGTACCTCTGGGCAAAAAGAAATAAATAAAAATTATTTATAGCAATATCGTATGATTTGTATGGCACCGTAGCACAGCCATATGTAGTTACGAGCAAGATTACAACTTACTTGTCATACTCCATGTTGTCCTTTTCACATCGTTCGTCTTCTAAATTCTTCCAACCTTTTCCATGTTTGCAAGTCGTTAGTAAAACTATGTCCTGTCCATTGTTTATGTGATACAGGGAGTTTCTCGTTTCCGACCCAATCCCTGTCAAGTAACGTTTTCCTTTGAAAACCAGCATATACTTGCGAACAGGAGGCACATTATTAGTCGTCAGAAAACCTGGTTCTCCACCCCGATAGCTATGTTCCTTATGAAACAGCGGAAACGATATGTCAAACTGCGGTCGGTAATGCAGTTCCGAGATGCTGGCCTTTGCCAACATAGCTTTACCTATGTCAAATCCAAGGCCATTCTCATCGTAATCTGGCCAGGTTCCAGAATAGAGGTTAAAGACAACATGGTTGACTCCACCACGCCACCATTTCAAGCTATCTATTTGACTCTGGATGTTCTGAACAAATTCTACGCTTAATTTATCTCTATCTAACGTATCGATTGAAAGAACAAATATACATGCATGGCTCGGATCAGAAGTATAATAGCGAGACGTCCTTAGGGCTTTTAGAATTTCACTGTACTTCTCCGAAATTTTCTCCGAGACCGGATATACGTAAACTTTGAAGCCTTCCTTACAAAGCGAAAAGTTGAAGCAGTTGGACATACGACAGTCGTGGTAATGACTGATCTGCTGTTTCGCATGCCTTCGGTTCTTTGGCGATACAAACATGTCGTGCTCGTCAGCGTCCTCGCCCAGTCCGATATACACCCGGCCATGGCTGGCAGATGAGGCGTCTTCTCGGGGGTGGATATGGCCGCCCGAGGACGGCCCCTCGCCAAACCCCCTATAGGAGACTAGGTAGATCAAGACGAGAGAAACTCCGAGAATAAGCGTCAAACAGTACCGTCGTCTACAGTTCATCGATATGACCGGAAGGGCATTTATGCTATTCTGTAGGCGCCCGACTCAGATTCCTCTTAAATCCTCCGTTGATGCCTGAAACTCCATCCACCACCGCAACCACCAACAACACCTCTCGACATCACGAACTCGTAAACCGGACGTATAATTACGCAAAACCGGACGGAGAATTAAACCATTTAATCTAATATTGACAACATCTATATTTGGAGAATGTTGGAGGCCTGGTACCAGACTGCAGCAGATCGGATGATGTAGAATTCCGGAACATAGAGCCCACTGCTGCTCTTTAAAGTGAGTATGTAGTGCTGAAACGACCGCGAATTTAGAACTTTTTCGGCCAATTTCTAAGGACTCTGATATCCTTGTTTCTACTATCCCTATTCATGATGGTTTGTAAGCTAGTAGTTAGGGCCAACAAATTCGACTCGGGCAGGTTGGAGTTGGGAGATAATGTGGTGTCACTGGTGTGCTAATGAACGTTTTGACGTAGGCCTACGTACTCCATTTAAATTTTCACACTGGATGCAATCATTCTCGTTTAAAATTAATTGATGGAATAAAGGTCATCAACTTTTTGGGAAATAGTACCTTTCATTTTTCTGAGATTTCGAACCAATCGAAGGACTAGAAAAACGTCAACATTTTGGGCCGTGAAAAATGGTAAAGGTCATAGGCATAGGCGCAACCACCCTATGGGACCCACGGGACGCGTCCCCCCAACTTTTGAGTGGTCCCATTGACTTTATCATTATGGTCCCCCAAACTTTTAGGACGTGATTCATTTGGTCCCCCCCCCCAACTTTTAGGACGTGATTGCACCTATGGCTATAGGCCTATATGAAAATATTGTTGGCGTCGCTCTTTTGAATATTTGGACCAAGTCTCCGTGCCCCGAAACCCAAGTTATATTTAGCCCTCCAAGAACTTAAACCAAACTCCACCCATGAACCTATTAGTTAAATTAACCAATATTAGGTCTATATAATTATATAAAGGCTTTAGGCCTACCTCGCGAAGTGAGAGTTAATCTTTCAGCGCCTCTTATCAGTAGGCCTACGCAGTGGCGTAACAACCTGGCCGGGGGCCCGTGGACATTCTAAGCCTTGGGGCCCTTAGTATACCCATTGACGACACTAAAGAGTTGGATTAACGAGATGGCTATTTGGATAAAAAAGGAAGAGTGAGGTTATATTTATAAAGCGCTAATTAATTAATTAATTATGGTGTCCTGGTGCCATAAAAATAACAGGCCTAATAGTCTAATTACGACAATTTACATGGCGCCGTAACACGGCCACGCCGTAACAAGAGCGCCTTACAAGGCAGCTGCTGATGCCATCTGCTATTCCAGCGGTTCTCAACCTTTTTAGTGCGGCGACCCCTTGGCAACATTTCGAAAGTTATGACGACCCCCAACAGCAAAATTGATTGAATCCCCCCCAGGGCCGGCGCCAGAGTATTTGGCACCCTAGGCGAACCTGTCGCACTGCGCCCCCTCCCCGCGCCCACGGCAACTAAGATTGAATTTATATTAACTTTCACAAAGGAATGCTATGGTGCCTTTTTTTAAAATTCGTATTTGCATTCAATAGAAAGAAGAATAGAATAGAACATGTATAATCTATATAATGGTATATTCGTTTATACGGAATTATACCGGTAATGTAATTTCAAAACTTCATTTTTCGGGCTTTTGCTTTAGCAAATGTAGAAACGAGTTCCATCAGCAGTGGCGGCGCCAGGATTTCAGTTTTGGGGGGGCTGAAGCCTCGGCCGAAATCTCATGAAAATTTTCCGTTTTCGCCGCCAAAATTTCTGACGCCTTTTTTTTTTTTTTTTTTAGTCGTCAGCTCAAAATCGTGGATATTTTACTGTAAAAAATTTCGAATGTCCCTTTTTAGGGGGGGCTGAGCCTCTTTTAGGGGGGCTTAGCCCCCCCTAGACCCTCCCTAGCGCCGTCACTGTCCATCAGTTCAATGTCTTTGGCAATGTCATGTTCAATTGACAGAGTAGCTAGTCCAACAAGTCTTTCTTGTAGCATGGACGTTCGCAAATATGTTTTTATCAGTTTGAGCTTAGAGAAGCTTCGCTCACCACTAGCCACAGAAACTGGAAGTGTCAAGAGAATTCGCAGAGCTATAACAGTGTTGGGGACACTATCTGTTAGATTATTTTTCAATATAAAGTTTAGTACATCATGTGGCGATGTACACCTTGCAACTCGTCTTGAAATGGCTTTCAGTTCACTGCTTAGATCAACTGCATCAATATCTTTTTACATTTGTACAAAAGTAAAACTAAATATCTTACCTATAGTATTTAAGTAGCCAGTCGACGACAATCGAATTTCAAATATTTAATTTATTTTCAATTTTAAATATTTATGTTATATTTACACGCCAGATTTTGATTTTGAAATGACGTCACCGGATGTGTCGTTATTTCCTATAACGTAAGTAAGTAAACTAGTGATCAAATTTATACTATGCAATTCGTTTCATCTAGCGGGAAAAAATAAAATGTAATATATTGCAATAACACTTTAAATATTAATATAAATTAACTAAAAATTAAAAACTTTTAGTGCCGCGGCTGCCGCCCCAGAAATTTGCCGCCCTAGGCGGCCGCCTAGTTCGCCTAGTGGTTAAACCGGGCCTGTCCCCCCCCCCCCATTCACTGTATTTTTTTACCATTGTCCATTGTCATGCATTTTCACCCTCATAGCTCGAAAACTGGTTTTGGCAATTGAGGCTTTCTGGCTCTTGCGATTCTGAGAGCTAAGCCTTACCTATTTGGTAATTTGAAGCTGAAATGTCATAAGTTTATTCGGCTTGTGAAACCTAACAACTAATAAACAATAGGTTACTCTAAAAAATTGGTCAATATTTCTTCATTTCTTAACACTCATTTCACCATTGCTGAATCATTTTGGTTGGCAAGCAATTTAATGAACTTGGGCCATAGGCCTACGTGTTTTTTATCAATACGCCGAACATGGAGAGGGGTTTGGGGAGGGAATGTGTCTCTCCCAATTGTCAAAATGTTTTTGAATTTCCACACACTGCAATGGTAGCATTTGGGGCTGTAATGTTGACGAAACTGTAAATCATTTAAGTGTTGATAGTCGTGGTGTAAGACTTTAAAAGCGTCCCACCCCCTTGTTTGCTATTTTTCATCTAAAAAAATCCTCAAAATTTCAGCGCTGAAAGACATGGTTTAAGACTTCAATAAATTCTTCCCCTTTGTTTCAATTTTGAATTTTCACGCTGTAATTGTTGCATTTTAGCAGTCGTCTTAATGACTTTTAATTGCTCAGTTTTTCAATGCTGATAGTCATGGTGTAAGACTTCAGAGTATCGGTCCAATTGTTTGGGCCTAATTGTTTTTGGATTTGGACACTGTCACTGTCAAATTTTAGGGTTTCATCTTAACAAAATTACTCATGATTTCAGTGCTCAGAGAGGTGGTTTAAGACTTACACCACCCTTGTTTTTTAAAAGATGGTAAAAGTGGATTTTACATTTAAAAACTAAGATGGCAAACTTTTACTAGCTGTCACAATCTAACGATTGAATCATATAAAAAGATTAAGAAAGGTTTATTTTAAATTGATGTAGTGTATTAACTAGAGCTGAAATTACTATTGCATATTTTACAAATTTCTGAAGGTCCAGGCGACCCCTGGCAAATCGTCAGGCGACCCCCGTGGGGGTCGCGACCCACAGGTTGAGAACCGCTGTGCTATTCGATCTTAATCAACTCCTCCACGGTTTGCGAAATTGCATTATAGTAGTTTCGACAATCACGATGTAACTTAGGTTATACCACATTGGGTCATTTATCACAGTTTGACGCTAATATTATTTATTTAAAAGACTAGAATTGGTTCCATAAATACCAAACTAATTGTCTCATTTTTTTCACCCGATGAATCCAATAGGCATACGCGCAGGGGCAATCCGAAAGCCACTATGGAACTGCAATTAGGCCTAATTCTATTAAAATAAGGCTATCCAAAACGGGGTGTGATTTGCGCTCAGATGCCGACTGTAGGCCTACTCAGGGTTCCTCCAATACACTATAGCCTACTAGACATTTTATATAATTATAGGCTATTGCAAACTAATATAGCACGACAAGGCATAATTATGTGTAAATAGTTTGATAAAAGATTCTATCCATATTATGTTCAAAGGTGTCTGATAGGCCTCTACTGGACTGGCTGTGTTGGAATAGGGTGTCAAAATTATGATGACTCATTGGCTGTGCATGGGGGAGATTCTGCTGGACTTTGGAACTTTTAGTCTGCATCTGCATGAGTGTAAAACATTTCAGAATGTGAGAGTGAGCTCGGTAAAGGTCAAGTCAGGGTCAGTCATTCTTCCATGGCAAACCGTTGATGTTGTGCGTGTGTCTGTGTGTGTCTTTACTCCTCCGGCCCCTCTCCACTCACATACATGTAGACTACCATAGATAGACAGAACAGAAATATTTGGGGAAACACAGTCGAACATAGAATGAATCAGACAATGATGTGCACTGTTAATGAGGGGGTTAGGCACGTAGGCGTTCTGGCAACCCACCATGACGGGCGGGTCTGGTCTTAGGGCGCTGACATACAGGCAGGAGGGGCGGGGACCGCCGGGGAGGGTGGTTTACCTCAAGCCAATTGCTAAGTCCACCCGTGTCTGTGCCACGGAATATTCTATCCCCTTAAAGCTATCCGGGAGCGGGGATGATTTAATCTATCCCCCGGATGGAATATACCGGTATAGACTATCCGGACTATTCTATCACAATTATTTAAAATGTTTATAAATTAAACATTTATGCTGTAATCAAAATTTAAAGTTGCTGTAATTGTTCTAATTGTAATTGTTCAACCCTTTTGACTCAACGCATTTGAATCTGATCTTATGGTAACTCAACCCGGACCACCACGGACTTCTCTCACGGACAACCCTTCTAACTCAACGCAGCGCTCGTGAATAAGCCGGTGCCCCGCGCTTGGCTTTCCAGTGGCGCTTTAGAAATTAGGAGATTACGATTACGATTACGATTCTAAGTCCTACGCAATGTTCGGAGCGAAGCAGCTCGAATTTATTTAACTTAGTGTTAATTCTTATATATATATATATATATATATATATATATATATATATATATATATATATATATATATATATATATATATATAGGTGTTCTAAATGTTCCAAGTGCTCTAAAACCAAAAGCAAACAAAATTTTCTAGTATACCGTTAGTGTCATCGTTCAAAAAAATTTGATGGAAGTCAATTTGCAAAAATAAATGCACGCGGAATTGGCATTTTGAACTTCTCTTCATCTGGTGAGATAAGATTAATACGAGTGGTACTCTATTTTCGTGACACCTGCTGACCCCAGTCCGAAATGCTGCACCTCAGGGCCGGTATGTACAAGACATGGCATAAGGCTATCGATGTTTAGTGCCTAAACGCGACTTAGTAATTCCCGATATAGCCATTGGAATGTATCCGTATGCACGAAACAAAATTGCAAACAGAATAACTAAGCTACACATTCCTTGTAGCCGACGATGCATGACGCTTGCTCTTCCCCCCATTCAATAGGTTGTAGCTGAGCGCGCATGCGTGAAAGATATTTATATGCGATCGTTGTCAGCGGGGGTAAACAGAATCAGACCTAAAGCGGCCCGTAGGGAAATATCGGACGGCTGCCTATTGTTCGCGCTGTCCAGCTAGAGTCGGCCGTCTATTGTTCACAATGGGAGTAGCCGGCCAACTCCTACCTCGGGTTTAACGTAACGTTATACCTAGCACAGCTCGCTAAGCTCGAGCCATGCATACCGAATTAACACACTTCTCCCGCATAGACGATATTTAAGCTATCTATAAGAGTTAAGCCCTTATGTACATACGGGCCCTGACACAAAATCGGGTCCGATGCCTGATAATTTATGGGTCTTTGTGTGTTGCAGTGTTGTTACTGCTAATTCCAAATCAACAGCTGATCGAGGTGCCGCAGAAATGTGGAATAAAGAAAAGTTATAAAACTAAACGCTGCAGAGAATAAACACTATAGCCTACCCGGGCTTCAAGACGAATCACGATTATAACTATTGTCCCAGTAATTAAAGTACATAAATTATTTTTGGGTGAGCAGCTCGGGGGCCCCTGGAACCTCGGGGGCCCGTGGATTTTGTCCACCTTCGTTATATGGTTGTTACGCCACTGGGCCTACGGTACGCCATTACGGCCCATTAGGCTGCGCACTTTGATCCCTGCAGTGGGTAACCTGCATAGCCTAAAGGCCTAGGTCTATTAAATGATTTTCCGCTCATGTAAAAACTTTTCATGGCTTTGGCGATGTGATATTTCATACTAATTTTCAGTGACCGCGATCATCTGAGTTTCATCGTCGTCATCGTCGTCATCGTCGTCATCGTCGTCATCATCATCATCATCATCATCATCATCATCATCATCATCATCATCATCATCATCATCATCATCATCATCATCATCATCATCATCATCATCATCATCATCATCATCATCATCATCATCATCATCATCATCATCATCATCATCATCATCATCATCATCATCATCATCATCATCATCATCATCATCATCATCATCATCATCATCATCATCATCATCATCATCATCATCATCATCATCATCATCATCATCATCATCATCATCATCATCATCATCATCATCATCATCATCATCATCATCATCATCATCATCATCATCATCATCATCATCATCATCATCATCATCATCATCATCATCATCATCATCATCATCATCATCATCATCATCATCATCATCATCATCATCATCATCATCATCATCATCATCATCATCATCATCATCATCATCATCATCATCATCATCATCATCATCATCATCATCATCATCATCATCATCATCATCATCATCATCATCATCATCATCATCATCATCATCATCATCATCATCATCATCATCATCATCATCATCATCATCATCATCATCATCATCATAGGCGGAGACCTGGGCAGAGAATTGGGGGGGACGGAAAGACGCGAGATTTTCCCAAAAATTTCTGACGACCGGCGAAATCTCGAAAAATAAAGTTATTTTCGCCGCTAAAAAAGTTGATGACCTTTTTTTTTTTTTTTTTTTTTTTTAGTCATCCGGCCAAAATCTTGACGAAATTTTCTATTTTCGCTGCCAAAAAAGTCTTGACGCTCAAACATTGGGGGGGACAAATGCATGGGCCGTCCCCCCAACACTTTTATTGGGGGGACCGTCCCCCCTGTCCCCCCCCTAGGTCTCCGCCCATGATCATCATCATCATCATCATCATCATCATCATCACAATCGTCACCACCACCCTCGTCATCATCAGCATCATCGCTACGCGGAGGCGTGACCGATTGAAAGGGCAACACTGCTGTCTCCATATGCTAATTCCATAAGAAGTGAGTTGCAGTAGTCTAGGCTGGAAGAATCAAACGCATAAACAATATCGGTAAAGACATAGTACCATCCCCAGAAAATGATACACGGGAGGCCTAGATGAAACACTGCTGCTTGTGGCGCACGTATCATCCCACCATCTGGAAATTAATTGACAATTTGGAAAAAGAATAATTAAGAGCCTCAATGAAAAATGTAATGGAGTTGGATCGATCGCGACAGTTTATCTCGGGTCAGCAACGTCCAAACGGAAGGAAAATCTACAAGGAAGTTGCCAAGCATATCAAGATCGTAGTTGAAGATTACGGCAGTGTTGTTGTCAAGACCTCAAACCTCAAGACCAAGACCAAGACTTTGAACCTCAAGCCCAAGACCAAGACCAAGACTTTTATTCTCAAGACCAAGACCAAGACTTTTGCACTCAAGACCAAGACAAGACCAAGATTTTTGGTCTCAAGACCAAGACAAGACCTTGCGAAAATGCAAGTTCTGCTATCTTAATGAAAACGTATTTTATTCAAACAAAGCAACTCTATAACCAAACTGCAGAGAATTCCGAGTTCAGTTCGTGCCTACAAAACTCCTTAATGTGATTATGTGCAATGTTATTGCAAATGGCTGTTGCATTTTAACAGAACCAATTCACTCAGAATTTTCTGACCATGGAGGGAGCATATAAACTCTATATCCAAAAAGATATAAAAAAACATAGGCATAATCTCTCGTGTTCGACACCTTATGCCGCGAGATATACTTGTGAATTTATATTACTCTTTGATATACCCTTATGTGTCATATTGTAATATTACGTGGGCTTCCACATACCACACTCGTTTAACTATTTTGACAACCCTACAAAAGCGAGCTGTTCGAATTATATGCAATGCACCTTTTAGAGCCCACACACAACCATTATTCAGTGATTTGAAAATTCTGCCTTTTGACTACATTAATAAACTACAAATTGGAGTATTTATGTATAAACTTCACAGAAATCTAATCATAACAAGCTTCAACCACTGGTTTTGTAAAAATCAGACGTCCATGGACATTATACACGATCTGTAAATAGATACCACCAAAGAAGTGTTCGTACCACTACTGGACTGCATAGTATTAGAATATGTGGACCGTCGATGTGGAATTCTCTGCCTATTGATCTTACTTCTATAACTACAATGTACCAATTCAAATACAAATTGAAATTATTTATTTTGGATACTATTGCATAATTGCACAAAATGGTTTTGTTTTGAAGTGCACTACCTACACGTGCACTGTTGTATTCTCTTAACTGTTGTGTTTTTTAGTGTTTTTTTTAGCTTAGTTTAGTTTAGTTTAGTTTAGTCTGTTTGTTATTTTGTTTTCCCCACTTGTTTAAGTTGCATAACTTACATTCAATGCATTTCGATAAACTTGTAAAATGGAAGAGATTGTTTTACACCTTGATCATATACAACTGTCTATACACATATACTGTTATGCAGAAAGTTGATGATAGATTGATTCTTCGTGTAATTAGGGCAACCCTGTTAGCGGAACCTTACGTTCCTTTGGGCTTAACCCTTTGACATCTATGCATGTGACATTTTCAACTACTGTTTGTTTGTGCTATACTGTATGTATACATATACATGATGATCAATAAAGTATATTGATTGATTGATTGATTGAGGCGTGCCCGGTGTGGCCTCATGAAAATTCCACCATGCGAAAAAATACGTTCTACAGGTGCCGAAGTTGCTGGCACGCACAGCATCTTTTCAAGCACTGGATATAAATTTAGAAATCGTGAGTCTTTTTTAAATCCTGCCATGGCGTATCTGACCGCCTGGCTTCTGATACGAGTCTTGGCAGGGTTTCCAGATACACTGATACAGCATAACATTTGCTGCTGCCGATGGTATTTCCTGACCAGCTGGAATTGTATCCGTCCGCAGATATTTGTCGTAGGACGCGGAGAGGCTTGGCCTTTTTCGTGGCGGTGTTTGTTACAATTTTACATCGGCCCCACGACCTTAAAAATCACCCTGATTATTCAATGGTAATACTGAAGGGCAGTGAATGCAGGTCTTGGTCTTGGTCTTGAAAAACCAAGACCAAGACTTAATTTGAACCTCAAGACAAAGATCAAGACCAAGACTTTGAACCTCAAGACCAAGATCAAGACAAAGACCAAGACTTTTATTCTCAAGACCAAGACCAAGACCAAGACTTTTAAAACCGAACTCGAGCGCACTCGAGACCAAGACTTTGGTCTCGAGGACAACAAGTCTGGATTACGGCAACCGATGCAACGTGGAGTAGGCTAGATATATATCAGAGGGATAGCTTTTCAACTATAGGCGTACGACAAAGTTTGATTTATTAGAAGAATTCGACATGTTAATCGCGTTTTTTGTCTAAATCCATTCTAGTCGTAATTGATGTTGTAAGACGTCAACGCAGTGGCGTCTAACCCCCCCACTTGGAGTGGGAGAACAAACCCCCCCCATTTTCGCCGACTTAAAACAATTGTATGGGAATTTGTTCATATGTTACGTACGAGCAGTGTTTAATCTAGTCTCCCCTGGGGGGGAATTGAGGTTTCTAGGGGGGAAGACAATTCAGCGTCCGAAGGACGCTCGTGACGCGACTTCCCCTGTGATGGGCAGGAGAATGGGGAGGGGATGCGCCCCTCCCCATCAGAAACTTTTTGAATTTGCACTTTGCAATGGCAGCATTTTAAGGAGTCGTCTTAACAAAATAGCTGTACTTTTTCAGTGGCTCATTAGAAAATTTTAAATTTTGAATATCCACATTGCAATGGCAGCATTTTAAGGTGCCGTCTTAACAAAATAGCTGTAATTTTTCAGTGGCTCATTAGAAAATTTTTGAATTTCCACATTGCAATGGCAGCATTTTAAGGTGTCGTCTTAACAAAATAGCTGTACTTTTTCAGTGACCCATTAGAAACTTTTTGAATTTGCACATTGCAATGGCAGCATTTTAAGGTGCCGTCTTAACAAAATAACTGGACTTTTTCAGTGGCTCATTAGAAAATTTTTTAGAAAATTTTTGAATATCCACATTGCAATGGCAGCATTTTAAGGTGTCGTCTTAACAAAATAGCTGTACTTTTTCAGTGGCCCATTAGAAACTTTTTGAATTTCCACAATGCAATGGCAGCATTTTAAGGTGTCGTCTTAATAAAATTACCGGTACTCATTTTTCCATACTGATACTAGCCTAGCCATGGTTTGAGACCTTAGAGTGTCGCCTCCCAATTGAATAAAATTTTTGGATTTGCACATTGCTGCCGTACGTGGCATTTTAAGCTGTCATGATCTCAGTGCTCAGAGATGTGGTTCAAGACTTCAATAAATGTCGCTCCCAATGCTTAATTTTTTTTAATTTGCAGACTGATGGCGGCTTTTAAGTTGCCATCTTAGACGAATTTTCATTATAGATAAATAAGCTCAATGAATAACACTGTTGTAAATTATAATGATATTTATGAAATATTTATGAAACATTGGGGCGATATAGGCATCTCCGCCACCCCTTTAAATCTCCGTCCATGCGCTTAGAAGCTGAAAGCTAATAATTCGAATTCTCCACAGAAACTCTCTGTGTAGGCAGACCTTTAGCTGTTGACAACTCCTGCTGATGTCGATGCAACTCTTCGCGAAATAAGAAAAACTTGTAACACAGAAAAAGTCAAATTCGTTTGTCTATGGTAGACCTACATGTATAATGACTACCATCTAGCTTCCTCAGCTTTCCTGCATTTATGGCTGCATCTCTATAGCATGGAAAGACTAGATCTGCTTTACATCAGATCTGCTCTTATCCATTTCAGCGATATGCTGGCTGGGAATCTAATGCGAAACATCTGTTATTAGCTTCATTAGGCTTAGGCTACTTTTACAGAAGGGACCACTGTCCGAAGACTGGGATAGGTTACACGTGCACAGCAAGTGTCAAACGGGTCGTTTGATTCTTGCTGCGCGACCGTCGCAATCATTAATTTTGTTGCCTTCATCACCTGCCAAGGGTGGGGCTTCGGCTTGGCTCCGTCAGTAGGTCTAAACGTGATTAGCGATAAGCGGTCAATCCGGAATGGATGTGTTCTACTCTTGTATGCCAGGGACCTGACTGACACTAATGTCTATGAGTTGTCCTGCTCCCTACCAAATATAAGTGGCATCATGCGAACCGTGGGTTCGTTAGTCCAAGGTAATAATGTTTTTCGATACATAGGCTAAATGATGCACAAATAATAATTTTCGTATTCCACGCCTTTATTTAATAGAAATTCACCAACCCCCCCAATTTACACCCGATAAAAAGTCAACCCCCCACTTTCAGAAACCGTGGGAGAACGTTCTCCCAACCCCCCCATTGGTAGACGCCACTGCGTCAACGTAGGCTTATCGCCCTTCTGATGTTCCATTTATTGTAAGACTTCAACGTAGGCCTATCGCCCTTCTGATGTTCCATTTATTGTAAGACTTCAACGTAGGCCTATCGCCCTTCTGAGGTTCCATTTATTGTAAGACTTCAACGTAGGCCTATCGCCCTTCTGATGTTCCATTTATAAATGATTTAGGCTATTGTAAGACTTCAACGTAGGCCTATCGCCCTAGCTTCTGATTGTCGCCCTTTCGAAGTCGCCTTCTTATAGAATAGAATCATTAGTAGATCGATCGTACTTTTCTAAGTAGGCTATATGCGAGTGGTAATATGGCCTCTGCACACAAACGCAGGTCTATAGTGCAAACAGTGACATTTTAGTAAACTACAGAAACAACGGAACAAAAGCCAATGGACATAGGCCTACGTATAGGCCTATACGTACAGAACAGAAGACAATGGGAAAATAATTACAGAACAGCACAGGAGTAAACAGGCACAGCCGCAGCAGGTCAAATTTATAGGTGGAGGATAATTTTATAGAAGTCACTTGAAAATGAGACAAAAGACGGAATTAAGCCAATGGAGGATTGTAGATTGACGTAAATGTAGCCTAGACGTTTTTCTACAACAGTAGGACTGTAGGCCTACTATCGTCTATACGAGAGTTGTAGTTAGTTGCTCGGTTCTCAACGAAGTGACATCTTCCAAAATTAATAATGTCTCTGCAGCCCCTCTGAATGAATTAAATGCCATTTAAGGTCCTCGATCGTGTAGGCTGCAGAGTGTAGTAGGACCTATCTGTGAAAGCCACTGCAGATTGAGAAGCTTGCGAGCGACCTTAAGGGGCGATGATCCAATGAAAGAAAAACACGAATTTCTTCTAGGCATATTGTCAATTGTTTTCTTTATGATGTTTGTAAATTAAAATAGAATGCGTCCGCGCATCAATTAGACGTCTAGGTTTTAATCAATAGATGTTTGCGAATGGATGATATAGTTGACTGATTTTAGAGTACTCGTAGGCAGATATGCATGATCGATTAGTAGCAGATGAGGTCACTGCCCATCTTCCTCTTCTTGTTGGCTGAGTAGAATCTCGTCTCAAGGTTCTGGATTCGACGCGCGCTGTCCGTGTTCAGACGTGACCCATAGTTGGAGCCATCTGTGTTCGGAATCGAGTTCGAGTAAAGGCTGACCGTCTCCGGAAGTACCTTTCGTGGCTTTGGTTCACCCTACGCACAACAATATAATATGTATGTAATATATATATCCTCGATAAGAAATTAAATATGGTTATGTCATCATCATCATCACCACCATCATTGTTATCGCCATAATTATGATCATCATTATTATTATCACCATCATCACCATCACCATCAAATCATCATCATCATCATCAAAGGCACCACCACCACCACCACCACCACCACCACCACCACAACCACAAACACAAACAATGGCGCCGTAATGTAGAGCGACATCGACATGTAGATTACGAGTGAACCGTGCGGCACAGCGATCGAATGCATACGCTGGGCTGACTGACGCAATTATAGTGACATCATATTATGCTATATATATATATGCCTATGACAATCTCATCACTCATCAGAGCTCATTTTGATAAGGTATAGAGCATCGGTTCCCAACCTGTGGCCCGCGGGCCAAAAGTGGCCCGCCAGGCTTAAGAAAATGGCCCGCATCTCTGAAAGAATTTTTTAAAATATATGAAAAATGACAATTTGGACAGGATACAACACATAATTATTAATTACTTTCTATTACAAATTATTCTATTTTGACGTCTATACATGACATCAAACATTACATTTTGAATCAATTACAACAATTCTCTATGCCTTTAGCTAGTCAAATTTTAGCCCTGTGGCCCCCTTATGTCCTTCAACTAAGAAAAAATGGCCCTCATGTCCTCCAACTTAGAAAAAGTGTACCTAAAGGCAAAAAAGGTTGGGAACCACTGGTATAGAGTATAGACAGAGTTCAATGCGGCATGCCAGACGCCTGCGAACAATAGGCCTATAATATTATTGACTTATGACATAGGCTATCACCGTCGTCGTCGTTGTCGTCGTTGTCATCATCGTCATCATCATCATCCTATCGTACTATCGTCATCGTACTATCGTCATCGTCGTCATCATCAACAAAAACACCAACAACGGCAACATGACAGAATAAATCATAGTTCGTTATTATCATCATTGGTAATATCGTTATCACAGTCATAATAAAATTGAGTCATCAGCGATCGTCGTCGTCATCATCATCAAATTACTCCTCTTCCTCATTTTCATCATGAAATCATCATATCGATCAACACCAATCTCAACAACATCAGTAGATATACTTAAGAAAGCTAATTAACATTATAATTACTTGATCGAGAAACACCAACTGAATAGGCTACACATGCATGCATAATAATTATTATACCTTATTCATTCATTCGTTCGTTCGTTCGTCCATTCACTCGTTCGTTTGTTCATTCACTCATTCATTCGTTCGTTTGTTCATTCACTCATTCATTCGTTCGTTTGTTCATTCTTTCACCCATAACGCTGGGTGACACTTACCTCGATCCTCATAGGATCCACTCAAGCTAACACAACTTCATCTGAGCTCCACTCGATCTCTACTTGGGCTTCTGCCAACAATCTTACCCTAAATAACTCTAAATCGAAAGAAATGATCATTTTCCGCCCCCGTCACCAATATGACCCTCCTCCACCATTACCAAACATACCCAGAGTTAAAACCATGAAGGTAGGCCTACTGGGTGTTATCCTCCAAGACAACCTCAAACTCACAGCCCATATAGACCACCTCACACCTACCTGCTCATCCTCTCTCTATGCCATCAGAAAGCTCAAAACCCATGGCCTCTCCTCTCCATCTATCCATAATGTTACCAAAGCAACTACTGTAGCTAAATTACTCTATGCCTCCCCATCATGGTGGGGTCTCACCCTGGCGTCTGACAAAGAACGCCTTGAAAAATTCATAAAAAGAACTAAACGCCTAGGATACTTAGAGCAAACCTTTCCTACTGTCTCCGAACTAGCCAACTCAGCTGATGCAAAACTTCTTTTCTCCATTACACACAACCCCAAACATGTTCTCTACCAACTCCTACCTCCTCTCTGACGGTCCGACCCCCGTCCTCTCACCAACTTAGACCTAGAGCTCACAACCATACTCTCCCATTAAAGGACAATTCTCAATTTATCCCACGATCGTTATATAAAAATATTTACTAGCTAACTTTAAGACTAATTATCGAACTTTGAACTCTAATTATTCATTATCACTCATGTTAGCATTTCTGCGTTATTGTCAGATTGTCTTTTTCTCATTAAAACGAATATATATATATATATATATATATATATATATATATATATATAACGACAGTGTCATTTCTTTCTCCGCCAGAGAACGATGTTTATAGAAAGAATGGTTGTCATAATTACCTTTGGATCGAGTTCTAGTACGAAGCCCCACTGTGTCTCCCTGAATCATCATAAAATGACAACAACCACAAAACAACATTTACTCCAGCAATATTTATTGTTAACCACAAAGCATTTAATTACGCCGTCTATCTCGAATTGTCTATTAATTTACTGTGATAATGAGTAGAGACAATGAAATAGAGACAATACGACAGAGACAATGAGAGAGAGAGAGAGAGAGAGAGAGAGAGAGAGAGAGAGAGAGAGAGAGAGAGAGAGAGGGAGAGAGAGAGAGAGGGAGAGAGAGAGAGAGAGAGAGAGGGAGAGAGACAGACAGACAGACAGAGAGAAAGAGAGAGAGAAGTGAGAGAGACACAATGACAGACATGCAGACAGACGGAGGACGGACGGACGACAGACAGAAGACAGACACAACGAGACAGAAAGAAAAATAGAAAGACACTCAGACAGACAAAGAATGATAGGCAGAGAGACAGATATGCAGACAGACAGACAGAAAGGGAGTAGAGAACCAGACAATTACAATCTACGGAAACACCGTCCAGAAACTCTATAAGCTACCGTAATGTAGTTGCCCTTGTTACTGAAAATGGATCGACATGTGACTGCCCTAATAAGCTTACGCCTAGATTTCTCTAGGCCTACTGCTTCTTGTAAGCTTATAGGCCTATAGATTACAAGTCCTTTAATTGGCATCTCCGGCGCTACCTTCGATGGTTTATCTACCAACTCTAATAGCATTTAGTAGACCTGCGTACGTGCGTTTACATCAACGCCCTCTTGTCATCCATCGCTGATGTATGCCTACTTTACTTGGTGACCGACCGCGGCCAGTTCAAGATGCTGTAATTACCTTTCAAGGCCTTCAGTCTGCCAACTTAGCCTTTCCATTGCATGGATCGTACGTGAACTAGACTTTTCGAATCCACTTTTCCTTCCACTCCGCCACTCAACACCAATTAACTTAACATGACTTGTAGTTGTAGCCTAGGCCTAAGTACATATTTTTGTGCAACCGATCAGAGAGTAGGCACAGGTCTCTTAGACAATAATGATTATTCTAGCGGCTGAATTCTGGATTCAAACGCATATAATATCCTACTCACCACAGTCTGTCTCTCCTCCTCGCGTTCAGAATCGTGTTGGTCACGATCCGATCACGAGCGACAGCATCCATCTCCGCTGGAACGACAGTGGTCGACGAACGGAATCCTGCAGTGTTGCCAAATCTCTGTGGAGTTGTCGTGTAATGCCTCTCCCGGCCTCCTTGTGTCGTCGTCCTATTCGCCCTCTCTGCGTCGCCAGCAGCTGTACGGACTCCGACCGTCGTGTGAGGGCGAGCGGGAGGGAAACGGTATCCCGATGAAGTCGTACGGTCGAAAGCAAGCGTTGAAGACATCTTGGAAGTCGAACAATTGCAGAGGGGAGCCAAACAAAAGGTCTTTTCAACTAGCAAACGGTCAACTGAACTGGACCTTTGAAGAGACACCGACCCACAGCATATACGACATACGTAGGCTATTATAGGTCTACGGCTCTATGCTGTACCTCAAGCACGCCAATACCGATCTGCTTGCTCTACAAGAAAACCTGTGAAGATCTCGGGTTTCGTCAAATCGTTGTGTTTACATTCGAACGACTATTCAAACACTAAATTCATTGCAGTCGTTCAAGACAAACTTACTTCCTCAGAGACGAAAGACGACAATCAAGCAATCCCACAATCAGCGCTAGCCAAGAGCCGACGTATGACTAAAGGCCGATTGCTAGAGAACTTCAGTAGGCCGAATATATACACGCATAATTTATGCTCAAGCGCAGTGTATTATGAAGTACATAAGTAGGCATACAAACAGGACGAAGTATCTAGAAGAGTAGGCTATAAATATATGGTTATCAAACTATCAATGCCCACAATTGGTCATGGCTTGTTCTCAAGATAACCGCAAGACTCGTCCACTGGTTCTTCTAGGCACTCAGACGATCGCTGCCAAGGACCTGCAGTCGATAGCAATCGTTGACGCCGTCGGTCGCTAGGAGCGCCGTCGTATTTACTCACCACACCGACGACCGTCAGACGACTCCGCAGTTCGTTGCTAAGGTAGTAGCCTATAATAGTGGTCACTTGTGTGCTCACACCCTACTCAAATAGTTCGTTGCAGCTGTTCGGCTGGCAGCCAGTCGAAAAGGCAATCACTGCAGGCTAATGCAGATCAACGATTAGTTCAACCTGTCATTTTACGTCGATGCTAATACGATGTTGATGGGAGGGGGAGGGACAAACGACGTCTCTTAGAAATACACGGTTGGCTCCAGGACGAAGAGAAGTCTTTGCAGGTCCTTTTCACGTCACTTAGTGGCGCCACATACACTCCAAGTCATTTACCGCTCATACGAATTTGTTAACTGTATGCTTGTATTACTTTGTGGTGGTGGTGGTCAATAAAAAGGAAGATTGTGATTGATTGATTTCCTGAAAGTGATTGTGTTTTCAATGCAACTATACCAATCACACATCTACTCAACCTCAAAAGGGAAGATACAGCACACATGGTGCTGTGGAGAAAACTGATCCAAGTGGCTGACCCCTCCCCTGCAAGGGATTAATTCCAGCCGGAAGGAAAAGAAGATCTCTGAAGATCAAAAGGCTTACATAAGAGCACATCATAAGCACTCCATGTACAAACCAGTGAACAAAAATTCTACGAACATTACAAACTCCAAAATTTTCCAAAATGGAAAATAGCTCCAAGCTATAAGGCAACTGAATGTCCAGAAAAATGCATATTTTCATTACTTGTCATATCGCACTTTATCTCTAAATCTCATTCGACTTGAGTACTTTTGGGGCGCGGTGGTGCAGTGGTGGCGTTGTTGCCTTGAAGCCGGAAGGTTCGAATCCACCTCGCCGCGTAAGGACCTTGGTAAAGTCCTTCACTCACAATTGCTCAGCGCTTCGGCGTGAAACTCTGATGCAGTGTCCGCTCTGTATTCGGGAGCGCCTCTGAGTAGTGAGAGCTCGAAGGGGCACTATAACAAATGCACATACAAACAAACACGAATCTACGCTTGTTTGGTCGGTCGCAAACAACGATGTTGTCATTGTTATTAAGCTACTTAAACTGCCGCAATTGAACCCAAACTTCCGCTTGCATGGCTCCTTAAATATGCCATGTAGTAAAAAAGACAATGCACTAAATTCACTAACAATATCTCAAGCAACAGCAGATACCATAAAACTAGACAGGGGGCCACCACACCCTGGAGGCAGAGCGAGGGCAAAAACCTACCTTTCCCGAGCAATGCCAGGCACTCCAGCTAGCCTAGTATATTATACATATATATATCTAATTTTTTATACACACACACATATACAAGTTACGTGTGCGCGCGTGCGTTTGTAACAATGAGCATGTTTGTTAGTAATCCAATAGCTTTGTTCTTTAGTTTAGCTTGAATGTGGATTGACATACGAGTTGTTTACACAGCGGCCATTTTGCAATTGCGAATAAACAAGGCCAACTCTTAAAAATCCTGAGTGTAATGAAGTGCACATAAACTGCTTCAATAACTTTTAACGCATACATTGGCCACAACTTACATAAGAGCACATCATAAGCACTCCATGTACAAACCAGTGAACAAAAATTCTACGAACATTACAAACTCCAAAATTTTCCAAAATGGAAAATAGCTCCAAGCTATAAGGCAACTGAATGTCCAGAAAAATGCATATTTTCAGTACTTGTCATATCGCACTTTATCTCTAAATCTCATTCGACTGGAGTACTTGTATAATGGATGAGTAACACAGGTGTCAACATCAATAAAATCTCACCTAATGTTGAACAAATACTTATAAAGACTGAGCAGTCAATGATGTAATTCTTAATAGCACTTGAATTACAGGTAGGACAACATTAAAAGTTTTAGAGAGCAGCATATCTATGGAAAAACACTGTGCAACGCAATGAACTGCTTCTCACAAAGATACAGCCCGAATAATCAAACCAGTAATAAAGACAGTGCCATAGTCAACAAATCAAGTGAAAGTTTGCATGTTCAGTACAACACTTGTAAAACATCAAGAATCACAACGCATTTAAATCCAGGATCAGTTGCCAATAAAAGTAGTCCAGTAGCTTTGTTCGTTAGTCGGCGATTTCCATGGCACTTGGCGTCTGAACAGAGCCATTTGTAAGTCCCTGCAACAATACAATTACAATAGTTCACAAACTCCATTACAAAAAACTTTAGAAAACTGCCAAGAATTTTCATAAGCATTGGCTGGCATATAACCAAGAGTAAACAAAGTAAAATAAGTTGAAGAAATGCATAGGATTTGTAAACATGATAGAATAATTTTCAAAAGAGAAGCAAGTTAGGAAACTATCATTTTATATACAGGAACGTGCTGTGCACACAATAACATCAAGCTTAGAAAACAAATGAAGCATGGCTACCATACCTCTAAGATTAAATGGAAGCGCTGACCTAGTTCAGTTTAGAGCTTGATCGGGAGCGCTTCTGACTAGTCCCCTTGAAGAAGCGCTATATAAATTCTTGAATGAATGAATGATTGACCATATGACATAGTTCCAAGCTCCACAGACAATGGTAAGCTGTCTCCAGAATCAAATACGTACTTCAAACTAGAAAAAATCAATTTACTTCTGCTTTTTCCACAGGCAAGGAGGTCTCATCTGCCGGCATCAGTTTTGTGGTTTCATCATCTTTGGATTGAGTTTCATCTACAACCTCATCAGTCTTCGATTTCTTTGGTCCGTCATCAACTGGTTCTTGTTCATCAAGCTTCCGCTATAAAAGTAGCGCAGCATTCAGAATATGGAATGTAATACTGAAGCATTCTGCCAATCCCGGGATTATAAATGAGTCAATCCTAAAAAAGATCCTTAGGAATTCCCTAATTCAGAACACCAGCATCGCAATTAGCATAGACATTTATCATTAAATGAACATCTCATTGCAGATGTTAATTTTTGCAACATGGACACTGCTTCAAAGATCAAGCTCTAAACTGAACTATATGTCAGAGCTTCCATTTAATCGTAAAGTCATAAAATCCTCAAACTAAATATCCCATTCAATGCTAGAGCTGGCTCCTAGATGCAATAACAGCAGAATATGAACTACACAAAAAGTCCACATGTTAACAATGCCATAGAAGGTATAGATTATGCTTTACATCAGGAATTGGCAAGACACGGCCCACAAGTCGGCCCTTTGAACCAATTCATGGCATGTCCTGCATAAGCATTGTACCTGGCACTTTGGAAACAGATTTATGTATTTTTTTTAAACCAATAAATGTAAACATATTCTTCTATTGTAGCAAAGGTTTGTAGAATAAAGTTTTCCATCGTAGAAAATTATCTTCGTTTACTTTAATGAATAATGAAATTTTTAATTTTAATTTACTCAATGCTCACACATGCTGGAAAATAATTTGGAAGCAAACACAGTTGCCAAAAATAGATGAACCGCCATTTACCTTCTTTCTAACGAGATGAGATACGTTCTGAATAGGCTTCACTGCTACCTAAAAGAAAATACAAAGATCATCACACATCAGTCGTAAGATTCTAAATTCCATGACATTCTGGAATCATAATACATTCAAAATATAAATTCACTGGATGTATATCGACAATACTTACACTGAAAGTACTTACACTACTCTTCATGGGGTTGCTCCCTCCTACCTCCGTTCTTTCTGTATTCAGGTCTCCTCTCTCCCCGGTCGCTCTGCCCTTCGTTCGGCAGCTAATGGCCTCCTTGTTGTTCCTCGCATGCGTGGGGTTACGGCCCAGTCCAGGAGCTTTGCCTATGTTGGCCCCTCCTGCTGGAACCGTCTTCCACACAAACTACGTCTTGAGCTTCTCAGCCTCTCTCTCCCTCTGTTTAGGAAGCGCCTGAAGACTATACTATTCGTTAGCGACAGTGCTAACTTTGGGTCGGGAGCGCTACTGAATCTGTGAGCGGCGCTATACAAATGTTCAATTACAATTACAAATTACAATTACAATTAATTACTGAAACTCTTTGAAACTAATGCAAATCATTTCATTTCTGTTTCACTTACAGAGACACTTTCTGATAGCTAGGAGAGGGTTTAGTCACCAGCGTTTCACTGCTTAGAACAGTGGTTCCCAACCTTTTTTGACTTTAGGGTCACTTTTCCTAAGTTGGAGGACACAAGGGCCACTTTTTCTTAGTTGACGAACATTAGGGGGCCACAAGGCTAAAATTTAATTAACTAAAAGCATATAAAATTGTTATAAACGATTCAAAATAGAATGTTTTGTTATTCACAGACACCAAAATTAAATATTTTACAATAGAACATAATTGTGTTCTATCCTGTCCAAATTGTAAATTTGTTCATATATATTTGTTAATTCTTTGAAAGATGAGGACCATTTTATGAGGCCTGGCAGCGGGCCACAGGTTGGAAACCACTGGCTTAGAACTATATGCTAAAGATAAATTGCTTGTACTCACAGATGGTGATGAAGAGCTGGCCGATGATTCGCCCTGGAAGGCACTTGATGAAGAAGCCCCTTCTTCTGGACCATTAACAAGAGCTTTGAAACTCTGCCGGATGACTTCCTTCAGACCTTGAGCCTTCTTCTCTTCCTCTGCATCGTTAATCTTGGAAAAAACAACGGAACCTGGTTGCTACTTCAATTACACTCAACATATTCAATCATTCTAAATACTGTAACCATCAGCATCAACATCATAGATGGTTGTTATTTCTTCCTAATATATAAGCGAATCAATGGAACTCATTGAAGCGCTCACTTACACTCAATGCAGCCATTTTTCGAGAATGATTTGCTATTCACAATAGTAGCTATATAAAAAATACATCCATTTATCACAAGTTATTAAGTAGCATTGTAATAACAGCATCATTGGTTATTTCCAAACATAAGTTTTATTAAGTTTCTACTTTTTACACTTTAAAACAACATTGGCTTTGACAGGTTCTCATAAAGTTCTTACAAATACATCAAATCAACTTTCCCTTCAGCCTGAACCAGTAGACTGAAAAATAAGCAGAAGATATCATATTTTTCAAAAATGAGGCCCATTAGCTCTGATTTTGAATCAATTTGTGTGGCCATCAAGCTGCTCCTATCGAGGATACAAAATTGAGTAACAAAATATAACGGAATCTTGCATTAACATCTCCCGCTCTTCTGACAACATTAAAGGCCGGATACATTACCAAAAAAAGAATACAAATTAATACATATGTCATAGAAACTTAATAGAATCTTGCTGGAAAATACTTCAGGAATTAATGACGTAAAGTTGGTCATTTACCTTAACCTGGATATCTGGTATCAGACTTTGCAGTTCATCCAGTTCCTTCTTTGCCAATTCAACTGGGTCATCAGAATCGGGTTCCTTGCCTTCATCGTTTTTGTCCTTAGCTTTATCTACAAACCCTTGCAATTCGGCAATTTTCTGTTCGATTATTTCGATTGCTGAGCGATAATGATAGATTGCATCATCGAAGGCATCGCTGTAACCACACGCAACTCCCATGTTGTAATGAGTAGACGCAAGACGACGATTTGTTGGCGCAACGGATTCCTTCAGCAGACGAAGACATTCACCATAATCCGAAGTTGCTTGACTGTATTGCTCTAAAATACGTTTTCGGTCATTAAATAAAAGATTATATTATTCAAATAGTTAACTACTTAAGAGCTAATGATTAAAAAATATAGAGTTGCGATAATTCAATTTTTAAAACTAGGGCTCACAACGATTATATTTTTAAAATGGTTATCTGCTTAAGAATTAATTATCAATAAATAGATAATTATGATAAAACATATTCCCCAAATAGAAATTTATGAAAAATACAAAACTAACATTATTCATTGTTTATCGTTTAACAGAATTAATATTTATTGGTAGTTGGTAGTTATTAATAGTTTGTCCATATTAGTAGGCTTGTTTCCGGGTCTGTTTGCCAGATAAAATGTCTTGTCCCAATCAATGTAAACAAACCAGCAGTTTATCATAACTAGGTTCTAGCTAGCAGCGTGTTTTGTTGACAATATAACCAGTCAAGCCAAAAAGTCTCTCACATGGGTTATAACACAAGGGCACCTTTTCAAATACAAGAGGCTTTCAATTAATTATTTTTAAAAATGTAGTTTTAAAAATTAGGGCTACATAAGCTAATGCTGAATTAATAGACCAATTGTTAATAAATTTTAATGATTTTTTACTTATTACACTTCATTGAAGACTGCACAAACTGTGCTGTGTGCCTGCCACTTCAGTCTTTTCTGAGAAATACGCTTAGTTCAGGCAGTTATATGGTAAACATAACATGTTGTTCACTATAACTTAGCAGCATTAACAAAACAACTGAACTGAAAAACACAAACATGTACGAGTACTAATATGAACAAATAGTTCCTATCAATAAATATTAATAATCCTGTCAAATGATAACAAATTTTTTTTAATTTGTCATTACTTATTGGGGAATACCTTTGGTCAAAGTAAACTATCAATTAATTGTTAATTCTTAAATAGTTAATTATTAAACTATATTCATCACCTAAAACCCTAGTAAAAATTAATTAACCATTAGTCGTTAACTTCTGCAAATCTATTTTTAAAAATTCCTAAACACAAACCAGCATTTGTAATGAAGTTCTCAAACAATTATATGATAAACATAAAATTCAATATTTCAACTTTGGACTTGATTCACTGCAACAGAATTTTTTAGATATCACTAAATTACTTGGGAAAATCAATTTGAAAAATATTTGCTAATATTGTTGTATTCTGACAATATTCAAACAGTAAATACTAGAAACCAGGAAAACACAACAAAGTTTGAGTTTAAAGAAAATACAGTAATAAGTTTCTAACCGGTCTCCACGCCAATGTCTCCTAAGCGTGACCAGCAGTCTGACTCTTTCAATTTGGCATCAACAGATTCGTTACTATATGTCAAAACAACCAAATATAATTTTATGACAGTGATATGCTGCTTCCAAACACAACACAGTTAGTAAAAACAGATTGCTCCAATATGATCTTCAACAGATTTTAGAACAACAAAAAGTTACAAAACTTCTTTGATCAGATTCTCTCATTTTCCAGGCTCGATATCTATTATTTGTATGTTTGAATGTATTACACAAATGCAGTTATAATCAAATACCTCAGACCTGTATGCATATTGCTTCATAGTGATTTTAAATCACAATTCAAAGAAGATACAAAGATATTTGCAACTTCTGTTCCTTAGATTGAGTCAAATTTGGGAAATGCTTGAATGAAATTTCACCCAAGTGTTTCTTTTACTCTCCGCGCGTAAATCTTTTTGGCTATTTCCAACATTTCCCAAGCCAGCTGCAGGTTCGACACATCTTCCTACATTCAAGTACGAAACAAACAAGACCAAATGAGAAACCCATCAGCAAATCTGTGAACTTATTACATGCCAAAGGCATTGCAAATTTATTCAACAGCCACTTGAAGAATAGCAATCAACATTTCTTGATACATTACAATTCAAACAGACTTGAAACACAATACAGAAGCACACAAGCTATCACAACCTACTTCAAAATAGAAAAAATAACAATTTACACAGGTAATCAGTTCTCATCTGTTGGCCCAACTCTAGTGACTCCATTATCATTAACATGATCTAATGTCATCTACAATTCATAGCATCCTTGTGTGAACTATAAACTTGTTTTAAAATTAAAATTGATTAAATTTCACTTTGGTAACTTTGCAGCCAACATACTGGATTTTCAGTCACCCCGCTCACAAAGTATGCTCTGGACAGTTCCTATTGGCTGTGAATGAGATACAAACCTGAGCATTGTTATCAGCATCCTCATCCATTGCTTCCTCTGCAGTGTCATCATCAGCGTCATCTTCCTCCTCTTCCTCTTCAGCTGTTCCCTCAGCAGCTCCATCCTTCAGCTCCTCTGCTTCCTTATCCTCTTCAGCTGCAGCAGCTTGCTTCTCCTCTTCATCAGTCTTCTCTAACTCTTTCACGGCTACTTTCTCTGCAGCTCCTGATGCAACATTCCACCATATCGAATTAAATTATGCAGCATTAGATCATAATTAGAACCAATGAAAATCATGGCTCATCTATTAAGTGCTACAAAACTTAGGACCTCATACAAGTTGCCATTTCTGCATAGATAAGAAATCAGCAACAATGTGATCATTAAGACAAGCATGCTATATAATTATATACATTATAAATTTATATCAAACTTACTGTTTGGCAGGGTGGAGATGATTTAAATCGGTTGATTTAAATCATTGATTTAAATCACGATTTAAATCGGTAATAAAAATCACGATTTAAATCGAATAGTGAAAATAAATTTCAATCAATGCTTTTGTGCCACACAACTTGCAAGTTTGTTTCCTTTCACTTAGCTGCAGCAGTGCAGCTGCCAGTTAGTGCATTCAGCATGCCCAGCAGGCTGACTCATCTGGCTGCACAGTGTAGTGCTAAAGCCTAAAACACATGTCACCTGCTGATATCACTACTGGAAACTGGTGTTTCTTTTCAAACTTATGAACAGGAAGCCATTAGCGGGAGAAGATGAACACTTGTATTGTGACTAAAATATTTTACATCTGAATGACAACAGTTACTGGTGACTAGCACTAGCAGTGACCTAATAATATTAGTACCGTAGTGTTCTAGTTTGCAAGGTGTGACTGACTCACTGACTC
Organism: Lumbricus terrestris; assembly: GCA_949752735.1. Lineage (NCBI taxonomy): Eukaryota > Metazoa > Annelida > Clitellata > Crassiclitellata > Lumbricidae > Lumbricus > Lumbricus terrestris. The sequence continues at coordinate 74,408,319 of OX457036.1, read as the reverse complement.
AGTAACTTAACCAATAACCACTTACATAGCAATCTGATTTCACAGTTTCACAGAACATTGACTTCTTCATTGGATTTAACTGATTGTTCATCGATCGCACTAAATAGTATTAAGTATATATACCACTTCAAAGGTGTTAATTTGTATTGTATAACTGCAAAACTAAAGAAGGTAATAATTATTACCGAATACCAAATATCAGTTACAATAATGCATAGTGGCTTGATACCCACATGGAGGCAGTAAATCCAAACTTAGAACTAGTAGAAAGAAATCGGATTTAAATTTTAAAAATCGGATTTTTTATTTTTAGTTAAAAAATCATGATTTTTATCCACCCTGTATTGTATAGCTGTAGAATTAAAGGTAATAACTGTTACCTAATGAAGCATGTGACTTGATACCAAAAAAGGCACTACATACAAAATACGAGCTATAAGAAAGAAATCCGATATAAATCAAAAAAATCCGATTTAAATCAAAAAAATCCGATTTAAATCAAAAAAATCCGATTTTTTGATTTTTATTAAAAAAATCACGATTTTTATCCACCCTGCTGTTTGGTTTGGAAACTCTAGCAACTATATAAATGGTGTAATTTTCTCTTGGAATAAATAATTAAAGGCCTATTTCAAGTCAGCACCAATAAACCAAAGAATTAATGTTAACAAAGATTGGATGTTTACCAACAGAATCCTTGTGATCACCACTTGCATCTGCTTTAGGTAAAGATTCTTCTTGTTCTGGTTCCTTTGTCTCATTCGAAGGTGTGACATCTTTTGTATCACCTTGACAACCATTGCTTGGCTCTACCATTGCGTCAATGATTTCATCAGTAATTTTGTCCTTTTCCTCCTCTATACAATTAAATGACACACACGTTTTCTACATAACTAAATTCAAAAAATTATATTTTATGCATATTACAGGTTTCAGCTCTTAAACACGAAATTAAACCAGCAAAATGAGCCAAGACATTGCTCAAGTGACAAAATTGAGATGCATGAAAAAGAATGACATATTATCATTAAGTTTGTCCACCTTACTTGAATTTTAATTCATGAAATTTTTATACAACCTTGCATACAGCAATGCTAGTCCTTTAACGAGGATACAAAAACACTACCCCAGTTTCAAACCAGCAAATAATGCAATCTACATTTTCCAACACCAGTTTTCTATGATTAGCAAGTTCTCTTAGTGTTTGATGATTTATCAAGTCTTACGCACATTTACAGGTGTCATTTATGAAGATTATGGAAGCGATATAAGTAATAGCCATTCAAATAAGGTTCATGGCTAATTAAAAATCAGCTACACGTATCTGAATTGCACACGCCTATTTTCACGTTTACTTAGCTGCATATTGTAATACTTACTACACAGAGGTTAACGAAATTGTAGCCAAATTTTATACAGTACAGCTCATCAAACCAAGAAATCCTGTTAATTCATTGTCTCCATAAGTTTGACTTAAAACACAATACTAATTACTATAACACATCTGGATTTGCGCATTAATCGAGATAACTAGTTATGCTTACTTTGTCACGTACTGTACGCATGCTTCAGTGTAGGCTTTTTGGCCATTTCACACAAATTATGTATTATAGGAATCTTCATTTATTCAGGACTATGAAAACTTGAATAGTGAAACTCAAAATTGAATAGTCAAACGCAAAAACATCAAAATCGTCAACTCACCAGTTGTGTTGTCAGGTTCCACAAAAGTATCATTCTCTGCATTTTCTTCCTCTTCCTCAGCTTCATCTGGTACTTTGAGCAAAATTCAGCAAATATAACAAATTTCAGTTTTGCAAGCCTTTTCTGTTGTCGGTCCAGCTATCTGGAATGCCCGTGCCCCCCCCCCCCCACTAACCTTGCAAATTATGCCTATGCTAAATTCCCCTGCATTTTTTAAGTCTCTTAAATCCTACTTTTTAAAGCTGTGGCTGGGAGCACCTCTGAGTAGGTTTCTTGAAAAGGCACTATATAAATTTATAAATGAATGAATGCATAAATATTGTAACTCCATATTCGATTTTAGTGATAGTGCATAAACTGCATATTTATGCAACCTTATTATGAACTGTTGAGTTAAGTAGAGCATATCAAGCATAACACCAGACACCTATAAGTCTTTGGCAGCCATCTTAAATCAATTATTAACATGGACAATGGATATGTTAAAACAAGTCATCTTTAAAAGCAGAAATTTGGGAACTGTGTGTGCCAACCTTGTTATATGAAAAATATTTTATAGCAAAACATGTTTATTAGTATAAAACAAATGTGACCTAATGGAATGGGTTAAACCGTAGTTTAGGCTGATAAATTATTTACGTTGTCGATATCCCGTAGTTTAGGCTGATAAATTAAGAAACACCACCAATCATGAATATAGCGCGTCATGCAACGCGCTATTCCAATATCCGAACATTCGCAACCGGAAGTAGCAATATAAACTGAAAACGCGAGAAGAAAAAGTGCAGTATATAAATGGAAGCTGGATTGACGAAAAACACAAGAGAAATGGAAGCTGGATGAAGACATTTTACAGGTGAAATGGAGGCTGAATTAACGAAGAAACGTGTAACTAATGGAAGCTAGATGATGGTTTCTTTATATATGAAATAGAAGCTGGATTGACGAAAAAACGTGTAAGTAATGGAAGCTGGATGAGGGTTTCTTTATATATGAAATAGAAGCTGGATTGACGAAAAAACGTGTAAGTAATGGAAGCTGGATGAAGGTTCTTCTACAGGTGAAACAGAAGCTGGATTGACGAAAAACGCAAGAGAAATGGAAGCTGGATAAAGGCATTTTATAGTTGAAATGGAAGCTGGATTGAACCTGGCGGTCCAGAAATTACTTGTATATACTTTTTGCAGCCTCGGATAATGTCCAAATAATTTATCAGCCTAAACTTTTGTACAAGTAATTTATCAGCCTAAACTACGGTTTAACCATGGAATGTAGTAACCAGTGGATTCAGTTGCCTGCTTGAAATACCTAATACAAATACCTGTTCCACCCAGGGCTGGGTCAGAAAGCGCTAGATACCGTGTTTGTTCAAGTGTCAAAAATTAATGCCAGGTATGAGACCCGGACAGACCCGGCTCACTTTCAGCCCTGGTTCCACAAAGGATAATTAAAATTGTAGTACAACAATTAAAACATTTCTCTGTATTTTTATTGTAAACCTTACACAAATAGGATTCTGTTTAAAACTCACTTCCTGTTAACGCGTTTCCAAGCACGTTGTTTTCAATGCGTGCCATCTCCAGCAGTGCTGTTCCATAATAATAGTACACTTCAGCGCATTCATCAGCCATCTCTCCAAACTTCTCTGCACTGTATGATAAATAATAAAAAAATTGTGAACAAACAGTGAACCAAGCTATTGCTGCAGAAGTCTGTTTTCGGAAAAGGCCCTTGCATAATAGCAGAACCTATGGGACAATCTTGAAAAGTAATCATATAAAAAACTATGCAAAAAATTAATTACACTTTTAGAATAAAGTTAGCTCCAACTCTATTAAAATCAGACAATGCAAGCTGTAGAAACTCATTATATATCAAATCTACTACAAGAGTCACAGATTTCATCTAAAGCTTATTTTACTGATAAATGGTAGAGTAGATACCACAAAACTTTGTACCAATTAGCCTTAAGTTTAAAAACTTAATGATGTATAGGAAATATATACGTAATTTAAAACCAAGTTCACTTATGAATTATTCCTATTTGGCTAAACCAATTCTTGAAATCAAGCAATTAATTTAAATTCATTATTTTAGATCAAATTTCCATAGCATATATAAATAGAATCATCTGAGAAAGATGTTAATTACACAAGACTTGAGGCTTGCTGGAGCTGGTTAAGAGCCTGTTGAATTTCTTTGCACATCAGATTACGCTTGCCTTGAGCAAGCAGCTCTTCATAAGACTCATTTGTAGATGAAGCAGTTTCTCTAAAAAACAGTCAAACATTTGATTTGGCATTTGCCTATTTATTCTTAAACACATAAAACATCAAGCAAAAGCATGTAATAAAGCCACAGTTTAGAAAACAATGTAGCTCTGCAACTTTCCGGAAATGGATGGCTCTAAGCTCTTAAAATATATAGTTCATGTCTCTTCTTTTTCTACACTTTAAGCACTGCATTTCCGGAAAATTGTCAAATCCAACTTCTGATTAAGCCATATTATTTTCATCAATCCAACTTCTATTTCACCAGAAATTATTTCCATCATTCACCAGAGGTATCTATAGTAGCTTAGACACATAGTGTGGGTTTTTCTGAAAGGAATTATGGGTTTACTTCAGAAACCTCAGTGGCAACACTGGATATATGGTCCTGCTCGTGTTGTTGATAAGCTAAGACTGAATTTAGTGTCTACAAATCTATTAGGTTGTGCGTGGGTTGCACTAAGAAAATCGAATAGGGGTCGGCCAAAATTCCTTTCGGGGAATCGGGTTTCGGGTCGTACCCAGGTAAATGTTTCAAATACAAAATTAGTAAAGAAAAGTTATTTAGTTGCCACACCAATCAAATGCAGAATGCATCGAGACGCAAAATATCTAAGTTTAAAGAGACCCCGTTGTCGTTCTTTTGTAAGACAGAGGAGCGAAAAGGCGGGTGGTGATTGCGCAAACACGTTGCATGTAAGTAGCCGATTTTTAAACAAGAAATTGGCACCGCTCAAAGACTATACAAAAACGTCACTCACCCTTCTTGCTGGGCAGACAAAGATGCCTCGACAGCCTGAGCGGTTTCGGCGACAATGATCTCGGCCATTTTCAGATTAAACGACTGGATTTTGCGAACGAGATTCTAGCACGATCTCTTTACTAAAATGCGCGCTTCGATGAATGACATGCGCGCCAGATAGGAGATTAATGTTATATTCTTGGATTCCACACATGCAACTCGCTAACAGCGCTTGCTGCGATCGACTAAAATATTAAATATCCTGATAAGAAAACTAGAGATTTGCGATGGACCTAGCATAGTGATCAGTCTAAAACTATAAATTCCTATTAAGAGAATACTGGACACAAATAAATTATATTAATTAATGACAGAGCACAAAAGAATTATTTAAACCACAGGAAATGATTTGCATGTAAAAGTCATTCCTTGCTTGTCCATAGACTATTCTGTTTGTCGTGGTGACTGTAACATCATAAACTATTATGGGATGTGCACCATTGTTTTGTGTTTGCATATTTACTTTTCATTTAATTGTAATCTGTGCCTGGATACTGAGTGACATCCAGATTAATCAATAAACGAAGATCAGCTATTTAAATTGTCGAATAAAGTAGCCTATAGCTATATAGCTTTTAATATGATATTGTATCTTACCACTTAGACTTGACCTAAGCATAAAACAATGGATTTGTATCACAATCAAGTGACATAAGCGTAGTCAATATTCTCAAAGTGAACTCTATTTTATATCATAACTTAAGTGACATAACAGTGGGTCTAGCTTTGTATTCTCAAAAAAACATTAGGCCTATATAAGTGTCCTATTATGAATTATATTATATAATTATATATGTGTATTACAATCAAGGTGACATGTAACAATAGGCCTAGTCCATAATATGGACAAGGATATGTTCTCATATAAATAAAAGGGGGAGAGAGAGAGAGACAGACAAATAGACAGACAAGACAGAGGCCTAAAATCTTTGAAAATTCCTCAACACCTACAAAAGTCAGGTCAGAGATCTCATCAGTTGCAGGTTCATTTTAGAGTTTGTTTTCAACTTTTTTATGTTCTCGTGTCTTTTTCCAAATCTATTTCATGATGAAATTGCATTACATTAAGCCTACATGTATTCACAGGTTGAATAGCAACCATCAGACTCTGCATCCGCCTGTACAAAAGCCACTTCAATTTTTCACTCCAAATTCAATTATTGCAATTCCCTCTTTCACAACATTAATTCTTCTCAAATGAAATGCCTGCAAACAACGCTCTTGTCTGTGCAGTCACCAAAACTCCCAAACATTACCACATGACCCATTCTGAAGTTAATTCATTGGCCAAAGTCCCTCAACGCATCCACTATGGAATTGTATTTCTGACAGATCTACAACACTCTTCAAACCTCTCATGCAAAAGACTTGCATGGAATTCAACTAAAACTGAGCTGCATAGGATCATTTATATGTAAAGAGCTGGGTTTTTTGTTTAGAGAAGCTAAGGTAAAACTGACTACTGTAGATGGCTTTTTCTAACACTAAACACATGATCCAAACGCAACCAATTGGAGATGATGTTATGGTCAACTTTAACAGAGTTGCCCACACACGGTGATGTTAAACAATAACTGATACCTAACTGAACGAAGTCAATTAAAAAGCAGAGTTAACAAAAACATCCAAACTTGATTAAGTGGGTTTTCAATCAGAAACTAATACCAACATGTAAACTCCATGACAATCACAAATCAAAATGCTAGCCTTTATGGCAAAAAAATTAGACGACACAAACGCAAATAATACCGCAAAAACCAGACCCAAAACACTCAACATGTTAAAACAGATCCATGGGCGCCTGCACATAGGGCAAGAGGGGGCACTTGCCCCCTTGGAAAGTTGAAACCTATTTTCTAAATTGCTACTTTTTTGATTTTTTTAAAATTTTGTCACACTAAGCTGTGACTAAGGTGTCATTGATACTAATTATTCACAAAATGATCTGGAGAAATTTTATATTTTGAAGCCTCTACAAAAATATCCATATTCTTAATTTCCTTCCTTCCATTTTTCAGGCTCTTGCTAAAAAATTTAATCTTGAGAAATGAGCTTTGCCCTTCTTGCAAAAATATCTGCAAACGCCCATGAACAGATTTATCATTTAGTAGAGCATTCCAAGTACAGCTGAGCTGATAAATTCTGAGAAAATCACGACCTATACAAAAACTAATATAACCTACAATAATTATTGGAAGCTGTGCACTATTCTCCAGTTAAATGTAATATGGACTTTTGAAACTCTGGTCTGTAGATACCTATAATATATGCTGGGGTACTTTCAAGCATCACATAATACGATGTGGTTATATTTGTGACCCTTCAAGAAACATTTTCATTTTATCACAAATAAGACCAAGAAAAGTCAATCATACTGCAACATTTTAAAAGGCTTTGAAAGCACTACATAAAAGTTAAAAACAGAGATATTTTTATGGCAATAAATGAATGTAATTTAAGCCAACTTCATGCCATGATTCTGGGCAACTGATCTGCACTTGTGTGTGTTTTTATAGTTTGGTAAAGCAAATGAAGTACTCTTTGTCAATATTACTGTAGGTCATACTCCAAGACAAATTTTTTAAATTATCAGAAACGTTTTAGTTATTAGCTGAATTACTTTTGCATGCTCCAGGGTCTGCAAGTTAAGTATTATTCACAAGTGTTTTTAAATGTTACATCATTGTCAAGATCATGAAATGCCGTAAAAATATGTTGAACACTACATGGTGAGGTTCAAACTGCAACCAATTTAAATTTTACGTAATTTTGCCCAAAAAACTGTTAAAAATATTTAAGGTTCTTAAAGTTTCGGTACTTATATATTTGTTAAAAGATCACTTCTTACAAGAAGCACAAACCAAATATTTGTTTTATGATATACGCATGTATTACACAAAGCTTAATGGTTCTCGAGAAGGTATTCTCTTTGGTAGATCACATTTTTTACAAGATGAATTATGGAGAGAAAAAATGAAAATGACTGTTACTTCTTAAAAGCTATTGACACAATTCTGCGGTATTAGTTGTCCGTACGAAATATACGGTTGTGAGACGTGGACTCTAAAGAAGGAGGAAGAAAGAATTATACAGGCTTTCGAAAACAAATGCATTAGGAAATTACTACGTATTTCATGGACAGAAATGTTGACTAATGAACGAGTTTACAAATTAGCAGGAACAAAATGCGAGTTGTTAGGCCATGTCAAAACCCGGAAATTACGATACTTTGGCCACATCCTGCGACAGCCGGACAATATTGAAAATAGTGTCATGATGGGGTTGGTGGAGGGTGTTCGTAGCCGCGGTAGACCTAGAGTATGCTGGCTCGATAACATCACGTTGTGGACCGGTCTATCGGGAGCGGCGCTATTGAGGACAGTAAAAGACAGATCTTGCTTGAGTACATTGGTCCGATCATGCAGCCAACCGTCGCAAAGCGACGTCGGCGCAATGACATGACATGACGAAATATCAGTCCAAGTCTCTAATACGGACTGTTAGTCTGACAGACATCATACCATTCTACAGTATATTGGAAAAGTTGCTGGTGTTACACGATCTGTAAGCCAGCTTCATTGAACCAAAAACAACGTTTACTGTATAATATATAATTATGTGAAATAGAACATCGAGTGCCACACAAATACCTATTGCTAGGCCTATGGACATATTCTGTGAATTGTTCCTCGAGTCCCAAGGCTAATTCAATGTCACACATTCCAAATAAGAACCGAAAGTGTGTTCTATTAAATATTTCTGCCACACAAATATCCAATAAATACTGGTAATAGAATTTGCAAATTCTTTACAGAAAAAGCGAAATATTGTTGACGATACTTGAACCATTAGAGATAGCTTAAATAATAACAAATCATTTTGCTTGTGTGTTATTTAAATCTGCTGTCCATGGATACCGCATTTCCATTGTTGCCATCATCAATATCTTCTTAGGTATCCAACTGTGCAAAAAACCAACTCGTGCAGAAAACAGAAACTATTTATTCCTGAAGAAGACAAACATGACATCTAGAAAAACACTTAAAATGTTATTTCGACAAAAGTTAAATTGACAGACTGTTCATATTATGTACAGCTGACTGCTAAGCCATGCAGTGTTGTGGCATCCACCTGAAAAGAAAAACCATGGACTGTAAAACATTTAACTGAACAATTTCAATTGAATTGTTATTTCATATTTTTTAAATTCTGTCCTCATCCTCCTTAGATTTACTTGCAGAATTAATGGCTCTTCACAACAGATGTCTTCCGATACCACAGACATTAGGGTGCATCAAACGCCCCAAAGTTATCAAAATGCATTGTCCCTAGGCTTAAAATGTTCCTTTTATCTCCAATATATCCCTGATACAAAAGCATAAAAATAAAAAATTGTTTAGGTATCCCACCTTCATTTTTTAAAATGGACATAATTATCATTCGACATACATTACTTATTGAATTTGTCGGATTGTATGTCGTTTTAACAGGACCTGTTTTAGGCTGGAAAGAAATATATCATAGTTACTATATGTTTTATGTTTTAAGTGTTCTGTCTTTTCTATGATATATGAAGTTAACTATTCTATGTTTCAACATAGAAGGTTTGGTTTGGCGGCAAAGTGCAAGCGGCAACATTTGGTCTAATAATGACAAAGTGTTAGCTTCAAAACTTCGACGGCGTCAGAAGTGCTTAAGCTGGAGGCAATGCGGCGTGAGAAAGTAGCAAATGAACTGAAAAGTGTCACTGCAGTTGCAGATTTAATTGACAGTGACGAAGCTGACAGTGAATCTGAATTGGAACATTTTTCGAACAATTTTTCTTCAGCCGCTACTCAGAGAAGTCATCACCGCAGAACTCGCACTGGAACTGCTGCATTCATCCCTGATGATATCATACAGCGACCCAAACTTGTTGCCTTAGCTACACGTCTAAAAATGACTCCAACACAACAATCAGCCTACACTGAAGCACTCATATCCGAGGCTGGAGGAGATGTGACAAAAGTCTCTACATCATACGCAACGACTGACAAAGCCAGGTGTGAAGTTGGACAGAATATAGCCTCGGCTTGCAAAGAGCAATGGGTTGCTCCACAGCTTTTAACACTGCATTGGGACTCCAAACAAATGCCATTGCTGTCAAATAAGAATATTAACGAGGAGCGCCTTGCAATTGTTGGGAATGCAAAAGAGCTGAAGTTCCTTGGTGTGCCATCTTATGCAATGGGATCACAGAGAAAAACGGGGGACATCATTGCTGATCTGACCATTAATCTCCTGCGCTCATGGCAATGTAGTGACTCCATTGTCAACATGGCATTTGGCACCACCGGATCAAATACAGGACACGTTACCGCTGCTTATGTTACAATTCAGATGCAGTTAGGTCGAGCTCTTCTCTGGTCAGGACGTCGACATTACGTTGGCGAAGTAATTCTTACACACGTGTTTGAAGATCTTCAAATTGAGACTTCCAAATCACTCGATGTGGTATTATTCGCAAGGCTTCGTAAGAACTTTCAGGTCCTCAAGACACATCGGTCAGCAACAGAAAGACTATCACGCTTTGATGATAATGTATTCAGTGAGAATGCGAAACCATTCATTGACATTTGCAGAGAACAACTTCGACAGATTTATAGTTCACAGTTGTCCTTTCGTAGAGATGACTATAAGGAATTTGTAGCTCTCTGCCTCTTGTTTCTTGATGGAGAAGTAGAAGGAGACAAAGTCACATTCAAGCGACCTGGAGCACTCCACAAAGCCAGATGGATGGCCAAATTGATTTATTCAATCAAGACATGTCTTTTTGAGCAACAGATTGCAAAGCTTCCACGCAACACAATAACAACAGAGCGTCAGGTCATAAAAGTGAGAGACTTCGTGAATTTTGTGACCCTGGTTTACAGCTCTTGGTGGATGACTTGTAGTTCGGTGACTGATGCGCCATGGAATGACTTGAAGCTATACAAATCATTCTTGCAATATGACTTGCTGAATGCACAGGTCTCCGCGAGTGCTGTTCGTGCCTTCAAACGGCATTTGTGGTATTTAACGGCAGAAATGGTGCCACTTGCACTGTTTAGTAATGTTCCAGACACTGAACGTCCTTGCTAATCGCCTGCTTTCAGTTAAGCCAAAAGAACGTTTGCAATTGCCGCAGAACAGATTTGGATCGGGCTTTGGGAAACCTAAATTTCCAGATGTAATAACAGCTACAACAACTCTTGCCGATCTTGCAGGGACTGACTCGTGGTATATGTTTGAAATACTACAAGTTGACACTCAGTTCCTCAACGAAGAGCTGTCCGTCTGGTGGAGCCGCAATATGACTATCAAACTGCTATGAGAAATATTGAAGCACTCAACGTAATCAATGTCTGCTGAGAGAGGAGTGAAGTTCAGCTCGGATTTTCTGTCAGCATCAAAGACTGAACAGCATTATCAAGATGTGCTTCAAGTTGTGGAACAAGACTGGCAGAGACAATCCAATCCGCGCAAACGCAAGCCAACTTCCGAATGACAATATCCGCTTGACATGTGTCATGTAATAGCATCGCAACATAAATGTTTTTACAATAGTAATAATAAATATGTTCACTTCTAAGAATCTTTGCAATATTTCTGAAGATGTCTCTTTGCTAATACAGCACAGATAATGTTAAGAACTATTGGACCTATCTTTAAAGTCTTGTTGCAGCATAATAATGCATAATCTGTTCAGTGTGTTCGCCACTGTAAAACTTCAGTTGCTAGGTGGGATACCTAGAATATGTCAGAAAATTCTCAAATTTTGGGAAACACACTTTTTTAGTAATAGGAAAAGAAGTGAACTAGGGACAAAAACTTTTGAAAGTTTTTTAAAAATTATGGGGCGTTTGATGCACCCTAACAGACATGCTACATCTTCTTAGGTATCCTTTGAGAATTATCTAGCTCTAAGTAGTAAATATCTTAACCAAAATAAATTCAGCAACAGTTCCAAAAGCTGAAGAGATTCTGGAACAAACTTCTTAAATAATTCAGTGTTGTTCACAAAATGAGAGATATATGTGACCGGCTATCCCAAAACCAGGCGCTTGTCGGACCGTCAATTTACGAGAAACAACCAAAAACTGCAAATTTTGACTCTTATACGCAAATTTCGCTTTCATCAAATTCAAGCGTGAAAATATCTTTAAAACATTGTAGGTACGAAGAAGAACCATATAAATAATTATTTAACCACAACACCAATAGTTTAATAGGCATTGCGTATAAGAGTAGCGCAAATAAACACGATGTTGACCGTTTTTCAAGGGTAGCATTTAGAATCACTTCGTGGGAAGCCATCAATGTATATGTTTGGATAGGCTCTACATAATAAAACAATCTTCGGGATTGGTAGAAAATAAATTAACCTAGAAAGGATGAATAATTAAGGATCACAAAACAGCCTTCGCATTGTCCCACGTATCACACGGCGGCTTGAGAACGCGTTTTCTCCGAATGTTCTTTTTGTCACCGCTAAGCTTTAAAAGCGCACAACTCCAGTTAGGAACACCATAAATAAATAAATAAATAATACGTCATTTGAAAGGTCTCATGGAGCAGAATTTTGTTGAAGAATAAAGAAAATTTTGATTTCTTCCGACAAAAGCCTGCTTTTGCCATGGTTGATCACATATATAGACAGCAACAAGGTGGAGTATGAACAGCTTACATCAATCTCTACCATTGTAGTTACGATGATGAAGAATCGCGCTTTCGCTTGTTAGACTTGTTGATGGGGGTTGCTGGAGCAGGCACTGGATCCATGCCAAGAACTTTATTGATGCTACCAAATGCAATCAGGCGCACTGCATGCTGTCCAAAACAGAATAACAACAGATACTGGTAACAGGTTCCAATTTCAAGGGTTTTCCCATATATAGCAACAAGAAATCAACTTGCATATAAATACTGGCAACATAAAACCATCAAACAACGATAGGGGTCATTGCATAATTACGTAACGCTCGAGGGTGGGTGGGTGGGGTCATTGAAAACGTTACGAAGCGTTACGTGGGTGGGTGGGTGGGGGAAGCTGAGCGTTACGTAACGCCATGAAAAAAAATTATTCATGAATATTAAATTACCCTATAATTACACTTTAGACACGATGTGATCGAAGTTTAAACTTCGTGACATTGATTTAAAATTTGACGGAAGTAGGTCTATTTATCTGAATAAGATCCAAAGGTAGGGCCGATAGACACCAGTTGGCCTATACATGCCAGGTCAATTCTGTTCTCCCATTGCGCAAACCGGAAACTGCTCTTCGAATTGTTTGGGACTGTGAAAGTTTTACCAACGGAGCAACTTGGTAGGCCTAATTATTCTTGAATAGGCTACCTGACATCGAAGAGCTACTTTGAGGCCTGTTTTACTTGGTGAACACGATCTCAAACATTTAAAATTAATGCTCAACAAAACTCGGCAATATTTTTATTAATAATTATCGAAGTGCCCAGACTAAGCAAATAATTAGTTCATCTTAATTTTGATTAATAATTGTTAATGAGCCATTTAGTCCGTGAAATTTTTCAACAGTGTAAAATTTTATTCTTGCAGTTAATTTTAAGAAAACTCGATCCATTCACGCATGACTGTCGTTTATATAAATGAAACATTGTATATATTTTAAGCCTGTAGTCTTCTGTCAAATTAGCCTATAATTCACATACTGGTCTATTTTAAATTCACTATGAAGATACCTCACATAAGTCAATAATAGACCTAAATCTCAACTGATTTTTCGTAACAATCGTTACGTAACGCTGGGGAGGGTGGGTGGGTGGGTCGAGGGGAACGTTACGAAGCGTTACAGGGTGGGTGGGTGGGTCGAAAACGGTCATTTTCGGCGTTACGTAATTATGCAATGACCCCATATAACTAGAGTACCATAACTATTTTGAGCTGTATTGCTACTACAGCAAATAATAATCAAACAATACGGCTCTAGGACCATTGTTCATAGGCTGATTGCTCATTGGCTGATTGCTCATAGGCTTATTGCTCATATGGCTTATTGCTCATAGGGTCTATTGCTCATAGGCTCATTGGTCATATGTCCAAAATAAACAAACATTGGTCTTGGTTTAAAACAAATATTGCCTTGCCTTCAACCTTCCTCGACACGAGGGTTGGTCGTAAACAAAACAAATATACCGTTTGCTATATTGGTGACCTTCTTCACGCCCTATAGCTTGTGCTTATCAATTAGGAACAATTAGCGTTGGTAGAATAATACCGTATTCTCAAAGATCGTGTCCGGCGGGCAGTGGCAACATACGGAAAAACCGACATCCTCACCTATCTTCATGCCGTGTCGTACTTATCTTTTAAGTAGTCAACTATGTGGAAGTGGACATATAAACTTAAGACAGTGAACAATCCTGTATTGGACATCTGTAGTAGTGAACACTCTTGTAGTTAAAAAGTTTAACTGTTTTTACATTTGATCAATTACATACATGACCTAGTAAATGTTTGACATCTGAAGTAGTGAACAATCTAGTTGTTAAAAAGTTGAACGCTCTTTATATTTGAACAATTACATATATAGTTATCAGTGATCAATATTTTACTAAATAACAGTTTTCTTTAAATGTGAGCAATTACATGACCTAGTAAATGTTTATTTCTATTTCAATCAGTGTTTTCTTTTCTATAACTTCACTCGACTAATTGTGACAGCATATGAGCAATAAGCCTATGAGCAATAAGCCATATGAGCAATGAGCCATATGAGCAAAAAGATCTATGAGCAATAGACCCTATGAGCAATAAGCCATATGAGCAATAAGCCTATGAGCAATAAGCCTATGAGCAATCAGCCTATGAGCAATGGTCCGTACACCAACAGTACTGCTGTACAATGAATTTTTTGTCAGTAAAGGACAACCAATGACACAGAGATGAAGAACAAGGAGTACAAGCTAAACTAAGTAAAGATCATCATTAATTACCACAAATAAAATAAAAGACCCAACTCTACTTTCTTCCCTCACTTAGCGATCTGTCTCATGGAAGTGATATTGCCTCTTAATTTGAATTGCCTCAAGACAAGTTTCCATATCTTTGATGATCACTAACACAATAGTCTATTGTTTGCCTGTATGCAGTGCCCTGTATGCAGTCCCCAATCATCATTCATGAAGTTCAGCTAATTATACAATCAAATGAGAACATGTATAATTGTACACCACTACACTAAAAATTAATGTTTTAAACTTTTTATTATTATCTAAAACAAAATTAAGTATAATCTTTAAGATTGTTCATTCTATTATTTTCGTTTTCAGAATACAATTTTTATTAGTGTACACACTGTACAGATTAAGCAAGTGCATAATATGTAATTCACTCTAACCTGTGCACTATTAGTCAAGTCTTCCTTTTCTTGACTGGTGAGATAATCAAAGGCATCAGTTGGTGTTTTCTCACATGGATCATAGATACCTGGTCCACCTATTTTAACACAACATACAGCACTCTCATTAACTGGAGCATTAATACTGTGGAGATCTGCTTTCATCAATTTCTACTGGACAACAATAACTTTAAAAAGCAACAGCATTCAGCAGTGCCGAGAACATCTGATCTGTCATAGAACTAGAGTTCAATGACACAAACAATTCCCATGGTTTATATTCCATGTTTTAAAATCTAATTACACCAACAACCACTAACCACTTGGCTAAAACTCTCTGCACTCAACATCTATGCAAAGTTTCAGGATTTTTCAAATTCAGATACTTTAAAATATAACCACACAGAACCAGAAAGATAAAAGAAGTGAACAACAAAGGTAGAAAGAAATAGAAAGACAGAAAAGATAGAAGGAGAAACAGACAGTTAGAACGAATTTATTGGAGATGCGTACCTGTCAGAAAGATGCCACTGGCCACTGCTTCAAATACACGCTGCAATGCAATTGCTGGACTCATCTTGGCCTGGTCACTACTAATGCACTTCTCAACCAACAGTTCCAGACTCTACAGTTGAAACGCAATGCAACAAAAAATTTAACAAAGAGTTCATCTATCTGTGTCTACTTTGCAAAACATAAATGGCATGTTTTAATAATTATAATATAAAATACTATAGATACAGTAACTTGCCGAGTAACCGCAATTCCTGAGGTAACTCCTAATATCCAAAACTTTCAAAACCTCAAGAATCATAATTTCCGTGCAGGTCTCATGAAGACAGAATCATTTAGCATCAAGGGATCATTGCTATGTTTGTAAAAGAATGAAAATCAGATAATAATAAAATCTCCATTAATTTCTTCCCCTTTCCTCAGACATTATCTTTGGGTAAGAAAACAATAATAAAAATAATTGAATATTAAAACGGTCTACATGCAAGCAAGGAGGTTGATTCCATTACTAATAGACCAAGCTCCATTAATTATATAAAACAACTGACAAAATTTTAACATTATTTGGCAGATATTGACAAGCAAAAATGATGTTAATTAATATTTCTTACGAGCAACTTATCGGCTCCTACAGCAGAAGACAGACATGTTAACAGGCACACTGAAGCCTCGCTTCAGGAGCTGAGCGGAACGGCGCTGGATAGGAGAAAGTGGAAGGACCTGGTGACGAAGGCATCGGACACCTACGGGCGCTGAGCCCACGGTTGCTGATGATGATGATGACGAGCAACTTGGATTACTTGGTGCACCTGAATACTCACTGCCACTCTAGATCTTACCATCTTTGGTGCGACGTTAAACTAAACTAGAATGCCATTGAGCACTAGTGTTGTTTTCGTTAACGAAAACGAAAACGAAAATGGCAATTAACGAAAATGAAACGTTTTCGTTAACGAAAACGAAAACTAAAACTAAAACACGCTGACAACGAAAACTAAAACTAAAACGAAATATGCAGCAATCAAAACTAAAAGTAAACGAAAATTGATCAAACGAAAACTAAAACGATATATGGCCAAACGAAAACTAAATAATTTGCTCATAATTTCACCTTACTTTCCTTATTTGTGTGTATTGTGCAAATGGCGTATTTTAGTATTGTGAGGAAGGAGATTACTCACAAGTGGGTCGTTTTACCTGTATACCCGGGGTCATAATTATGGCTCTAAACCTGTCCAAACCGGTTTGGGGATTAGGGGCTATTAATATGCAAATCAGAGTAATGCATGGCAGTGATTGTCTGAGGAAGCCTTGCAGGGCCGACAGGCAGGTTGACCAGTGGAGTTAGGTAAGATATGATTGGCCAGTGAATAGGGAGAAACAATGGTGAGGCACGTGAGAGTGAACAAAGGCTGACCGCTGGCAAGGAAGACTCTGTCTTGCTGTGGCTGGCTATGAAAAGTATAGTGGTCTCTGGTGTAGATAAGAGCCAACTCAGCCTATATGATTGCCCTTCGAGAGAGAAACCAAGAGAAGTCCCTGGCCAGGATCTGATATATGATATATATCCAGGGTGAAATTTATTAGTCTAGGAGAATTTCTGTAGCAATATATTTTGAGGCCAAACAAGGAAACGGACCACTTTGTTAGACCCGAGGTAAGAGTAAGTCTTAGAGTTTACAATCATAAAGTATTCTTATTGATATGCTTTGCCTGTGACCTTTATTTAGTTGTGTAAAATCCTGCTAGAACTGCGTGAATAGTCGCACAATATCATATTATTCTCATTCATTCACTTCACATTACAATATTCCATTTTGGGATGTTTAGTTCTTTGCATTCATATATCCAGACTAGTGTTATCAAACGTTCTAGCGCATGATAGACTGAGTGGTCTTTGGGATGATAGCGGGCATCTACCCTGCATCCTACATTGTAGGCTACCTGTTCTTCACGCCAGTGATGCTATCATTATTCTATGGACTCCACATGCATAGCAGAAACAATGATTCCCTCGGCCGTTACCTGGGATATCAAAGAGTGATAAAAACTGATAAGTGCATGGATAGGTAAAACTATATAAAAACTGTAACTGGAAGAAGCAAAATTATTTGAGAACTAGAAGTGGAAGTAAAATCACGTCAACAGAAGTGAATAAGAACTAGAAGTAGAATTAATATAAACTAAAATATCACTGAGGGACACTGTAATTATTTACATGTATGATCAGGGTTGATACGTAATTTTGACCTTCCTGTGGTGAGCAACTGCATATAGCGTTGTCATAAAATTTTGTGCTAATTCCAAAAAAGTTATGAACTGCAGCCTAATGCTGAGGTATTTATCAATTGGGCAGCAAATGACATTTCACATAAAGATCACGTTTTATGTTCAGCACATCTTCGTATTGATTTGTATCAATATAGTTTATTCAAGGAACGAAACGGTATTCACTGCTAACGATTGTGTAGCCCCAGATTATTAAAACTAAAACTTATATTGGCATACTAAAACTAAAACTAAAATTGGCATACGAAAACTAAAACTAAAACTAAAATTGGCATACGAAAACTAAAACTAAAACTAAAATTGATCCATAAAAACGAAAACGAAAACTAAAACTAATATTCAGCAACAATTAAAACTAAAACTAAAACTAAAATTAAGACTAATAATCAAAACTAAAACTAAAACTAAAATTAGGGCAATATTAAAACAACACTATTGAGCACTTGAGATCAATGGCAAGATAAAAACCTTGTCTTCAAGGCAGGATCATTTACCGAATTGCTGCAGTATTCCAGTGAGCAAAAAAACTGTTTCAATGACAGAACTGCAGCATGCATCCTGAATTCTTGAATGAATGCATCACTCACAGTTACATGTTACATTATGGAACATCTTAACTCACCCACTGAGTAACAACACTCCAAGTAGGAACTCGTTTACAGAAGTCCATCATGATACGAATGACTATGACGCAAGAAAACAAGTTGTTGGCCTTTGCCTATAACACAAATACCATTGCAATGAATCAGCATTATCGGCTCCTACAGCAGAAGACAGACATGTTAACAGGCACACTGAAGAATAAGTCGAACAAAGCAGATAAATTACTGATGAAGATGATGTTGAGAAGAAAACTATTTCACTTGCAAATTTGTTTTATGTACTATTTACTTAGTACAAGGCATCACTCATTTATGTACTATTTACTTAAAAAAGAACTAATGAATGGGTGCTGGAAAAGGCTGGAACAGATAGAACCCTACTAGCAAATATAAAAGAAAGGAAGATGAGGTACTATGGTCATATAATCAGGAAGGAAGATGACAACATGGAAAAAGACCTGATACAGGGTACAACACCGGGGGGAAGAGGAAGAGGAAGACCTTGCACGACATGGATGGATAACATTCGAGCCTGGACTGGAATGACGTTGGAACAGATCACAAGGAGCACGGAAGATCGAAGAGAGTGGAAGAAGATTATTCATGATGCGGCCAACCCTCGTCACGAGGACGGCTGAGGAAGAAGACTATTTACTTTACTTCATAGACTCATTTTCCTCAGCTTACTTACTATTAATTTTCACCCTAGCCTACTCGCCAGTTTGCTCTGGCTCCACACGAAAAAGCATCTGCAACACAGATTTCGATTGACTGACTCTGTGTATGAATATGCACATTCAGCACTTTAAAAATTCAGAGAAGTGAAGTTGAAGTAGAAACAGACAAACAAGGAGGAAAAGGAGAACAAGAGAAGGGAGGAAGAGGGAAGTGTACCTGGAACCATTTGGCATGTCTCAGTGCAGCAAGTGCCCTTAGACATGGCTTCACCTCAAGAGCATCTGGATCAGGTTTCAGTTCTTTGTCTGCATAAGCATATAAATGGAGAGATAAAAATACACCAATGCACGAGCTGTATTATGTAAAAAAAATTCCTAAGCCCTCGTCAAATCTGGATCCATCCATCCAGGAACAACAAATGCAACAAAAGACAAAAAGAACAGAGCGATTCATAACATATTGTACATACTTTTCAGATATAGTAATCCAAAGCGGTTACATGTAAAAGTGAATAAACGATAAGCATTAAAATCAAAGTAAGTAAAAACAGCAATTTCTCAAAGATTATATTTTATGAACAATTGAACATATCCTACAATAATGAATCTTGAAAGAAGGGAAAGCACATGGAAGAAGAAAAGGCAAACAAACCAGTAATAGCCGAATCCGCACTCCCAGTAATAGCCGAGTCCGCACTCACGGCTGGAGATGTCAGT
Source organism: Lumbricus terrestris (assembly GCA_949752735.1). Taxonomy (NCBI): domain Eukaryota; kingdom Metazoa; phylum Annelida; class Clitellata; order Crassiclitellata; family Lumbricidae; genus Lumbricus; species Lumbricus terrestris. The sequence goes on along the minus strand of OX457036.1, from coordinate 74,388,349 downwards.
GAAATTGTACAGGTGATATCCTGCTGAACTTCATCACTGATTACACGCTGCAAAGTAAAACCTGCACCATCTTCTGTAATTGCCAGATGAAACTTCTCTTCTGTGAAAGTCTACAAGACAGACGTCAACAGTTACCATGTAAGCATGTGAATTTATGCACAAAAATGTCAAGTCTAAATATTTAAAAAACCTGAAAAAGCAAACAATACACAAGAAATAATCCAATCGCTTAAACTTCGCGAAAAATCCTTCATCTATAAGTGCTAGACAAACAAAGGACTGAATACACACTGGAACTTGCTGCCACATAGCGAGATAGCATCAAAATATACAGCCACCAAACCCAAATTGGCTTAAATAAGCCTCATATGGAAAAGGAACAAATGTTAAAAAACTTTTGAAAGTGAATGCAGATATAGAATAAAAAAAGTAACATGGACAACCAATAGTAAATGATTGTTTCTGAACAACACAAATGAATGCATTCACACTACGTAACACACGATCATGTCAATGAGTGCAGAGCGACAAATGGCTCTCACGCACAAAACCAAACCTAACAAAAGCAAGTTTTTCTTTATCACCAGAATGCAAATAAACAAGAGTTCGTTAAAGACTGTGAGATTACATCACAAAACCTGGCTAATAACAAGAACTGCGCTTAGCCAGGAGTGCTTGAAAAAAGGAGAAACAATCCTTTAGAGAACTAACTTTCAGCTGTTCAGGCAGATGGTCCATGATTTGCTTCAGAAGGGCTTGAGTAGGTCTGCACGAACAGAGGACGACCAGCTGAAAATCAAGGCTGTCATGCAGCAGCAGACCCTTGGCCAGCAGACCAACACGCATCACACCCTTCAAATCACGCTCTATTTTCCTATAACATCAATGGCCACTTGCTACAAAACATCTCAGCTAGAAAAGAAACATTCCGAATTTATAAGATAACTGTGCAATATTTATGCATCTGTGAAAATGTTCTTAATCTGCTAAATAAAACTACAGCTTACAGTAGAATTTGACATTAGTGAGAGCTTGAAAGTAACCTTGAACAGCCTTAAGTACTTTTTCCCTACAGGACTTGCATCTTAAATACTGTTCAAAACCAGACAACTCCACATGAAAGAACAACCCTGAGTATAAAGCAATGTGCATAATTCTAACCTAACTCCTTCTACAGTAAGTGGACAGCTCTGTCTCAAGTGGTTGTATTTCAGAATTACAGAAAGCAGTCATTTTATTGGCAAGGAAATCGTTAAATACCTTAACACGTTGACAGCCCAGTCATTACGTTTAACATGGCGTGTAGGAGAGTCAATGTGTTAAAATTAAAACTTAAGAAAATTTCATTTGAACCCACAAGCAAATGACCGTTTGCATCAGTTCATCTAAATATCTTAAGGAACGTACGTTGTTGCCAAATGGTCAGAGACCAGCTTCAATCCTCTTTCACTTGTTGACACCAGATTCTGCACCATTTTGAGCTGGAAACCAAATCAAACATACAGTGTCTACAAGACAGAGACAAATTATTCATATCACAATACTTTAAACTAAGGAAGGTGATGGAGGAACAGCATGAGCATCTTATAAAGCACCTTATTCACACATAGCCTATTATAATTATCTGCTGAAAACATAATTCATGTGCTCATACAATTATTGTGTTTGTAGAGTGTGTACGTATACTTTATAGAAAAAGAGGGATACATAAAAAGAGAAGTTCATTGAAGCGTGAAACTTACATCTTCTTCTGTGGGATAGATGGCTGCATGTTTAGCCAAGACATGATCAGCATCTCGCTTGAAGCCCATTTCAACCAAGCGAAACTTCTCACTAGGTGGCACCACAACACTTGCCACTTCACCAGATGTCGACATAGAGTCAAACCTCATTGCCGTCTTTTCCAGTTGCCACTGGAGCAACTCCTTCTCATAGCGCAAGTCTTCTGCTTCCAACCTAAAAGTTTACATCAACAAACACCACACATATGACTTTTTCGGTGTTCACCCATTAATCTGCCACCAGACTTCCCAGTGGTCTACAATTATAGCTTCTCAGGTCTATTCACTGGTTTCAAATACATTTCCCTTTGGTAATGGTGTTGTGGAAAAAAGCAGCCATGTACCTAAAATACTAGAGTGCAAAATTTAAAAAACTCTTCAAATGACTAAACATGGCAATCTAGCAATTTTATAACACTGTAAATAACTAGAGTCTTTATTGTAACAATGTGTGAGAAATTGAGAATGTTTCTTGAGCCACTGCAGCAGTATGGTTTAAATTTTCAGATATAGAACATGGTGTGGTGGGACAATCAGCCAGCCCACCTCCATGAACTGCAGTTCATTTACTTGACTGGCTTGATCACGACTAAAGGATCTCCTGCTTGACTGTGGAACAGTCTAGAAATTAGATCTAAACTGGGATTCAATTCTTCATATATTGCACTTGACTAAACAACATGAAAGTGAGGCACGTTGGCCACAAACATGCTGCACACAGTGCACAGTTAATGAAAAACTGACATTAGACATTTTTTTATTGATCCCATTACAATTATACATACATGTAAAGTTAAGTATAAACATAATCAGAATTAAGCAAATTCACATAAAGAGTAGGCAGAATAACAACGTGGCAGCAATACTGCAATAGGTACACAAAAAGGGACAAGTCCGCTGAGTAGGGGCCTAATTACCATCGAGAAGTGCAATAAGACAATGAACAGTGAGTAGTAAACCAGTAGAGAACATTAGAACGCATAAAATTTACTTAACTACGAAACAAAGAAGCAAAATGACAATTTTAAGGTACAGAAGCAAACACAACAGGAAAAAAACACAGAAAAGATCACAACATATAAACTCATCAAAAAGAAAGAGAAAAAATAAACTATCAATAGCATGAGTATTGAGTAACCACTAATACTATTTTCATAAAACAAAGCACATTGTGGTGTGACCACGTAAGATATGTTTGAAATGACTGAAGCTAGTTACCTTTCGAATGTCTATTGGGAGTTTATTCCATATGACAAGGCCTTGGAATTTAATGGAGAATTTCCAAACATTTGTTTTTTGCAAAAATAATACTGAATTCTCTGTTACCTCAAGTGAGTCCAGGATGCAAAGTTGGAGAGAAGTAGGAAGCGAAGGAAGGTTATTGTTGTATAGGTACATAAAATTGACATGTCTGTTCAAATCTGCTTAATATTTACGAGTTTATGCTCAGCAAATAGGGGACCAGTGTGACAGTTAACAGTGGATTTAGTGATTACTCGTATGTTTTTTTTTGCAGGATCCTTAAAGCATGGAGATGGGAATCGTAGGTAGAAGTCCAAATTAAATTACAGTAAGTAAGGTAAGGATAGATTAGAGTGAAATACAGGTTAGTTAGCACATGAGAGGGGAGCAAGTAAGAGACTCTCTTAACCTTTACCGCTCCTGTGTCCGCTCCCACCGGACAATTTCGGGCCAATTAATTTTTAATCGGAGCGGTAAGGGTTAATAATGCCTATGCTTTTTGAATTTTTTTAATTATTTAATCTACAATGTACAATACATGTACATTCCATTTTAGGTGCTGTGGACAAATCCAGATTTATAAGTACAGCATGGCAATAGCTCCAGTATGTCACAATGAAATAATGATTGAGGGTCACACAGACATTGCACAATAAATTCTGCCAAACAAGCCCATCATCAAGCACTCATAAAGTTATGATGCTTTAATCTGATTTAGTTTTGAAAGTAATTATACACTAAAGAGGTGAATTTCATTACAACACGTCATACAAGACTAAAAAGGAATTCAGTGTTGTCACAGAATACAGACTTGTAGCTATCTTGTATTTCCTTCTTCCTCCAATATTCTCCAGCTGCAATTCGACGCTTAACGCGTTCCATTTCTGCTCTGGATCCATAGGATGTCATCTTCATGTCAACCTTCAGTGATGGGTCCACTTTTTTCTAAACAAAAATCACAGTAAGCCACCCCATATTCAATGCCGAAAATATTCTAGACTATAATCAAAAAGAAAATTCTTAAAATTAAGTTTTTCGATTAGCCACTGCTGCAGTTGTCCATTTTTACTGCTCAATTTAAATAAAGAAAACACAATGTTTTGAATGAAGAAGAACTGACCTTGTACTGAAGTCGGTGCCTTCTTCCTTTTGTATGCATCACTTTGGCATGAGGATCAGTGAAGGAACAATCACACAGCTTGCAATAGAAGTTTGGTGCAGTGCGAGTCTCATTCATTGATTCTTCAATGTACTCCAGGCCTAAACACACAAGATCCGTAACAATTAAAGCAAAACCTAAAGCATTTATGAGTGAATATGAGTTGTGTAAATCAGTCCTTTGGTCAGGTGAAAGCTGTTTGAGCTGGGGAGAATAGGCATATAATTCTAGACAATTACTTGGTACACCGGTAAGGGACAAAGGTCAAACATGCTGTTTTGGATTTGCAGAAAGACTTGCACTTCACATATACATAGTTACAAGCTACCATAAATCGAAATGTAATATTCCGCTCTGCAAAAGAATTACCGTTGAAACGGTCACATCTCACTAAATAAGAATGTGCAGTTGATGGCCCCAGAAATTTATAGATGGATCTGTAAAAATACCTTGGACAGGTGAACAGAAGTTTTGAGATGGCAGACCCAAGTCACACTAGCCTAAACAAACTCTTAATACCAAAGCCATAGAATGGATGATTCTGCAGCAAATTCATTCAGTTTTCTTGAAATTCCACATGAATTCAGGTGAACATAAAAAATCACTTGCACTGTGATGTGCTGTTCATTCATGGACAACATCAGTTTGACTACAATCTTCTGGAAAGCCAAAAGCTGTTCTCTGCACAAGCCTTGCCTTTTGCCCGCACTCATTCACAGCAGCTATGTTTTCACTGGTCCCAAATGACCCAGTTCCATGTATAAGCCGTGCTTTGGGTTTTATTTTAATTTTTCTACATCTTTCAACTTGTGACTTTTCTCCTTACCAACAGGCTGTGCATTCTTGTCATCGAAATCTGGATCTAAAACATCAACACAAACTACATTGTAACAAGCATAAATATTTAAGATTAAGACAGGCCATGAAAGTTAATTAACATTTTACTCTTTTAACAGCATATCCTAAATAATAAAACTAATAGTTTGCCATTGTAAACATAAACACACATTACTCCTAAGACCAAATTTTAACGGATTCAGCTAGTCTAATTAAATGCCATAACAATTCAAACTGCACATGAGCTACTCACCAAGTATTTTATTAAATATTAGGCAGTCAGAAAGATCACAATTTATTTATTTTACAACACACCGAGTTAAATGACAATTTTATCGCAATCCAGGTTTGAATGTTAATCATATATTAAATAAATTATTAATATTTATTCTTGTCTTGTCGTCAACCATCCTCCATCCGAGGGTTGGTCTCATCATGGACGAGCTTCCTCCATCTCTTCCTGTCCCTTGTGTCCACCAGAGTCTGCCCGAGAGTTGTTCCCATCCATGTTCCGACGTTGACAAGCCAGCCCATCCTCGGCCTCCCTCGACCCTCGTGTAATATAATATAAGTAGTAAGTACTATTTCTAACTTTATCGTAATGTTACATTAAGTTAATTAATAATCAATAATGATAACAGCAAGATCTTTATATAAGTTGACAAAACAGACAGTATAATGGCCCACTCCATACCTCCTTTATTTCATCAACTAAAGCCAACATATGAGAAAGGAGTTTCTGCATATAGCTGCAAACGGCTCTTTTGTTTATTTAGTTTATATAAAAATTAACGCTGTAAGATACGAACCACCGCCTGACTGATAACCGCTTGTGTCCTCTGATGTCTGTGCCTCTACCACAGCTGGCTTCAAGCTGACTTCTTCCATCCTCACACCTGTTGTCTGCAGCTGAGTCCCTCCTAAGAACACCAACATTCATATCACAACTACCGGTGGATCATGATTTGATGCAACCAGTGTATTACTAGGATCTCCACCAGTAACCAGTCTGTCAGAATGGACCCATTATTGCCATCAGCCGAGTCCCTCCAAACCAACATCACACTTTTAACTGACCAACATCAAACTTTTAACTAATTTCAATGTAATGTAAGCTTATCTCAAAACATTGGCATAGTTGTCTGTTAGATTTATCAAAAACAGATCTAGTTCAGGATGAGCAGTGCTAAGCAGAACCACACACAATCATGCATAGAAGACCAGAAACAACAAATCTAAGGTACGACTGAAGGAGGCTACAATTTATAAATTTCTGTTTTTGTGTCCTTGAGAATTTTTAAATCAGGTGCAGATATGTCAAAAATCTTGATAACCTGTTTTAGCTATTTGTCAGTTTTGGCTGAATTGCCTATTGAACTGTTCCATTAATCTTTTCCCATGTGTACCAACTTGCTCATTTCTTTGATTTCTAGACATTTCCTGTCTTTTTTAAATTTACAAACAGTTTTCAACAACTCTTTTCATTAGCTTTCTTTGGCACTTAGTTTTTTTATCAACAATGTGTGATTACCAATACTTGGCTCTACCATTGTGAAGTAAGACTTATTACAAATATGCAAAGTGACCAACACAATTCAACTTACAAAAACGGCAATAATGAGCATAAACAGCGAAAAGAATGTTTAGAAAGAATCGTCTTGATCTTTTTGTTCCATGACTAGGACTGCTCCAGAAATTTTACACTTTCTGGCCATTGATGGTCATATTCGACATAAGGCTAGCATAGCAAATGAGGCATGAATTCTAGCCTATAATGCAATCTGTTTATGTGTTGTAAATTTAATTCAAATCTGAACATGGTTGCTAAAGAATCTTGCATTCCAAAGTTATATGGAACTTAAAATGCATTTTCTCAGAATTGTAAGTCGAACGGTTGAACCACGTTTTTACTCATAACTTTGGACAGGAACATGGTAGAACAATAAGAATTGTGTCATGTTAAAGATGTTTCAAAAGATGTTTCAAACAAAAGATGTTTCAAACAAAATCCAACATGCGCCTGGTTTTGGTCAGATGGGTCACATAGTACAAATGCAGCAATACACTGTCCTGTCTTCTACAGTGCAAAACAAAGCATGTACAGAAAACAAACATATATCTAAGTGAAATCACTTCACGTTACGCAGCCAATGCCAGCCACATATGCAAATCGCTAGCGTGCAAACACCTCACCACCACATACTGACTTAATTGAGCAATGCATACCAACAAATGTCATCTTGGGAGTGCTGTAGACCTTTTTCACAAAAGTGGCTGTAGTAGTCTTTAAGATCTTGGTAGATGGTGGAGCCGTTCCTCTCATCTCTGATGCCGCCGTCTCCGTGACCTTTGACTCCTGAGCAGGGATTGGCTTCCCCATCTTTATCTGCAGCTTCAAAATCTAAAACAGAACAAAAACCTGGAAAACATCAAATATACAAAATTGGAAAGGTCCATTACCCAATATGTAACCTAAGTGAAGTCTGAAACCTCTAAAGTTCTATTACTGTACTGCACAAGGCATACATGTACTGATGACGACTACCAACCAAAGCTGCATTCTTGACAGAATAGAATAACTTTGTTCAGAAAGTTTCAAAGACTCAAACACATGCTATTGAGGACAAGTAATAAGTAAACTGAAAGAAATCCTCTGCAAAACCGGAAAAACATGAGTCAACTAATACTAATATGGAACCATTTTGACCAGGAAATGTTTTCGCAGAAGCCCTACCTTAACAAATATATCCTGGTAAGGTGGTGCGGTCCAAATCCCCCTAACGAATATCGGTTGAATCTTGGGAAAAAATTCTAAGTGCAATCAGAATTTTTTTTACACTAAATGTGTTTTATCAACAACACTGACCGGACCATTACGTCATGTATTAATTTAAATCTGAATAGTCCATTGGGAGTTCGGCTACTTCGGTAAATGTGTATTTTTGCATCATAAATTATTCATGTATTTTCAGCGTTTTCGGGAATTCAAGAAATTTAGATTAGGTTGAGATATAATTTTAAATAAAAATTTCTCATGCAACCATTGTCATCACCTAAAAGGACTTTTGAATTAATAACACAGCAGCACACCCAAACAACACCATTATCAACTTTCCTCACAGAACCATTGTTCAACCACTCACAGAACCATAGGGTTTCACGGAACACGCTCTGGGAAACGCTGAGATAAACAATGGAACAACTTTGAAGAACTGAATGAAACAGAAACTTGATCTGACAGTGTGAGATTTTAATCAATGATCCATTGATTCCACACTATTGTTGTTTTCACTACAGAAAACGAAGACCATCGTTAACAATAACTTAAGGTTTCGTTAACTGAGACGAACAATCTTAAAATATCATTCTGAATTTCTCTCCAGTCTGTACCAGCCCAACTTGTTTAAAATTTATATCCCAATATCTGCTTTGGCGGTAGATTTTTATCTGCACTTGCATCAGAAGTTTTCAATCGAGGAATATTCACTACAAGTTTGTGATGACTTGACTGAACGGAAGTGTAAAAGAATTCTGCTATCACTTCAAAGCATAGCCTTCATAAAAGCACAACAGGAAGTTTTTAACCACTCTAATCAACACTAGGACATATACCATGTATGATAGATGACATGCTGCATACTGCGCTGTAAGAATAATAGCTGCTACAGCTTATTTGCAGTAATTTGATAAGAAATGTTGATGGTTAAACATCTGTGAACAAATAATGAAAACAAAAACTTAAGAAACTACAACTAGGAAGTGTCGTCAATTTCTGTTAAGTCAAACTAAAACTTGGTGAAAAAATAACTAAAAACAGTAGTAACTAAAACACCAGCACATGAAACTAATAACTAGAACTGAAGGCAAGATTGAAGCAACTCTACTTCATACCCTCTGATGCTTGGAGCCACGCATATGAGCCGCATGGGCATCTGAACTGGAGCAGACGACGTCGCACAGCTGGCAGTACAAATGGCTTCCCAGAGCCCCTTTGGCACTTCCTGGCTTTGTCTCCACACTGCTCTGAGCCATCACTTCCTTTTTCTTGTGTGCCTTGCCAACAAGGTGCGCCTTATATGCCTAACACAGGGCAAATAAGTACTCAGTTTAATGATTTCTCAATAATTAGCACCTCAAGCAGCAAATATATTAATCCTTAGAATGTGAAAGATAGTGCATACTTACACATCAGAAAATAAGAAAAGTTGTATGGCATACCATTAAGCTAACTTGTGCAATAAGCAGACATCTGATTTCACACGCATTATCAATCACACTTTCAAATGTGCCACCCACGCCATTCAATATTTAGTGTTGGGCAGTCTATAAGCAGCTTACTCGCAACACTTGATCAATGTTACTCCAGGTTAATAGGCATTGCGAAATAAATTAAGATGAATAAAAAAAATCATCTGTATCAACTTCACAATCAGATTACACCACATAATATAATAAACTCCAATTTTCTATGCAGCATAGCAAATATATGCAATGCTGAAAACTATCGGGTATTACTGCCATTAAAGAAGAACTAGCAAAACTGGAATTGACCAATGGACACGATATTTCAATATAGAACACTGCTTTAGCTAGACCCTTTTATTTCTTGATGATCTGCATATATCTTTGCCTAACTAATCACAGATTTTAATTTGCAGCTGAATTGTTCATGTCTGTTGGTAATGATAAAGACATCTGCTGACTGCCATGTCTACAAGTCATACCCAACTCCAAAATTCTCTAACTTATACTTGAGCATTTAAGGCATCATACAAATATTCATAACTGCAAATACAGAAAAAGACAGGTGTGTGCAGTTGTGCAAGTACAGTAATCACTGTAATAAATCCATGACAATCTGTGTCCAACAGAAGAGAATTCTGCAGGCCTTACCTGAAGTCCAGCACATGTGCACTTGCAGAGTTCACAGTACTTCCACTGGGAAGGATCCGGTGGACCACCTCGACCAGCCCCACCACCACTACCACCCCTGTAATTCCTGAACCAACTACCACCTCCTCCTCCTCCACCTCCTCTTCCACTCTGCTTCTGCATCAGGTAGTTGGTGGCTGCACTGTAGACAGCAGCATCCAAACCTTAAAAAAAGCACATAACCAATTCCTCAATTGTTTCTAGGTGATTACTGAATTATCAGTATCTCATCCATGGTCTTGTTCAACTGTGCTGCCAGAACTGTGACCAATATCCCAAACTCACACATAGTGGAACATAGACAAGACAATGCACTCAATCCATACTGCAGAACAAATCATATACAAGACTCCCTAGCTGGAATTCTAATTACTTGCTGACATTGTCCCAGCATAAGCTTACATCAAGGAACTCTGTTTTCCAGTGTTCTAGTAAAGAAATTGCTAAGCCTAAACCTGGCATACTGAAATATTTAAGGAAAGATTGGCAAATCTCAAGACTGTAAAATAACACTAATTACATATCTTCAATGAATAATTCAACCAACCACTGTAGGCGCTCGAAGATGCACTTGGCGTAGTTGTGCCCGATGCATTTACTCCAAAGCTCTGAGCAGCAGAACCATAACCCTGACTGCTACTTGCCGACGTAGTAACATACTTCTCAACAGGAGCGGCAGTGCTAGCATATTTCTGGTCAGAAGTATAACTGCTACCGTAGTTCTGGCTGCTCGCTGGTTTGTTTTGTACCTGCCATTCTGAACTGGTCACTTTGTTTGGTGCTTTAGAGGGTGTGGAATATGACTGTTCATATGACGTTCCTGTCGAAACACACAACCAGAAAAACCAAGTAAAGCAGAGACTGCAACAACAGCTTACCACGACCTCCCAGATCAGCAGATTTATTAACCCTTAGGCCGCCGCCGACGTGTATACACGTTATGGCAAATCTACATCCATACGCCGCCGACGTGTTTACACGTTTTTTAGAGTGCTGTAGTTTACTTATTTATAACTTTGCTCTAGATGAAGCTACTATGTTGTGGAAAGGCAAAGTTTCGTACCGTGTTTACAATCCAATGAAACCAGTGAAATTTGGAGTAAAGATTTATGAATTATGTGAATCTAGTTCTGGGTATGCCATTGACTGGCAGATATACACTGGAAAGACGGATGCTGCACAGGAACATGGACACACGTATCGTGTGGTTTTTGATCTACTCGGTGAACGACTTCAGAACCTTGGTTACAGAGTTTACGTTGACCGATACTACACTAGTCCTACTTTGTTCTCAGATTTGTATCAGCGTAAAATTGGTGCAACTGGAACAGTGATGCCTAACAGGAAGGGCATGCCTCAGGAGGTAAAAGCTATGAAATTGAAACGCGGTGAATATGTTGTTTACAGCAAGGAGTATCTACGATGTTTGAAATGGAAGGACAAGCGCGACGTTTACATGCTGACAACAGTGCACTCGTGTACAATGGCAGACACGGGAAGGAACGACAGAAAGACAGGTGACAAGATAATGAAACCCCAGTGCATCATTGACTATAACAAGCATATGGGTGGGGTAGATCGCAACGATCAGATGGCAAAATATTACGGCTTTGCTAGGAAGGTAATGAAGGTATGGAAGAAGGAATTTTTCTTCCTCCTCAATACAATGGTGCTGCAAGGCTATATTTTGTATCTGAAATATACAACTGATAGAACCAAACTCAGTCACTATCAGTTCCAGTTGGCCCTGGTGCGCGAGTTGATCACATCCTCCAGGTGCACTGAATTGCTGCCGAAACACCATCAGCGACGTTCATCCGTTGACATCGAACCAGTCACACGTCTCACTGCCAGACATTTCCCATCGTATATTCCTCGCACAGAGAAGAAGGAGCATCCACTGAGGAAGTGTGTGGTGTGCAAGGGAAAGAACATACGGAAAGAGACTATCTACTGGTGTAGCAGTTGTGGTGTTGCTTTATGCACTGCGCCTTGCTTCCAGGACTATCACATAAAGAAGCATTATTCCAACCAGACTACTACATCTGACAGTGACTACTAAAACTTACAATAGAACTGGTGTGAAACAATGATGATTTGCAGCATTATAATCAAGGCAGTGTCCATTTTACATTATATTTTGTTATATTCATGTTTTTCGCTGAAAATGCCAAAAATAGCCAAAAATAGCCGGCGGTGGGGTTAAGAAAATAAAAAAAATTGTTGGCGCCCGAAGGGTTAATAAAACTGGAAAATTTCAACAAAGCAATATTAGCTCAATCATGTTGTTTAAACAAGCAAAATTAATTCATTTGTTTAAATCGGTAGAAAGATAAAATTCCAGATGTCAACACAAGGTGAAGTACTCCCATTGAGCTTCAGTAAAACAGAACAGTTTTCAAGTGTTGTTCATAACATAAAGGCACAATGTTGCAATGTCAAATTATGTGCATGAGGTGAACCATTTTTTTCGAGGTCATAGAGCACAAAGCACTAATAGGATAGACTAAGACATTCAGACATACGCAGGTCTGTACGCAAGGGCACCCGTGAGTATACGGCGTATACTCACCTCTGGGAAAAAGTGGCATCGTATACTCACCTCTGGAAAACGAGGGTATACAATACGCGGGCATATAAAGTGTATACTCACGTCACAAAGAGCGTGTGGGTATCACGATCTATGACTGATGAGTTTTGGGGCGGAAAATTGTCTAAAACTACCCGATGACTAAAAAAAGTCATCAGAAATTTTTCACCCAAAAAGTCACTTTTTCCGCCGGCAGCAGGTACTCACCTCAAAAATTCTGAGTACAGCTCTGAACATGTATAGCTATGTACAAACTAAAAACGAAACAATCATCAAAAACCGTTTTTCGCCCACTTACGTGACTGATATGTGGCAGAAGACGGCTGATGAGACTTGGATTTCTGTGAATAGTAACTTGCGTCAGCCGATGATGACCCGCCAGATGACCCCTGATGGGTAAAATACCTTGGACTGGTTTCCTCGTACGCTTGCATTTGAGATGACTGACTCTACATATTTAACCAAACATGCTAAACCAGCGATATACTTCATTCTCCACCAAAGGCAATTTAACTGGACAACCTCATGCAGTCACATAGTGAATGCTCCTTATGTGCACTACCATCCTCATTAATATAAAATTCCATTGAAGAATTTTGCTAACAAGAGATATGCCACATAAATTAGGAATATAAAACATTTTGAAATGGAAATGAGTCAAAAGGAATCAGAAGTTGTCAGAGTCACTCAGATATAAACTTATATTAAAAATTTATGAATGAAATCGATGACGAAACTAGAATGCTAGATTAGAATGATTTTGACTAATATTTTAAAAAGGATAAATGATAAATTTGTATGTCAAAAACTTTACACATATCTTCACTGAAGCAAGATATCTATTAATTAAATATTTCAACTAATGACTCAACGCACAAGATGTGCAATGTATACACCATAAATATCACAGCTCCAATGAGGAAAATCTAAATTGTACCTAACGAATTTTTGAAATCCATAAAGCCAATAACACTAATAATAATATTATTTAAAGTTAAATCACTAATAAAAAACCTACAATTTGAATTTAAATAACAGCAGTTAATATGAAATAATATGTTCTAGATGGAGGAGCACTCTTTCCTAGTCAGAAGCCCCAGTACAGATCGACACCTCCATTTGACATCCCTTGGTATAAGCACTGTCTGCGGCCAAATCGGATACGTTCGCCAATTTGCACCATAACGAAAGGCAAAATCATACAGATTTTAAAGTAAACATACTATGACAACAAATTTCAATTTTGGAAAGAGGGCTATACATTCTCATATCCTCACAGCCCCAAAGGAATTTACACCATTAAAACTTGCCTCTTGATTTATAATTAATTTGTTTCATTTCTGTTATTCAAAGTTCCAAAAATTTTATCAATATAATTTTCCCCAACAAACGATGAACCCAAACAACCTTGGTATTGTAACATAGGGCAAGAATGTCTCATACCGTCGCTTGGCTTCTTGTGCCATAAGGTCCATACTGTACTGTGGTTTGTGATGGTGGGTATGCAGACTGAACGGGTATTGCATGCTGAGCATGAGAACCAGTTGCATACCCACTACTGCCTGTAACAGTGCTGAAAACAATGCACCATCACATCAGAATAAGGTCATGTAAGTAAGGTAATCATTAATTTCTTTACATACCTCATCAACAATAGTTTTCAGAGGTCTGCCTGAGAACTAAGGTAAGCCTTCATCCTCAAGTAAGATCAGGTTAAGCACTAAAAACAGGGTGCAATTTTTGGTTGGAAGTACTCATGAGCAGCAGAGTAGAGAGTAAAAAAATGCATCTAAACGTCTAATCTAAAGACAATTCTTACTGAGTTATTGTTGCCGTGTTCACACAATGTTATCATACAATTGATAACCTTTTTTCATATCATAAGCAAATGCTTATCAATGTTATCAGGTACTGTAAACAAGCCAGCTTGCTTTACCACAAATGTTTTGAGGTCACCTTGAAACATCAGTAACGAGAAATGTCTGATGACAATTTAAGACATCTCAGCGAATCTAACTGATTCAGTAATTTAACACATCTAAATGATTGTGAAAATATCAGTAATCACAATGACCAGTTACAGGGTTTTCAGATACTGCAATGTACAGAGTGGGTCATAAAAACCTAAGGTTTTTGCCTATATCTTGGCCAGAAGTAAGAATTTCTAAATGAAATGTTACAGGCTTAAAGACAATTCATATTTACACATTACGGCCAGATTTCATCACAATATTTCAAACAGAACAAAAGTTATATCACTTTTAGTGAGACCACTCACAGTTTTTTGGTGATTCAAAAACGTGAAGCAACAAAAAAAAGCAAAAACGATTTTACTAAGTTATCTTTCAAATATCTGTTATCAAATGAACTTGATCGTGCGTCCCAACTTGTGTTCAATGTGTCCACTCCCAGTGTTCAAACTTGTATTGAGTCTCTTTGTAAAGTTCTTGATGGCCTTGTTGATAACTCTCAGCTTGACTCTTAATTTCTGCACTCTCACTGTCATATCAGAGTAAGCGGTGGTCGAAGCTAAATATCTCCAGATATTGCTTATGAAGTGTCTGAATATACATTTTGTCTGTCATTGACACCTTGGCCATTTTCATTTTTTAGATATTTGAACGTCATTGCTTTCATAGCAAAATTATCAATTTGACAGATTCCTTATTTACCAACTTGATTGTCATCTTGCAAAGTGACTTCACAGTAAGGTGCAGCTACGCTGGTACCCTGTTTCGTTTTTAAATAACGATAATAATGATTATCTGGCATGGTCAAGGCTTTTTGATAACAATTATTTGAGATGAGACATAATGAATGGGGTTTTTGCATTTCGAAATTCTTACTTCTGGCCAAGATATTGGCGAAAAACCTTAGGGGCCCACCCTGTACATTCAAATTGCAACTTAAAGACTCATTGGCACTGTAAGACAATGTAGATTTGCCGAACAGGCTAACATCAAGCCCGGCAATGCTTGTCAAACTCCCAAGCAAAATCACTAGATTCTAAAATGTGCCCATATATCTGAATATAATATCATACAGTACATTTCAGACATCTCTAAAGGGTTTTATACATATAGGATTTTTTAAAGGTGAAATGTAAAATAAAAAGGAGATGTTCAGGCAATGTCAGAATAAAAATGAATTTTCCACAGATAATACATGACACAAACTGCTTGGTGCAGTCTGGGGCGGTATTGATATCACAGTAACCAGAATGAAGATCCTCAACCTATTTTGTAATTTGACTTCGAGCCAAAGAAGTGCCTTGGTCTTGTATTCTGAAAAATGTGACAACTTCTGACGGTTGGTCACTACTCACATGGTAACACAGGCGAAGACAGATATGTTAAAGTCAGTCCGAAAAATAGCTATTATCCTTCCAACAAACAGTACAGCAAAATCACAGCATTTGCAGGAGGGTCATTCCAGCTCAACTCAACCAATTTTGAGGAAGGTTCCCACCCGACCATCTCCGATTTGGCTGAAATTTTATCCACATGTTGCAGGGTATATTGGATGGAAAAATCCGAAATATTTGAGAAATATTTCAAATACTCTCCAAGATATCGTGGATTTCGTGACCCCACCCCCCGAAGGCATTTCGCGAAACTTCGTGATGTCCACTTTTTGAGAGTTAATATCTCTAAAACGGATTCACCAAATTGGATGATTTTTTTTATGCCTATACAGTTTCTTACATAGATTACAGAAATATTAATAAAGTTATTGTGTGTCCTATAAATTCAGCTGAATTAAATATCAAAAGTGCCTTCACATTCATTTCATATCGTATTTTTGCAATAATCAGTTATCAATATCTCCATATATACCAGGCACAATGCATTCATATTTTATATGTATACTGTCTAGGTAGCTGGCAATTACTTGGCAAAGTTTTACTTGATCAGTGATACCCATTTGCTGGATATCTGCTGTCAAAGTTGACTAAACCTTATACGGGGGGTCGACAAGAAAAAATATTCCCAAAAAGGATCAGAAAAATATCTATTTTTTATTGCATTTTCGGATAGAGCATAGTTCAATTGATAAGTGTTCCAAAAATCCCAATGGCGTTTTTTGTTTTAAGGAGTTTACAGTGTGCCAAAGATGGTCGTTTTTTGGTATCGCGAGTTGCACTTATTGATGAGATTTGACAAATTAGTCAGCATTATCATACAGCCCAAAAGCTGTGAAACCATTGTGATCATTTGTATAATATAATATAAAAGAAATATAACTAGGTTATGCTTGTTTAAGCTACAGCAAACATAAATTTGCATTTTTTTAAATCATAATCAGAATGGATTTGTAACCAAATTAAGTGTTCATTACTCTATGAAACTATATATATACATACCAACAATGTACAACTGCTCAAGACACAGAGATGTCAAAATAATCAATTAATATCATTTTTGCATGCAGAATCACATATTTTGAAAGTCTTTCTGTGCATAGGTGGAAAATGTTGTCAGCACAGTCTTCCACACTGAATTGTCCAGCTGGTATTGTCGTGCGCTGTTACTGCGTGCTCGAGGTGCTGGCACTAAGCAGAGTACATGTTCCAATGGAACCCAGCACACGTCATCATGCCGTGGCCAAGTCAAACGATAGGTTGCCCTACTTTTTGTACTGGTCATGAATTTGACAAGTATATCCTCTCCTTCTTCTGATCGGTCTGTTATTAATCCAATGTACCAGTTGTTGTCATAAATTGCTGCCACATACAGCCCAGGTTGACACATAGTGGCATCCAACCTGGTGTTCTCACTTGCTTTGTCTGTTTCATTTGTGTCATCTGTTTCATTGCAGTCGTCAATGTCACTAACTGGTGCCACAGTTACAAACAAGTCGACAGATACTCTTCGCATCAGTATTAGACGCTTTGAAACTGGTATAAAAAGATGATGACTGCGAGTTCCAGAAATTGTCTTGGCAGCTCTATTGTATAGGTCATGTGAAGTCAAAATCTGATCATTGATGGGGGCTTGCAGACTAGCACGTGCAGCAAGTCGCTTTACAGTTCCTCTAATACCATCACAAGGACTCTTTCCATGTGATGTGGCAAAGAAGTGCCACTCGGCATTATACAATTATGGAAATAAAAACATAAAAGGATCCATTTCTTCTGGATTTCTAAAGCATCCGTTGACCAGCATACAAAGGACTTCAAGTTGGAAGAGAGGTATAGAGCTGCCAAGACAATTTCTGGAACTTGCAGTCATCATCTTTTTATACCAGTTTCAAAGCGTCTAACTAATACTGATGCGAAGAGTATCAAATTCATGACCAGTACAAAAAGTAGGGCAACCTATCGTTTGACTTGGCCACGGCATGATGACGTGTGCTGGGTTCCATTGGAACATGTACTCTGCTTAGTGCCAGCACCTCGAGCACGCAGTAACAGCGCACGACAAGACCAGCTGGACAATTCAGTGTGAAAGACTGTGCTGACAACATTTTCCACCTATGCACAGAAAGACTTTCAAAATATGTGATTCTGCATGCAAAAATGATATTAATTGATTATTTTGACATCTTTGTGTCTTGAGCAGTTGTACATTGTTGGTATGTATATATATAGTTTCATAGAGTAATGAACACTTAATTTGGTTACAAATCCATTCTGATTATGATTTAAAAAAATGCAAATTTATGTTTGCTGTAGCTTAAACAAGCATAACCTAGTTATATTTCTTTTATATTATATTATACAAATGATCACAATGGTTTCACAGCTTTTGGGCTGTATGATAATGCTGACTAATTTGTCAAATCTCATCAATAAGTGCAACTCGCGATACCAAAAAACGACCATCTTTGGCACACTGTAAACTCCTTAAAACAAAAAACGCCATTGGGATTTTTGGAACACTTATCAATTGAACTATGCTCTATCCGAAAATGCAATAAAAAATAGATATTTTTCTGATCCTTTTTGGGAATATTTTTTCTTGTCGACCCCCCGTATAAGGTTTAGTCAACTTTGACAGCAGATATCCAGCAAATGGGTATCACTGATCAAGTAAAACTTTGCCAAGTAATTGCCAGCTACCTAGACAGTATACATATAAAATATGAATGCATTGTGCCTGGTATATATGGAGATATTGATAACTGATTATTGCAAAAATACGATATGAAATGAATGTGAAGGCACTTTTGATATTTAATTCAGCTGAATTTATAGGACACACAATAACTTTATTAATATTTCTGTAATCTATGTAAGAAACTGTATAGGCATAAAAAAAATCATCCAATTGGGTGAATCCGTTTTAGAGATATTAACTCTCAAAAAGTGGACATCACGAAGTTTCGCGAAATGCCTTCGGGGGGTGGGGTCACGAAATCCACGATATCTTGGAGAGTATTTGAAATATTTCTCAAATATTTCGGATTTTTCCATCCAATATACCCTGCAACATGTGGATAAAATTTCAGCCAAATCGGAGATGGTCGGGTGGGAGGCATTGGTTGAGTTGAGCTGGAATGACCCAGGATCATAAGCTCAAATAATTTGGCAGGTACTGAGTTAATTAAAGCAAAATCTTATAAATACATGCACTTTCAAAAACATTACTTCTAAATAGCATTAGCTAAAGCAGTTAACCAAGGCATCGAGAGATGTCACATGGAATAATCTACGGGCGTTGAGCCCACGGTTGTTGATGATGATGCCATGCTGAATGGCACTGGAGATGGAATTCTGGATGCACAGCAATGATCGACTGTCTCAAGCTTCCAAGTCATATAAAAACTAGAGCAACCAATCCATCTGTCACCTGCTGACTTACGTAAGCACTTTGAAAAATTAACCGAGCCTTAACCGAATGCTGCACGGCAGTCAAGTTACAGATTGTTCCATATCTATTTCACATGCAGAACATCCACCAACTCCGTGGTGACTGCTAAATCAGTTGCACCATATTAACAAGAGCAAACTGTGGGTAAATCATTCCACCTCAGTTCAACAAATGGGTAGACCATCTCAGATATCAATGAAATATTCACAAATTTTTGATTAGGTTATCAGAGGAAATTACACCAAATATCAGATCAATATCTTAAGCAGTTTTGAAGATGTTGAATTTCAAAGTCGCCTGGGGTAGCCTCGTTTTTGACGTCTTGGAACTCATGTCTAAATTTATAGCAATGTTCAAAAGCTTATAATATCGTTAACACCGCAGATAATTTTATGAAATTTTCAGGATATTTAGTTTATGTTGTTTAGATGGCATGTTGAAGAGAAGAAGCTGGGAGAAAAACAGTCCAGTTCGGGAGTTGGCAAAACCATAGTAACGGGAACTGTCAGACCGCCATATGCAGTATCTGAGGACAGTATCTAATGATGACACTAATCCTAACCCTAATCAACCCTCACGATTCCTGACTTCACCCTAAATTAGGGTTACCATGCGTCCGGGTTTCCCCAGACACGTCCTCTTTTTAGGCACCAGTCCGGGCGGCTTTCCAGAAATATGGCTCTTGTCCGGGGTTTCCCGTCCGTCCCAATCGATCGATCTTACTTACTTTTCCGTGTTATATAGTATTCCGTTCCGTGAGCAAAACACGCAATAAAGCAATATTTAGCTCAATGGCATGGGTAAACGAGTGGACTTATGTTCCTGAAGCAGTTTTTTGTAAGTTTACCAAACGCTTTTGTTTGTATTTGGACTTGCTATAGCGCCCCTTCAAGCTCTCCACTCAGAGGCGCTTCTGACTGCAGCACGGACACTCCATCGAAGTTTCACGCCGAAGCGTCGAGCAATTGCAAGTGAAGAACTTGCCCAAGGACCCTACGTGGCGACTTGTGTTGGATTAAAACCTGCAAACCTCCGGCTGCTAGGCAACGAACATACCCACTGCACCACCGTGCCCCAGAAACGCAAAACTATAACGCAAGTTACATAATGATAGATGTAAATAAAATAATTAATTTTTCAGTTTATCGAAAAAAATTGACATAAAAAATGCTGATGGGTCATTCCATGTCAACTCAACCAGTAAAATGACAATTTGCCACCACACCCCTTTGGATTTTTCTGAAATTTTTTGTACATAAACTACATGCAATATGATGAATAAAAGTGAAAATTTGAGCAGAATATCTCAAAATTTGACCGAGATATTAATTTTTGAAGTTAATGATCAAAAAACGTACCGCGAGAAAACGGCATGATCCGCCAAGTTTGGACTGTTATATCTCAGCCAAGAAACGAGCTAGAGGGCTGAAATATTTTTTGTCCAATCAG
The DNA here is from genome assembly GCA_949752735.1 of Lumbricus terrestris. Taxonomy (NCBI): domain Eukaryota; kingdom Metazoa; phylum Annelida; class Clitellata; order Crassiclitellata; family Lumbricidae; genus Lumbricus; species Lumbricus terrestris. The sequence goes on along the minus strand of OX457036.1, from coordinate 74,367,547 downwards.
TTTTTTGTGCTCTTTCCAAATATGCAAGAACCAGGATGGAGTTATTTTTGGTTTTTAATAAAAAAATTAGTAAATATCGCACAGATGCCAATTCTCACTCAAGTTGTGGACATCATGTCACCAGGCAGGAATGAGATATAATAATACTTGTACTGGTTTTATATTGAGGCACATTGGTGCTCATCAGACATATAGTCAGTATCTGATTAGTCTCATCATTAGTGTGTTTTCCACCGACGTTTTCCTTGTCGTGATCGTGAAAATAGAGTCCAAAGATCATCAAAAAAGTGGCAATGTGTATCTTTTGAAATTGATGAAAATTTGCACATATATTGAGGACATGTAGATCCTTAATTGGTGCAAAATTCAGGATGGTGTTCAGCTCCGTTTCTGGAAAATAATTTTTTGAAGTCGACCAATAATTACTGTGTCACGAGCAAATGGCATGATCTACAATGTTTGGACTATCATATCTAGACCAGGAAATGAACCAGAGGACTGATATTGTTGTCATGTAATCAGTTTCTTATGCTCTTTCCAGGGATGTAAGAATCTTGGTTGTATTCCTTGTGATTTTTTATTTATAAATTTGTAATTATTGCGCAAATGCCAATTTACATTTATTCGGACATGAAAATGGCATGACCCACAATGTTTGGACTGTCATATCTAAGCCAGGAAATGAATCAGAGGACTGATATTGTTGTCATGTAATCAGTTTCTTATGCTCTTTCCAGGGATGTAAGAATCTTGGTTGTATTCCTTGTGATTTTTTATTTATAAATTTGTAATTATTGCGCAAATACCAATTTACATTTATTCGGACATGAAAATGGCATGAACCACAATGTTTGGGCTGTCATATCTAAGCCAGGAAATGAATCAGAGGACTGATATTGTTGTCATGTAATCAGTTTCTTATGCTCTTTCCAGGGATGCAAGAATCTTGGTTGTATTCCTTGTGATTTTTTATTTATAAATTTGCAAATATTGCGCAAATGCCAATTTACATTCATCCAGACACATAATTGTATATTTCAGATTTACTCAGTTAATACTACTTTCATATGATAATGACTCACAATTTCCCATTCCACACAATGTTAATTATGGTAATAGATGAAAGTTAAAAATTATTTGGATGATATTAAGCTATCTAAGCGAGTCATCATCATATGAAAGAGGATATATCTGAGATATATACAATTATGCATTTCCAAAAATATATACGGAAATTGGCAGCTGTGAAATATTTACAACCTTATAAATTAAAAATCACAAGAAATGTAACCAAAATTCTTACATAACTAGAAAGAGCACAAGAAACTGATTACATGACAACAATATCAGTCCTCTGATTCATTTCCTGGTCTAGATATGACAGTCGAAACATTGTGGATCATGCCGTTTTCATGTCCGAATAAATGTAAATTGGCATTTGCGCAATAATTACAAATTTATAAATAAAAAATCACAAGGAATACAACCAAGATTCTTACATCCCTGGAAAGAGCATAAGAAACTGATTACATGACAACAATATCAGTCCTCTGATTCATTTCCTGGCTTAGATATGACAGCCCAAACATTGTGGTTCATGCCATTTTCATGTCCGAATAAATGTAAATTGGTATTTCCGCAATAATTACAAATTTATAACTAAAAAATCACAAGGAATACAACCAAGATTCTTACATCCCTGGAAAGAGCATAAGAAACTGATTACATGACAACAATATCAGTCCTCTGATTCATTTCCTGGCTTAGATGCGACAGTCCAAACATTGTGGGTCATGCCATTTTCATGTCCGAATAAATGTAAATTGGCATTTGCGCAATAATTACAAATTTATAAATAAAAAATCACAAGGAATACAACCAAGATTCTTACATCCCTGGAAAGAGCATAAGAAACTGATTACATGACAACAATATCAGTCCTCTGGTTCATTTCCTGGTCTAGATATGATAGTCCAAACATTGTAGATCATGCCATTTGCTCGTGACACAGTAATTATTGGTCGACTTCAAAAAATTATTTTCCAGAAACGGAGCTGAACACCATCCTGAATTTTGCACCAATTAAGGATCTACATGTCCTCAATATATGTGCAAATTTTCATCAATTTCAAAAGATACACATTGCCACTTTTTTGATGATCTTTGGACTCTATTTTCACGATCACGACAAGGAAAACGTCGGTGGAAAACACACTAATGATGAGACTAATCAGATACTGACTATATGTCTGATGAGCACCAATGTGCCTCAATATAAAACCAGTACAAGTATTATTATATCTCATTCCTGCCTGGTGACACAATGTCCACAACTTGAGTGAGAATTGGCATCTGTGCGATATTTACTAATTTTTTTATTAAAAACCAAAAATAACTCCATCCTGGTTCTTGCATATTTGGAAAGAGCACAAAAAACTGATTGGACAAAAAATATTTCAGCCCTCTAGCTCGTTTCTTGGCTGAGATATAACAGTCCAAACTTGGTGGATCATGCCGTTTTCTCGCGGTACGTTTTTTGATCATTAACTTCAAAAATTAATATCTCGGTCAAATTTTGAGATATTCTGCTCAAATTTTCACTTTTATTCATCATATTGCATGTAGTTTATGTACAAAAATTTTCAGAAAAATCCAAAGGGGTGTGGTGTACACCCCTGGTTGAGTTGACGTGGAATGACCCTGATACGTAACTTAAGTGTTTATTTACAGATACAATGAAAGCCCAATACACAGGTCTTCGGTTCAGGACGTCATGACTGGGAAACTGAATGTTTGACATGCGGCAGCAGAACTTATGTCAGTTGCCAAAAAGGTGCACTGGATTTAAAGCACGTTAAGAGTGTTCTGAGAACTTCATAAACCAAAGTAACCAAATTTTTCGTGACACCGGGTTTGAAAAGCAATGAATCTGTGACAGTAATGTAATGTGTACTGAACTGAAGTACTAAACACTCACTCAATAAAGTTTAAATTGAAACCATAAACAATAAGAACAATATTTTGTGTAGTTTAACATTACTTTTATTTGTACAACACTTAACATTGGCATAGCATTAGGAGGCTAGGCATCGGCTACTGGATGGCAACCGGATGAACATTTTGTGTGTCCTCTTTTTCATCTGAGCGATTATGGTAACCCTACACTTTAGTCCCCTGATACTACTGTTATGCCTGGGAGTTTTACATCTATGATGACAATTCAAGTCAATCGATTTGCACGGTGCAGGACCAAGTCACCAGTTGTTTACAGGACAACGCTTGCTAACTTTTAGCAATTTTATAGTGCACTTTTCATTGTAAGGAACTCTAACTGCTGGATGACACAACAGAATGCTTAAGTCTTTAGAAATTATAATATTTCTTAAACTGAATTAAAACATTTTACGCTTTGGGCATTCAACCGTGTTACAAGTAGGAACTGTCTAACTGTCATTTGATAATTGAATTTGCATAAAATACTCAGACTTGTAAAGAACTGACATTATTTTAGAACGTGTATTAGGCCCATAGAACTTGAATTAGAGCTGAAATTATTTATGACGCCTAAGTCTCTCGAATTCTGTGGTAGTTCATCCAGTTTATAAGTATATCGCCGACAAACGGTAGTTTCTCGACGATTACTGTGTAACTAGTGACGACAATGAAGAGCATGAGGGAATAATGTAATGTATTTTAAAACCTATATCGCGCCGCTCACTAGAACAGTCAGCAACGCTGCTCATCATTTGAGTTTCCTCAGATTCGAAGCCTGAGCTTTGGACAGTTTCTGAGAACACGTTCGCTTGTGCATTTAGATTTTGAGTTTAGATTCAGCCAACGATTCAGCACTCAAATTACAATCTCGACGAAGTGGAAAACCCGGGAATCAACCGGAAAGCGAACGGACTACCAAGAGTTAGACTTAAGCAAACATCGCACGCGTTTCCAGGGATATGAATAGCTGCATCGTATAATAGCAGGCAAAATCTGTAACCAGTCATCACATACCTGTATTGACTTGGGGTGGAATTAAAACTATATGCATAATAATTATTCGACGCCATCTTGACTTAACCGAAGGCTGTCAAATCACGTGATTGCCGGATTCGGAAGTATGCCGTATTCCTTTCTCGTCGTTATGGATCAAATTTTAGGGTCGTCATGGATAAGGTCATGGGTCGTGACGACGTGACAGCAGTCCGAAAAATTTCGATTATAGCCATAATGCTTCAACCTAGCTCTGCGCCATTATTTTTGCCTTTCTGTGTGCTGCGAATAAAGGTGTATGAATGAATTTACATCTGTAGGCAGAAACGGGGGGTCCCGTAGCTCAGTGGAGAGAGCGCTGGCCGTTAAACTGAGAGTCATCCGCGCAACCCGGGTTCAAGCCTCACACGGGGCAAAAATTTATTTGAATTTTCTGTTAGCTGCCATTGGCGCTTTGCTGTTGTGTTGCTTGACTCGGGTTCTGCTAAAAATAAAAGATAGCCCCTCCCACTCCTGGCTTGGCCGAATCAGGAGTGATCCAGCACTTAGGCCATTAGTGTTAAGTTACCGAACCTGTTGTAGCCGAACTGCGTGTCGTGCGAAGCAGGCCGTATTTCGTATAACTTGTACATGTAATCGTTCTGCGGTTTGTCAGATTGAATGTCAATAAACGAAGATTATTATTTAGGGCCCCCAGAAATTTGCGCCAGAAAATTGAAAAAATTGCGCACCAAAAACGATAAATTTGCGCGAATTTTGCGCAAGTTAAAAAATCAAAATGTTCGTTATTTTTTCATTGATTCAGTGTACCAAAGTCTCTAACAGTGTTTTTGTCATTTAATGTCAAGTTTTGGAGTTCTAGAAATTAGACAATCAAGCCAAAAATGCAGTTATAAAGTTCCTATAGCCATAAGATTAATGTATTCAGACGATCGCAAATAATTTGAATTTTGCAAATTTACGCCCACCGAAATATACGCTCATTACAAATGTAACTTCAAAAGGGTATTATATAGCCTATATTATAATGAATCACCAAGTTACACAATGTGCCGAGTACTAGCTTTCCGTCTTTGTGTGCACGCCTGACGCCTATAGATTAAACGCGTTCGTTCTGTCATAAGCCGAGACATCAAGCGACGCTGCTGTGTGACCGCTTTGAGACACTTCGTCTAACACATTTTATTGTGTGGCCGTAAAGTTCTGGAATTTTGTATACTATAAGTTTGTGCGTTACTACCAAAAATATCGATCTTTAACTAAAAATTCATCAATGATTTCATGCCATTCGGCGGACGCCATTTTGATTATCGCACATCGGTCGTCGTTGTTATGTTGAACTGTCATGGGCCGCGGTGATTTTAAGTCAATCAAAGCCCAATTTAGATAAATTAGCAAGATTTTATCAAAATTTGCGCTAACATCGCGCGGATTGCCACTTTTTGCGCTGTTGCGCTAAACCTGGAAATTTGCGCAAAAATTGCGCTGCGCAAGATCGCGAATTTCTGGGGGCCCTAATTATTATTAACTTACTGTGGCCAAAGGACTCCTCTTTCTTTCCAATCAGTCAATCAATCAGAATTTATATAGCCCTTCAATAACTCTCTACTAAAAGGAGATCCCGGCCAAGGCCAAGCAAGAAAGGCAGTCTTAAACAGTTGGTGAAATTGAGAACCGTTTGAGAGGTGTCGTGTAGTCCGGGGCACGGACATTTCCCCCCTGACAATTCCCCCAGGCAGTGGCGGCGCCAGGATTTCAGTTTTTTGGGGGCTGAAGCCTCGAGGAGAAAATTTTCCATTTTCATCTTTTCATCCGCCGAAATTTCTGGCGACTTTTTTTTAGTCATCGGCCGAAATCTCATGAAAATTTCCCGTTTTCACCCGCCGAAATTTCTCACGACTTTTTTAGTCGGCGGCCGAAAATCGTGAAAATGTCATTGTAAAGAATTTGGCTGCACATTTTTAGGGGGCTTAGCCTCTTGTAGGGGGCTTAGCCCCTAGCCCACCCTAGCGCCGCCACTGCCCCCAGGGTAGGACAAACCCCCTGGTAGAACATATTGTGTGTAAGTGATATTACTATACAACGGTGGTCCTAATTAAGTACGCAGCTTGGATTGATGAAAATATTTCTCGCTAAATAGAAGCCGGATTGATACAAAATAATTTTTACTTAAATGGATGATGGATTGATTAAAATATTCTTGCTTAAATTGGAGCTGGATTGATGAAAATGTTCTTGCTTAAATTGGAGCTGGATTGATGAAAATATTCTTGCTTAAATTGGAGCTGGATGGATCAAAATAATTGTTATTTAAATATAAGTTGGATGAAACAAATTTTTGCCTAAATGGAAGCTGGATTAATGACAAGGATTCATGCTGGCCTAAATTACACAAACAGGTAGGCCTATTAGTTTCATATAGGAGTGACTGAACGACACTAACAAGCTATATTATAAGCTCACGCCTGAATGACAGCGACAGGTGTTTACCGGTATGACCGTATGACACAGCACCGCGAACTGGATAATTAGCCTAAGTTTGAGCAAATAATACCTACAGAAATAGGCCATGCGCAGCAAAGGGGGAATTGTCCGAGGGGGTTAATGTCCTAGGCTAAATAAGAGGGGAATTGTCCGGGGTTTTTGTCCGGGGTTTTTATCCAGGGGGGGAAATGTCCTACATTTGTGTAGTCCAGTGCATCCATTACAAAATGTCTCTCTGACAAAGTTCCCCAAAGATCGGGGAAAGATTTGGGTAGGAAGGCATACCACCATGGGCGGAGGTTTGGTCTCAGTTCTTGAAAATCCAAATCCAAAAGAGCGGTGCCAACAATATTTTCCTATACCATTTTTTCTTGGCCAAAAAAGCTTGCCCTTCGGTTCGAAAGCTCACAAAAATATCCTATTTTCCCCACCAAAAAAGCTGGACTTTTTATAAAAAATTGAAAATATACAATTTTCCTCGCAAATGTTTTCATGGGGTGCTTCTTGGGGGCTTAGCCCTAGCCTCTGATAAACTCCGCCCATGTGTACCACAGTACTACCACCTTGTGGACCAGCTAAACAGTGGCGGCCTCACCGTAGGTCACAAGCTGCCTATTTCTTTTGATTTTTTAATATCTTCTTTACATGTAACTTCTTCAACCTGCTGAATACCTCCGATGACCCTGACACAACCGGCTGAAATTGTAGACCTGGCGCTGGTGTCGCGTGACAGAGTCCCCCCCTAAAAGTTTCCCTGGAGACTTTTTTTCAAAACAGATTCTCCCCACCAGTGGATCTGTTCCAGAATAAATTCGCCTATGGAGAGTATATTCTGAAATAAAATCTCGGGGATAAAATATTTCTTCCGTCCACGAAATAAAGTCCCCCGTTCTGAGTGAAATGGGCTAACAGACGCATACAATTTATAGATGAGCGGGTCAAACCGTTAGTTTACGTTGCTAAATAATTTAATAAGAAAATATATATACTTTTTACATCAGAAAATTTCTTCCAATATAGAGTTTCAGCCAGAGGAAGACTTTGTTTCAGGAAGAGACTTTGTATCGGGGGGGAGACTTTACATCGTGACACCGGCAATGTAGCTAAAAGAGTAAAGTTCCTGGAAACAGTATAGCATGCCGTCCACAGTGCATATGGTTACCGTCCAGCCACATCATGAAGCACCCCCCACCCCGAAATCCGATGTGAGATCAAACTACGATGGGCATGAAGAAATTTGAAATGCATGATCCTTTAATTATGGCATTATCCAATTTCATTTATATTGTAAACGTCAGGCAGGTATAGACTTCAGGGAAATAGATGTAATGGTTAGTATTTGGAATTCAAACAGGCGTAAGTCTCCTTTATACTTCCCTATTCTTGGCACTTTAATAATTTTTGCCATTTTTTTAAAAACTAATTCCATATGTGCCTGTTTGCATCATGCTTTTTAAAGATTTTCTTGCATCTGTTGTCAATCATGTTTCTGTAAAGATTCATAATTCTCTCTTGCATTCTTTTTTGACACAAAAAATCCTTTATCCAGCTTTCACAACTATGCTACTCCATTTCCTCAACTCTACATGTATTGCCACTTTCCCATGGCTGGTGTCTATACAATAATATTTGATGAATGAATTTCTTGCGCTGTTTCTATAGCTACAGAATTTTTTTACCTCTATGTGGTCAAGACCACCGCAAACCCCCCTCTTCTTCCTGGCTTGGCAAAAGCCATGACTATTGTATATGAGATAGCTTGAAACTGAACCTGCTAGAGAAAAATTATTGCCGCATCTCCATACTGACTATTACTGAGACTGACACTGATGCAAAGTAAAGAAATCATTACTTGTTCGAACAAAATAAATTCACATTTACAGCAATGAAGCTACAAAAGACTAATCGAGCTTACAAATAAAACTTGATGTGCAAAATCATGAATTCAGGTACAGTACAAAGACAACATTAACAACAGCTATGATCAAAGCAGTATATTGGCTGATGCAGCCATGGTCTCCAGTAAGGTGCTCCTGGTTAGATCGCTCTGTGATTCATTTCAAGTGATTCAGCCGCCAAATCCATGGTGCAAGCTGTTTTCAATCAAATCTGTACAAGTGCCGACCACTACCACTACCACAATCACAGAAACAAATGTAACCAATCATAGCAAATACTGACAACCAGTGATGACAACCATTCACATCATCAGTTTATAATATGCTACTGAATGTCAGGATCCAAGTAAAATAGATGCTACAACATTCAACTCTCTCAGCTGTTGATTGCTATTAACATAATTATGCACAATTATACACTTCTAAAACAAAAATTGACAAATTCTAGGAGATGTGTTTAGTTGAAGACAAGTCCTTACAAAGTCGCTGTCAGAATAACCTACACTTGCCTATTTGATAGCTGGAGAACATATGGTTCACAAAGTATCAATCAACATCCATTGTCTAGTTTTACAAACTCTTAAATTACTAATTGATATCTGATATAGAATACCCCTAATTAATAAACTGATGTTAAAATGTGGATATCGAAAACTGGAAATACTCTGCATGGATGCAGCTTGTAATCAAACCAGAATTACTAAAAAATAAAAATCACAAAAACATAAACAAAGACATTTCTCACAAATACAGGTCACTTCCTCAAAAAAGATATGTACTGTATGAACGTAGGAAAATAGTGAAAATGTCTTGTTAACAAAACTTACTTTGATAACAGAAAGACTGTAACAAAATTATGTCTAATGGACATATTCATATTTTCAAACCTTAGGTAGCTGAGAGGACGATATGCCTCAAGAGACTAATGCTTATGCATCTCGCAAATGCTCTACTGCAGCTGACTACACAGTTGTGTTCATTGTTCATTCTTGCCATGATTTGCAAGACTAATGTAAAAAAAAAGACCAAACGTGAATCTTGAAAAGCCACACACCAAATTCCCTTAGCAGAAAGTGCATCTTACAGGTTTCTATTCAGCTTTGCTTTCACTCAAAATATCTTGAAATATAAAGCCAACAAGACTGAATTTCTTATTACAAACAAGGCACCAAGTGATCGAATAAACCTTCGTTCGGAAAATGCTGAATACACAGTATCAAATATTTACCATATGCAGCAATATTAAAAAAGTGTGAACTAAAAATTCAAACAATAAACTTTGTTGAAATATAATTGATTAAATTCAGTGAAAATAGGAAACTGGCCACACTTTATTAACCGAAATTTCTCCAGAATTATATAGTGAAGTTTCAGCACAGTAAGTGGAAGTCAGTTTTCTCAACCTCAAGAATCTCCAGTAACTCAAATAATCACAGATGCTAATGATAGATAAAGGCATCAAACTACCGGTATAATTCAATGACATTGAAACAGACAACTAAAACACATGTATGTCAAAGTGACTGCAAATGATAAATGCATAACAGAATAGCATGTTCAAATTTTCATAGTTGCATTATCTAATTACAATGTATGGTTGTGTAGCTTGAATTTTTTTCCAATATGCAACACTTGAAAGCCTATGCAAAGCGCGTACGCAGAGCATTTTGGCAAAACCTAAAACATAGCCAAGCACATTTAAAATCAAAGTTTCAATAAATACAGAAAAAATGCAATACTTTGAAAAGAGTAAAGTTTGAAGCATAGAAATTTTTTCACATTTTGTTTTTCGAGAATTTTCAATTAAACAAGTTACTCATTTTAAGAACACATCCAAGAACAAGGTTTGTGAATAATACTTAAAGCTCTCATAACAAGTTAATAGAAAAGATGCACAACCTCTCAGGACTCATTGTTTAGTGTGCACACTTATACAACAACCGAATAAAAGAACTGGCTTAAAAGGTATTTAATGCAAAAGTCTACTTGCAAGCACATTAATTTTCAAGGAGTTAACAGAAATTTCTGCTACCGGTACTTAGCAAAAAAGCATTACAACATTGAGAACAACTGTGCTAGTCCACTGCAGTGATTTTGTGATCAGTTTAATGATATCTAACAGAAGAGAATTGTCTGAAGAATTGAAATGATATCATAACCCACAAAAGTGTCAATCATTTATAATCACTGTGCAGTGAGAACAGAGTTATTCTCCATCAGAAACGATACAGCTGTTCACGAGATCAATCAGCAAAAATGTTTTCACAAAAAATGTCCTAACATCTTACATATTGCAGACTGAAAAGCAACAAACTTTGTGTTGTGTCAGGCTGACTGTGTGTTTCATTTACAATAACGTGAAAAAAATCGTTCATTCGAGGGTACAAAAAAATGGTGAAGAAGCAATCAGTGGCATATAGAAATGCACCAGGAATGACTGTCCATGAGGAATATGAAATCACTCAAACCAGTCCAAGGAATGCATGCTTTTCCAACCAGCTTTTCCCAACCTATTGTTCACTAGAAGTTTACTGGTGGATGGGTCGCGCACGCGCACACACACACACAAACACACACAAACACACACTGCTCCAATTGTCAGATCACTAAAATAAACAACTAAATTCTTGCTTTGTGCCAAATCCTTTCCTGTGGTTCCTGTAGAACGCTTTGGCCAGTAAGCGCTACTTCAGACACAACAACCAGAACTGCAACTGGCTTTCACTTCACATAGTGAAAAGGTTATGTAATAAAATACGGAGTCCAATAACCACAACTGGAAGAGTTTGGAAACACAGTTTCAGTAATTGTCAGACAAACCTATGTACATTTTTTCTTTTGACAGCACATTTTTTTGGATATGTAACAAAATTGTAAGCAAAAAGATTTTCAAAACCAGTTATTCAAAAGCACAGATTTCTGAGTTTAATATTTCTGTACTAGAATATACTAGTATATACTAGAATATACTAATATACTCTTCTGTTGCCTAAGTTCAGCTCCATGCAACCACCATACATTACAAAATTAGCAATCAGCAGATGGTAGACTGACAGAGACATTGAGTGCACCGTGATTCTCTCTTTAAGACACACTAATGGCGTCTAGTTTCATCGAGAAAACGGCAGACTGTGTGTGATAGAGAGATGCTTTATAAACAGTGATTATTCGCTGGTAAATAATTTCATAGTTTGAGAGCTCAAACAGATTCACAATAAAGTTTTACAGTAATGCATCTCAAACTCAATGTTGTCAGCAAAAGCACACTGGCGTTCTTCTTACAGGCACCAGCAGTTCAAAGGAAACCAATATTTATGGTAGCCTGAGATTCAATAATGTTTGAAATATTAAAGCAGCATCATGACTAAACCGCTTGATAAATATAAGCAGATCTTACATTCTAAACAACTATACAAATCGCATATTATAAACAACTATCCTCAATTATTAGTCAAGCAGTTTATCGTGTAGCATGCCAACCTGTAACAATAGCATAACTAGAAACATATGAAAATCAATGTGAAGCACAATTATGGTGCACAGGTGCACTAAGATTTAAACAGTGTATAGCTGCTAGCCATATGCAAATGATCATGATAAATATAAGAGTAAACGGTAATATAAGCTACGGTCACATAGAACCAAAACAAAAATCTTCATCACCACTCTTTTATTGTTACACCTTATCAGTATATCATGTACATGATAACAATAAATAACCACCATTGGTCATTTTTATCCCAAGAACTTCAAACATACCATTTATATGCTCCAGTGCTTCTCAAAGACATACCATGTTTTCTTATCAGTATAACTTTCAATGTATTGCTTTTCATGACTTTCATGACAAATCTCTATTTCCAGCATTAATGTATGCACAAACATTCCCCAACTTATCTCAGCACACACCTATTTAAACCTATTCCAGAAAATCTCCAATTAGCACATACTGTCCTCAACTTACTTTACAACCCTTGTTAAAATATCACTAAATATGGATTACATCTCAGTTTATATCTTCTGGTTGGTAAATATTACTAAATGCCAATACAAATAAATACGCTAACAATAATTTTACATTCGTGCATTGAGTTATATCTTGCCAAGCCAAACACTGTTTATTGCTAATACCAAACCTGCCAGTGGCACCATTTCTACAGATGACTAAAGAACAATATCAGGGTTAATTCACAGGTAGAACATAAAACAAAAACCTAAAAATGAAGAAAACATATGATGACCTTTTATGCAATCAGAACAAACTGAGACTCTGCTGTATTACAGACGTAATGAATAAAGACGCTTTCTTAACCCAGTCAAACTCAATGCAACACAGATGTCTAACCAACATAATTTTGTCAACCCTGTATGTGATAGCAAACCTTTGTATCTTCGTTTGTTACCTTGTTGAGAGAAAGACCCTTCAGTAAAGAAACCCAATAAAAAGCGAGCATGAACTTTAAAAGCACCCAAATAAAGAAGCACATGGTACATAATACATTTCAGGATAAGTTCCTTCATTTCATGTTTCAAACCAAAGTGTTTTACGTTACATTACTTCGTAAAAAAATTTAAGATCTGACAGCTTGAGGTTACAGGTAGGAAAAGACGAACACACAAGAAATCGATTTATCAGATTACTCACCAGTTACTCAGTATCCCTCCTCTGATGAAGATCTGTAGCAGCAGCAGCAACACAAACATGAGATACTGTTCACAGATCAGTTGCTAGATTATTTAAAAAAGCTATATGCAAGAATAAAGACGACAAAGTCCAACATTGGCCACCGGTTAAGTGCTGCATGGCACGCGTGCTGCGTGCCATGTGTACAGCCTGCCCCCCCACTCAGACGGCTGACTCTTTGTAGAAGGATTCGATGGTCTCGTGATACAGTCTGCACACAACGTTTCGCTTCAGCTTCAGAGTTGGACCTAAAAAGCATACACAACAAGTTAAGCTGATAAAATAATCTTTAAAGTAATGTAATTTCTTCTCATACATATATGACTACCAGTACAACATATTTCTTCAATTGCAGTATTTCTTCTGTTAAACAGTAATTGTGCAGATAGAAAATACATCAAATGGCTTAAGACTTTTAAAACAAGTGGAACAGCATGCAGGTATGAAAATACACCAGTGGAGCACATATGAGAGCCATGATGACTGAGCGTATGTGAGCCATGATGAGTGAACTTATGCAAGCCATGATGAGTGACACTATGTGAGCCATAATGAGTGAAATTATGTGAGCCATGACGAGTTAACAAATTTGGAAGCATTCTGCTGAAATGTAATGCCAAGATAAAGATATACAGCACCAAATGGAGACTCAGTCACTGACAACAACAGTCAGAATTAAATGATCAAAAGACCAGATGGAAGGTTAGCAGTTCGAGAATTTACCCAGTTCCCCTCCTGGAATAGAAAAGTCTTTTGGAAGAATGGTCCACTTCTGAATGATCTGTGCATGTGACAGAGCTTTCAGGTTGGCCATGTCAATCGCCTTCTGAATCGCAGCCACGACTCTCTCATCTTTGCTCTTGACGAGATCGGACAGTTTGGTGAAAGAGCATCCAAGATTCTTACACCAATCAATCGCTGTTGGGGTCAGATCATCATTCGGTTCCTGAGTGACTGGATCCAATTCAGTCTACCACACGGAGTGAAATATGGTAAAAGTTAAGGCAATCATGTCTTTAAGTGAAAAACTGATATGCACAACAATTAATACAGCAACTTAACATAGTAAAACTACAAGCTGATTATGTTGAATTGACTAAAACAACAGATTTGAGAAACTTAACTGCAGCTGCAGAGCCGGCCTTAACTAAAATGGCGCCCTAGGCAAAACATGCATTTGGCGCCCCAGCATGCATTTGGCGCCATAGGCAAAGCATGCATTGGGCACCTCAGGCAAAGCATACATTTCGCGCCCTAAAATCCCCACTCAAACTCAATTGTTCAGCCCACGCCAGAATCCAGAGATGAACCAGCTAGAGACTTTACACTCAGCTGAGTAATTTACATTTTTGTTATTAGTACACCGAAGGCCGGATAAAATTCAATTAAGTGCACAATGGCTAAAAGTGAAAAAGGCTATTAACATACATTTTGTACAAATGACACAAATTCCCACTAGAATTTGGCGCCCCAGGCAACAAGACTTCAAAGCAAAAACATCTTCTTATACACCACAGAAGAAACTTGGTCTAACCTTAATTGTAATCAACATTGAGAGGAACTTCCTTTGATCACCAATCAACATGCAGTTGCTAAGGCAGGAAAGTTCTTGCTTAACCTGATCTTCAATCAGAATAGGCGAGATATTCTCACCTCCGGCTGTTATCAGCAGCTCTACACAGAACCACAAAAATATGTATGCACACAATGTACTAAATGTTTTAACACAACGTAATTGATGCTATCATTATCACCTAGTGCAAATACCTGATGACTTGCAACCATCAACTGATTGTGCGCTGAGTAATTGTGTGTACTGTACATGCATCAACAGCATCAAACGTTTCACTTTAAAACTCTGCATTACAACGTGACTCATGAGACTCAGTTCATAGCAGAAATTACAAATTCAAATTACTCAGGAGACATTCAATCTTTTAAGAATCAAATTTTGTTTCCTTAAAGATTGAATAAAGATAGACATGTATCCTTTTTAGTTAAGATCTTAGCGGTTGTAGAGTATCTTTGAACCAATAGTGTTACCCACCTTTGATCCTTCCAGTTATAAATAGAAATCCATCCGAGTCTTTCCTGCCAATGTCACCTGACTTAAGGTAACCTTCATCATCCAGTGTTTCTTTCGTCCTGTCCTCCTTGTGTAAATAGCCCATGAATATGTTGCGACCATTCATACAAATCTGTCACATAAATTGCACATCGACTAGATTCACTAGGATGACAGAGCAAAATAAGCAACAACCTTACACAGTACCAACTCACAGCACATCTGATTAGACTTAATACAAGCAGAAAATCGTTAGCGATTACTTATCAAGCAAATTTCATTACAATAAGAGCTACAAAACATCCGCAATTTTCAGCAGAGCAATATCATTGTTAAAAACTGCACTGATGATTTGCAGCTTGCTTGCTCTGTGGAACAATAGGAATCTTTGCTTAGAATTGACATGTATGATTTCCTTAAAGTACATTGTCGTTTGCTAAGAACACCACATTCTCATCACTGTAAGTCCTCTGACATCACCTTCAATTATTTAATCCTTTTGTCTAACAACTGTCCTGCTCATCAGTAAGGCATGGCTGCACCAACATTAAGAATGTAGTGCAAGTATGTGTTATCAGTTTTTATATAAAGTATTATCTTAAACTCTATCAAGTCAAATTTAAACAAAGATTCCTATTGGTCTACTAATTCAAAATTCTCAGAAAGACTCTTGTGTAACGTTTATATCTTCAAGTCATAGAGACCAGATTAAATTAGACAATGCACAATCATTAAGAGAAACAGATAAAGTTCTACCTCTCCCTCTTCATCCTCCTCCGCACCATCATCCAATTTGGCGATCTTGGTACTACAACCTTCCAGTTCCACACCAGCACTAACAGTTCGGTATTTATATGGAAATGACAGAGTGTGTGGTCCTACAATTAAACAAGTTACAGAAATCAAGACTAAGGACACCCACAACGGGATTTATATTTTTGCAGTTAATTAGACAGCAAAATTAAGAGAATTAAAACTTAACATGGTTTGTAATCAAAGATGTTGAAATTATTTAGACACAATCTGAATCACAAAGCACACATCCCATATTATCCATCTGAGTTTATAAATCTACCGGTGCATAATGTAAAGAAAAATTATTGTTTGTCAAACACATGCTAGCAAACCATCAGAGATATAAAGTAACCATGGCAACAGCAACAACACAAATTGTATAAGTATCAGAATAATAGCATGATAGCACTTGGCAAGTAGCAGCGCTGCACCTCAATTCAATTCACTGCATAACAGCAGGGCTAAGCTTCTTACTTCTAGTACAAAAGCCTGTCCTTTACTCCTCTGCATCCCAATCAACTGGTTCATCATCCAGTCTAGCATAGTATATGCGGCAAATGTACATTAATTTTTGACATCAAAATTGTCTCTTCTTTCCATCCCGGCCTTTCATCTTAAAAATCAAGATGGCATTTCCCAGTCTGTTCAACATTTATTTAGGTAAAGGTAGGCTAATTTTCTCCGGACACATATTTCATACGCCTCAGGGCTTAAGTTTGTGTTTCTGATTCAATGTTATACAGTGAATCACTACCACGTTTTAAAAGTCCAAACATATGCATTAGCAATAAAACAGATTGAGTCCAACCACAAGTATCAGCAATAAAACAAAATTGATAGCAATAGCCATAGTACAAGCATGCAATGAACAAAATCAATATATAGACTAGCTCTCTTCCTGCACAACAACTGCTACAGCCAATCAAATCAATACAACCGGGTTCTATTGACTTTTAAGAACACTACGCAGTCAGTTACCTGTGCTTTCACTCATGCCAAAGATTTCCATTAATGGCAAGTCAAGACTCATGAAAAAGTCCAGTGTGTCCTTCATGATAGGTGCAGCAGCTGTCATGCAGAACCTGCATCGGTCAAAGCCCAGTGCACTTCGCACCTTTTGAAAGACAAGGAGCCTAGCCACAGTCCATCCATATGGAACATCCCCACTAAACGATAACCAAAATCATAAATAGATCTGTAATTATGGCCCAATTATGTAACCAGGTTTGGACACACTATTACTACCTCAAATCTGTTGAAAAGATCTATTGAGACCTTGGCAAAAGAAATTGTCGTGGTGGAAACAAATATGGATGACTGTGTAAACATATTCAATAAAATGTGATGAATTTGAAAAATGAATATGTATTATGTAAACATTTTCATAAGAAGTAATTGTAATTGATCATCTCTACAATGTCCATTCAGGAATACTTTCTTTAGCCCTGTGTTAGTCTATATGGTGTTAAGCATAAGAACTAGAAGACTAAAATATTACACCAGTTATAGCAACAGTCACCAGCAATTGTCAAGCACTACTCAGTAACAGTCATATTAAAGAAATAGTCGTGCTTCAAAATGTAGAGTAGATGACAAAGTACTTAGCAATTTAACCAATTACCAGCATTCAATCTCATTTTCTATAGGTTTAGACAGCATTTATAAAATTTGTGCAAACTGATGCACATGCAAAAGTCTGTATAGAAGCAAAAAGATTGAAAGCCTGAACTAAGTTAAAAAAGAACAGTAAATAAGAAATTAGGATAGCAATATTGCCAAATCTACCAGCTGTTTTGTTAGCTTTGAACTATTACTTTTATGTTAATTTTCAAAAACAAAATTAAAGAAGTCATCTACAAACTTGGTAGAGAGAATAAGACAGTGTGAAACTCACAAGCCTGGACAGCAAAGAGGGTAACTTTTGTGAAGAACTAGAGCTCCTTTGGCAAGTTCTTAAAGGCACAGAAAAAATGCTTGCATTATGCACAAACTCACACGAACCAGGATAATATAGAGTAAAACACCTGATACCCATAACCACCAAGGTCATGACCAGGTTTCTAATACTGACCCATTCATGCGGTTTATGTTCCCCCAATGTCCAATCCACTTGGCCAGCTGGGCAATTTTCCTCTGAAATGTCCACTGTGTCTTGCTTGCAGACACCATCTTCTCCTGCATCTTTTCCCAGACACGAGGAACACCAAGAAAGATCGTCGGCTGGACATCCTTCATAGTTTCAACCAGAGAACCCTTTCACAAAACAAATCAATTCTAAACACCATTCTCAGTCAGACGTGAAGCCATAAAATTTACAAAAGCATGATTAATAACAATCATGGTGTTACCAAAATTTTACATAAACCTACTCCATACAGCAATAATAGTTTAATGATGAGAGCAAATGAAAAGTGAGTGAAACCAATGCAAATCGTCGTTAAACTGTGAAAGGAAGTCATCAGAAGAAAATGTGCAGATATAAAACTAACATTACTTACAGATATAACATTTCGCAGACCGATTTTTCTTTTTATGTTCAGCTGTCCACAGTTATTCTTAGTCCACTATATGATAAGAAATAAGGTTAAGCACATTAAAAAAAAATTATAAGCAGCAGTGTAAAAGGTTGACCAGTGGAGACATTTACCTTGAGGGCATCAGGCTGCGCAAAGTAGATCGTTCCAGCATATATAAGTGGAATGAAGATGTCCAGTATTTGTGCAGCAACATGGCTCAGTGGTAGGTAGCTAACCAGCTCCTCCGAAGCAGGTGCTAAACGAGCCTGCTTACCTGCTATCGTGGCTGTCCACACAAACTGAAACAGACGAAATCATAATACAAGCATTTTATGTACACAGCCCGTACCATACTGCCTTGGAGTGCCTCAGTCACGTAGATATGCTCTAAGGAATATTTTTATCTGAGCCATATTCTAAATGACCTGATTGTCATTCTTATCCTATTATAACATCATAACAGGCCAATAAGGTCTTACATCAAGAGTTTCTGTCATTCTTATCATGAATATTATAACAGGCCAATAAGGTCTTACATCAAGAGTTTCTTACAAGGCATTTTTCAAATGTATAGAAAAATAGACAGGTAATATGTGACCTTTCACCACAAATACGGTCGCAAGTACAAAATTAAATTTTTTCACTTTTTAGCAATTTCCTGTAGATGCTTCATTTTCCTTTCCAAAACTGTTTGCGGTTTTTCAATATCTAAAATATATCCGGAGTTATAGAATTTAAAAACCGGTGGGGTACATAAACTGTTAGATGAGAAAATCGCGTGCGAAGTTTAGCGATATAAATATTGACATTCTCCTATGAAACGGCTATTTCTATTGGACCGATCTAAATACAATTTGGCCGCCGCGTAGCTTCGACAATTGCACAAATACTCTACAGATTTACAAAATATTCTCCATTTCGAAGATTGAGTTATTTAAGTGAAAAGTGAAGAAAATAAACGTTTCATCCCGTTACGGCAGCCGAGGCCATGCGGCCTTCAACCGCTCAACCAACCACGGCTCAAGATTTGGTCACGTGCCTGTTTTATAGCGCTATTCTGAATTTGTCTCTGTTAGTCGATCTATTTCGGGCCACTCTCTAGGCGTACTAAATACAAGGCGGTCATGTTTTATTAATAGAACAGAAAAAGGGGATTTCCTTGTTCAAAACGAGACCAATCACGCTTTTCGATTCGACCTGTAACCTAATTTAATATCGCAGCAAAAGTAGCTAATTTTGACTGAAATTCTGACTTTCGATCTCGATTAACAGATTTAGGGCTCTTAGTAAAAATTAATTTTCACGCATTTAGATACGTCTAAACAAGCATTTTATACGTCATTTGTGCTAAATATATATTTTAAAACTTGTTTTTGCATTCAAGTCAATTACGACCAGTTTGAGGTTCCCATCGTTTTTGGTCATTTTCTACCTGATTACATAACCCGACAAGCGACTGGTTTGGTCAAAAAAGGTCACATATATAGTACACACACACGCGCGCATTATGCACATAAAACGTGCATAAAAAAACATGCAGATGAGAACAAGAACAAGAAACAGCACCTGCAGAGCGTTTATGCAAAATGAAACTACAGATATTCATCAGAGGTACATACATTATCGTGGCTCAGCATGACACCTTTAGGATCACCAGTTGTTCCTGACTGCAAACCAACAACCAAATCAGTGACTCATATGCTTATATAGCCTATATCTTACAAAAAACACAACAAAGCAATCGAGTTTATTGCAATATATGGAGATAGATTGCAGCATGAAACACATTATGGCAGATAGCTGCACCTAATAAGGCGCGTGCACTTGTAAACAATTCAGCCAGTTCGAGTAAGCCTTAAAAATGACACAATAGCCATCGATTTTGAAACATTTCACAGCAATGTTTATTGTCATTTTAGTCGTCATACCGAACACTATTTCAACATGCAAGTCCAGGATTAACAAGCAAACAAAATAACAGAAGAAGAACAGCTGTTTACCGTGTAAATAAGCGTACAACACTTATTGGGCGCTATTTGTCTGATGCGCCCATTCAGTTCTTCATCGCTGACTTGTTTACTCAGATCAAGGAAGTCCGGCCACTTTAACACAGGCAACAAAGACAAGCAAACTGACTTGCAACTTGATACATCAGTGAAGAATAAAAACAAGGAGTCAGTAGCTGTTAAAGTAACAACAGTACAAAAACTGCAGCACAGAGTATCTTTGAGAGATTCTTCATATGCACTAGATACACATCTCCACATTACAAAATACACGCATGTAGAACAGTCACACGAACATTTCACAATATAATTTTATATTTCCTAAACATTTAACAATGAGCTGCATTTATTTCCATACATTTTTTAAACTGCTGCTCTGGTTTCGTACTGCATCCTTGGTCGCACTCCATCTTACCTGCGTGATTTCTGCCGTCCAGTGTCTGACATTGTAGTGAATTGGGTTCTTCGCTCTGCCATGAAGTGGAACTCCTAGTTTTATGGGATCGCTTTCCTGGTAGGCAATGCCGAGCTTCCTCAGTTGCGGGTCCACCATCTGGAATGACCTAAATTCTGAGCTATGATGTGACCTCTGACCAGACCAATCAAACTGCACTTCATCATCAATCAAGTCTGTTTTCTTTAGGTATGGATGGGAGTGATCCTGAGTAGCTTTCTTGAAGGGGAACTAAATAATAAGTTTCTAGAATCAATAAATGAATAAACTTTGAGACATACACATGTATATGTACAGTGTATAACTATCCTGAACCTATGCAGATCCTCATGTTTTGTGTCATAAACAGATAGACCTACTGAATATACACCAGGGTAGTTGCTCTTCGGTTTGCCTCTGTACTGAATGATGGCCTTCAAGTATGGCAGCTCGTTTCGTACAGCAAGGATCTTCTGCAGTTGGTGGTCATTCTCAACCACAATAACGTTGCAGCGTGCATTATGGGCCACATACTGACATGCCTCCGCTGAATTGGTTGTGTAGATTCCAGTGGCAAGACCACTGAAGAGCAAATAAAACAAAGAACTGCTTAATTTTCATGTATATAACAAATAAATAAAGTAAAATAAACTTCAAGAACACTCTAACTTCCAGGTAACACATAAACAAAAATCCAGAAAACTTGAAAAAAATCGAATTTCAAAGGATGATTTTTAAAAAAAACGCATGAATTAAAGTTCCTCAGAAAGACAAAATATTTCAATGTAAGAATCTGTGTAGACTGAAAAGCATAAGACCTTCTGGAAGTTTCATACTTGAGCACCGTAAACTTAATGTACACTAAGCCAGCACTCACATAAAAAATACTTTAGGCATTATTTCAATTTTCTCAATTAAATTCACCAGGTGGATACAATGTTAATGATATATACTGATTGCCTTTGATTCAAGTATTGACGTCTGACACATTACTTAATCTTGTATGTTAATCTCTCATACTTTTATGCTGCTGTGTAGTTAGTTAAATGGCTGCACCGCAATGGCATCAATTGATACCTTTAGACAGAATCATGAATTTGCAGACAAGAAACAAACCCAGCAAATATCGCTCCAAGATCGGAGATGAACCACTCAGCTGAGTTGAATCCAATGATGCCAACTCCATGATACATCTCAAGACCAACCTAAGATATAACACGGCTTGTTGAGGTAATATATGGAATAACCTCAGCAACAGCATCTTAGCATCTTATTCACTTTGGAATCATGATAATTTCTATAGATTCAAGCAATCAATCAATCAGTTTTTTTATTGGTCCGTGTGTATCAAGCTCACTAAGGCAGTAATAAGGTTACACAAAGCATCACAAGTATCCCAAATTAATCATAAGGAGCATACTATGTCAAGGGTGCTTTACAAGGTAACTATCAGCAGAAGCACTAAGAGTCATATACTAAATAGATTTTCAACTGTTTTCCAAACAATGTGGAGTAGTAGCCTCCTGAATAGCTGCAGCAAGGCTGTGTCAGGCCCATGAACCAGTGACCATCAAGACCCGAATGACGATTATAGTCTTAGATACTAGCAGAGCACCGTGGTCTAGAGAAACTGCGTCTGTCTTGAGACAGGTATTTTGATGTCTCAGCCTTAGAACCTATTCTCTGGGTCTTGCGGCCATTGTCCTGACTTTTTGGAAACTGTCTCGAGGTGAAAATCTGGTTATCTTATATGAGCGGTCTCCATAGTTATTGCGCAAACAGTATTTAGTTCTTGCGCCAAAAAACTAGTAAGTAAGGAGTGTTAAACAATCAGACAATCAGATAGTGAAAAGAGCATTTTCTAGTTTATTTCAATTTCCTTCCGTCAGTGCAAAATCCTAAAATGTCTAATAAAGAACCGAGAATGGTCATAAGTGCATTCACGCAATTTGAAGTCATCGACAAGTAAAAGAAATGGTGTGCCGTCTGCTGCTGGTATAAAGTCACCAATATGTAAGCAAAACATCTATATAAGTTTATCAAGGTGAGTTATGTCGTAAATTTATTGAAAATTGCTGGTTTAGAATCAATTGGAAAATTTCAGGATGCCTGAACGATTTAATTTTCCTTTAATTTTCCGGTGATCCTCTGACTTCAGTGGCTTAGCCCTGATATAAACTTGAACAGTATAGAAAAAAATTGTTTCAAGATTTTAGAATAATTGCTGAAAAGTCTTGCACTGTCCCAGACGTCTCGGAATTTATTGTCTCAGTCTCGATTTCACTATCTAGGTCTCGAAGTTTACAGTCTTCCATAGAAGTCAGGATACAGGTACGAATACATTGGCAGACATTGATTATCACAGCCACAATCACAATTAAAACATCCAGAATACTAAATTTCGCATCAGCATCTAAACATCAGAAAGAAATAGTTATGAAATAAATTACCTTAATGAAAGCCTTTGCTGCTTGCGTTACTAAGTCGTAATATCCTGAGAAAGAGATCTTTGTCCACTGGCCATCCGATTTATATGCTTACGGAAATTTAAAACAAATAAAATTTAATTCTAAGAAAAGAATAAACATCGATTTCTTAAGAAATAGCAACTAATAATATAGTTATAGTTGGCAATAACAGCTTTTAAAAGCACACCATGAGTAACAGAAAGCAAATGTAATCCTGAAGCAATTAAATTCCTAGGTTATCAGTGGTTATTGGTTTTGCCCACAATGTGGTGCAGCATTGTGGCTGATCTTGGAATTCTAGAATGACTCATTTTGCAACAAGTGTATGAATGAGACCAACGACATCAACGCATATAAATTCTCTACCACTTAACTAATCAGACATTAATAGTACCAGACAAATAATAAACTATCAGCACAAGGTCTTTCTACTGTAACGCTAAGACTTACATCACTTAGGCAATTAAAAACCAATCAAAGAAAGAAGAATGCTGACAACTCTGCCAGTGCCAGTCCCAAACCTGGACAAAGGAGGAGGGCGTCGCTAATGGTCTTTGTTACTACACAGTGACGTTAAACTGCAATTATCACCACCAAGAATGCTGACAACTTGACAGGCAATATATACTTAATCATGAGTCTCTTACCAAGAGCTGGATGGTCAGGAAACTTGTCGACCGTCCTCCTGAAGGCCGTGACAATGGATATCGGCCTTTCCGCTAGACTACCAGAGTCTCCCATCCGTATCTTCACCGGTTGATCCGCAAGCCATGTAATAACGTTGCTCGTTGGAATCACTAAATCAGGTCCTGACGAAAACAAACAGAACAACTTCATTCCATGAAATTTAAACATGTAAATTGTAATTACTAGTATCATAGATATCCATCCAATAATTGACTTCATTTTATTTATTTTCTAGTGCTTACTACTCTGGCATCAACAGACTGCACTATGCAAGATTGCAAGTGCATTCCAAAGACTCGGTCTAAACAAAAAAAATTATTGACAAGCACATAACCCAGTATCAGAGAATGTGCTTCAACTAGCATGCCAGTATCGCAAATTTGACTAGAACCATCGTCGAATAATTACGAAAACAAAAAATGAAACAATAGTTATGCTATTAAGTATTGTAGAGTTGACAAAAAAGCCTTATTCATTTAATTTTACAAAATATGTCAGCTGTTACTTTACAATTTAGCATCCACTTTTTAGTAGTTTATCAACAAATTCGATATTAACATAGGAAACTTGGGCAAAAAAATTAATTAGACTAGGCCTCTCACCACTCAAAGAGCAACATTCTGCTAAGAACCTACCATTTACTAATTGGCAAGGAAAGCAAAAGGTCTAATCTAACACTTTAACAATAAGACAAATGACTATAGGAAACCAATGCAGCATGTCATTAGAGTGCTAAGCAGACTGCTGCATTAATTAGTCACAAGCACTTAGTAACACAGACTTTGTCTGTGACCTGTTAAGCCATATATGAGGTTGGATGAAGTACTTTTCAGTCCACAATTATCAATCAGCAAAGCACTCACAAAACAGTGAACTTCTTTAGCGTCTAGCAGTCAGTACAAATAACTGCAGTACAATGCTGTTGGATTGAAAGACATTCTGGTCTCCATGGATGGAAGATGCCTGAATTTCCTTTAGAAACTTTCCAAAATGTTGTTGACATCTTGGTCAACATCACAGGCTGAATAAAGGCCAGTGTCAACAAAAGGACACAGGTCTGGGTAGAAATCTTAAATCAGTGTTAAGGCTGTCTATGGGTATCCATGCAGGTGCCCAATATACGTCGGATCTGATATTACTTGCGTTGGCAACGGTATTTCAATAGAAGTGCTAAAATTGTAGCAGTCCATCACACATGTGTCTAGTGTGGATCCGGAGTTAAAGCTTACATGGCAACAAAGACCATGGAATTTGGAAGATATGATTTAGAACAGTTCTCACCATTCCTATGTGGTCTGAATAAAACAAAAGCATAAAACCAACAGGGGCAAGGGGATGGTGAGCCACCCATCCATGCCTATATATATACACATACATAATACATATATATCGAAATCTTCCTCTGGTGATTGAAGGCTGAATACACTGCAGAGGAAATGTCTTTCCCATGGAAGCTATCCTGCATTCGGCACTGGCTGGCAACAGTCATCAATCAGTGTAGCACAGTTGCACACATATATTAGGAACTTTAACTAGTCTCTAGGGATCAACAACAAATTAGGGATTCTCTTATCAAAGAACTCACTGACAGGCGCTAGGGCACCCTTTCAAATTGAGCTCGAGCACCAGGTTGCACTTTACTAAAGATTTTGACAGCCCTAATCTGTGCTAAATATCCACAGAAACTGCCCAAAAACGTAGTTTGGTTTTCTATGATCTATGACATCACTGACCATCCAGTGACATCTACTTCAACTGAAGCCAGATGACCTGAACTAAAGTGTAGAGACGATCCAGTTTTAGTGATAGAACGGTGATATTAGTAAGGCATGAATGTGTAAGTGAGTAAGATGTCTCATGATTACCATACAGCCTGTGAACATAATTTTAAAGCCAGATCTATATAAGGATATGAAAGACAAGTCTGTCTTTGTAATCCGAAGAAACAGGTTGTAAACAGCAACACATGTTGCAAACAGAGTGACTAATACGATGCATGCTATTGATTACCTTAAAAACAAAATCATATGGTTGAAAATAATATAATGTATAGAGTGACAACTCGTGTACACACTATACAGCATACAGGTTAAACATTCTAAAGATAAGCACCCTATGCCAGGGCCAGATTAAGGCATGTTCAACTTGTTCAGCCGAACAGGGGGTCCCACACTTTAGAGGACCCCCACATATGCTGGGAAAAAATTCCAAATTTTTTAATAGAGTTTTAGCAAATTTCAACCGAACGACTAAAAAAGGGGGAAAAGGTGATCAACTTTTTGGGAGAGAAATAATCAGTCTATTCTACGAAATTTTCGACCAAACAACTAAAAAAAGGTCATCAGAATTTTCGGCCGAAGATCCGCAAAAAATTTCCCGAACAGGGTTCCCACATTTCTTAATCCGGCCCTGCCCTATGCGATCAGAGGTTGACTCTGCGAAACAATTACATAGTGCAGTTGCGCAGTGAATATGCTGATGTCGTATTCTTGCAAAAAATAGTGCAAAAAATAAAGGAAATAAAGAAAAGTAGATACATAAATTACAAAATAGCAGTTCTGACATTTTTCTGGAAAAATAATTCTTACCAAGAATATTCATCATACCCTCCTACAGCCCAAATTTCAAAATTAATCTAACCTCAAAATAGTTAACTAGCCAGACTAACTGCAAATAACTCTTTTTATATATGGCCCATTAGATCATTGCTTTTATTATCGAATATGAGATAGTCAGGCACCATTTCAGAATGGGTTTTGATACCAGACCATATTTTACCAAGTTTTGACATGTCCAGGCATATTCTAATGGCACAATTACCGTACACATATGATAAATACCCAAGTGCACATGCAGATCAGTTATCTTTGGTGTCAAATGGCTAGACCCACAACTGACTTTATGCAGAAAGGTCCACACTGCAGCAGTTTTTTATTTGGAATACAATTACTTATTTGCCTTATTGGGAAAATATTATCTAAAACAATGCAGTTGAACTATTTACATTCGCTAGCATAGATATACAACCTCTGTGCATCCACCATACTATATATATATATGACATGCATTCAAATATCATAAATAAATAACAAAACTTCAATACGAACTAATAATAGATAAGTAAGCAAATACTAAAACAGCAGCTCATTAATATAAGACTTATTTAAAAAGAAAAGCAAATGGCAACAGAAACTGATGTGCTATCAGATTAAATCAGTGATTTTCAACTGGGGTTCCGTGGAACCCAAGGGTTCCACGAGCAACTCACGCACTTTGAGAAAGGTTCCACCATTAGGAAAAGGTTGAAAACTACTGGATTAAATAATTAACCAATTAATTAGCCAACTAACTAGAATTCACAAATCCATTGAAGAAGTCTGAGGAAAAACCGATCATTTAAAGGCATCAGCCAAACAAAATTTCTCACCTTGATTTGTTGAAGGATCGAGTTCAACTGGCAAATGATTGTGTGGCAAAGGGCCATTACTTGGAATACAGTTGGAAGAATTCTTTTTCCCAGTGACAACATTTCTACCGTAATTTCCATCTCCTTCGGAAGGCTCACTACAGGGCGTCGAATTCCCTGACTCCACCATAACACTGAAACAATTTGTCATTTAACCAGTTCTAACTGTCGTCAAAACATGCAAACAAAAAGGGGCAGATCCAAAATCAGAATATTGGGGTTTGGCAGTGGTAACAGAATAGTGGAAGAAGCAACTCTGTGAAAAGCACAAGTGAAATTTTTGAAACTGTTTCGAACGATGTAAAGCTTTGCACCACCAAAATTTGAAGGCCAGAGCAACACATTCTTAGAGGCACTTGAACTTGAACAGTGTGCACAACAGATTGCAGTCATTACCATGGTGCCAGCATTTCCCAGAACACAATCTTAAAGGACTGTGATTGTAGAACACAGTGAATGTATCATAACAACCATGGTGTCCACCAGCCTACTTCCTAGTCATATTGTACAACTAATGCCACAGCCCACAATCTAATTGCACACAGCGCACAGACTAAAAACCACACAGACACATTAAAAAATTTGCTCCAATTTTTGGTTCAGTGGACTCTTTTAAATCCTGCCAAAAACATACTTGCTCGCTAGGCTTATCCCGCATGTTAGCTGCTTTGCAAGGCACCATTTTGTAACGGCATGGCTGTGTTACGGTGGTATATAAATTGTCAGAATTATTATTATTATTAAAACCAAGTGACAAGAGTCCAGCAGCAGTGGATAATTCTGAGAACAGACCCAGTTGTATGCCACATGTGGTAGCTCACAGGTTCTTTTCACAATTCATGTGAATATAAACACAATATCCTCTAAATAACTGGCTGTTGAAAACATTCTGAATGTGTATGTATAACATTTATAAACAGTTTAGTGCTGGCAGATATGTGCATTGTGAAATCTATAAAATACAGGAAAAGAAGATGAAAAACTGAGTCGTGCAAGAACTTCTGATGCAGAAGAGATCTTACCCACTGTCTCCATTTGGGCTGGGGTGGTCCCTGGAAGATGATCTGTAATCTTTTATCATAGCAATGTTCAAATCTCTGTTATCGGTTAAAGCAGATGACAATGTAGTCATGATAAGTCAACCTTTGAATTGAAAGGTAATGCCAACTTGTTTCTCTTTCAGATTAGGCACCCTAGTAATATATAACAACAAACAGAGTGACCAAAATAATTTACAAATGAATGGTACACTGCTGTCTGAAAGCAGAATCAAGCAGAATAAAGTTAACAATCATTAAAGTTACACAGAGCAGATCCACATGAAAACCTAGTATTCAGAAACACAGTCAACTCAAAACTGGGTTATGGCTTAAAATCGGGATAAGCCATAGGCAGCTAATGGTATCCATGACCTGGAAAACGAACACTGTGTTCACATAGATGAGCAGAAGCATGCAACTTGCAAGGAGCTTCAGCTAATCTATATTTCTATAATTAGTTAAATTGGCACCATATATATTACACGTAACTCCATTTACATGCTTGCATAGAAAAACAATACAGCATCCAGATCTGCTCTAACTGAAGGTCATTAATTATTCTAAGTAACAACCCTCAACATCATATAAATTACTTCCTTCAGAGGCATCAAATAAAACCATCCATATAAAGTTACACGTTGAAGTTAAGCAGCGAGAGGAATTTCCCAGCATCAGCCGTTGACTGTTCGTAATATCCTCACATCACCTCATCTAACCATCGGTCAAAGTACTCCTGCACTGCTCAAACACAAAGGACCATTCACTTCAAAACCCACATTGTCAACCCCAACTGTCTCACTGGAAACAGTCAAAAGGTCGTCAGACAAAAAAAATAGGCCGTTAACATCTGAAAGATCCCAGGTGTTGAAAGTTTACATTAAAATAATATATTCACATGCACTTGGTCAGACAAACAGATAGACAGGTAGAAAGGGTAATGTATGCATGAAAAGATATATAAATTCAAGCTAAATAAGAATTGATGCAAATATAGAGATACATTTGCCAAAAGACACACTTGCAATTAAATAGTAATGCGTAATGATGATGTTATTGAGAATCAAGTAATATTTAAAATTAAAAACTTCCTATATGTCTCAATACAATTATAGTTTTGACATTTTGTGCAATAAGAAACATCATAAATCACACTAAGTTGGTAAGAAGAGACTTCACTTCCTGCTTTTCATAATTTAATTGCAAAGTGATTTGCACCACTTTTGCTTCCTTTTCGTCCACTCACATGGCACAAGTACTGCACAATCACCCATTTACATCATTGACATACTTATTGTCAAGCCAGATTGCCTCCACTGAACTCGTGAATGAGCTGGATTCATAATCTCCTCTGGGGAGGTTGGAAGAAAGCCACATGATTCCGAGTGGGATTTTTTTCAAGAATTTAGTAAAGGAGTTTGAGGAATTAGGTATTTCATCAGCAAGGGATTTAGCAATGTTGGCAAAATAATCATTAAATTTATTTGCCATGATATCAGCATTATCGGTCTTGGTCCCATTCGATGACTAATCCCTCAATGGGGGAATCGAGACTTCCCATTTTTACTATTGATTTAATCAATACCCAGGTCTGTCTTAAGTCATTATTGCATTTGGTAAATTCATTTCGCTCAGCTTTCATTGTCACAGTTTAAAATTTATTACGATACATTATGAATTTGTTCTTGTTGTTCAATGTAGATTTCTTAATATAGGTCTGTTTTAGGTAAAGTGAAGCCTTATATAGTTCGTAGATTTTAATAATCCTTTGGTCATCCAAGGCACTGACTGTTTAATTCTTGTCTATTCTTTCTTTTCATGTAACTCATAGGAAAGGCTTCTTCATAAATGCAAATGAATTTCAACAGAGTCAATGTCATGACTTTCACAGTTTCCCTCTCCGGCTCTTCATGCTCTACTGCATGGCCATGAATGCCACATGCAAATTTCATCTAAACTTGAGACCAGTTCACTTTTGTCAGGCATAGGCGGGGTGTTTACAATAAAGACATTAATCCTAAAGGGCTGCTGTATAAAAGCTTAGAATGAATAAATCAATCAATCAATCAACATGTATGTCCCAGTTGGTTCATATACAATTTTAGCAGGGACAAGTTGATAACTTATTCATTCATTCCAGGCTTTTATACAGCAGCCCTTTATACTGTACTTTAAAGCTGAGGTCGAAGAAATAGCAAAAAAAACATACTTCATTCATCATAGTTCATCATAGAAACCACATCTTATTTAAACGACATGTCACATTTATGTTTGAATTATTGTTGTTGAATGTCAATATAATTTATTAAAAATATTAAACTGTCCATTGATACTGAAATAAAAGTCTAATGGTCATGTCTATTAATGACTGAAAAATTGTTTTAAAAAACTACATAACATTTATTGTTAAATCTAATCTGAAATCGTCATGTGCTGTCCATATCCGATTCTTTTAACTTCTCCGTGGAGCCAGAAAAAAGGTAAAAAGTCACAATCATATGCTTGGGCAAGTTTAAGTGACGTTAGGCTGAGAATAACTATGCACTCATACAATGAAATCATGGTGTTTTCAATGATCAAGCAAAGAAACTAGCATGTGATCAAGCAAAGAAACTAGCATGCATACATACACATGTGAAGTTATTAAATTTTGCTAATTCTTCTCTACTTGTTGTATGTCATTGTGACAAAGTTCAGCTTTGGACCGTCTTTATTTAACCCCATGACCTGGTTTCATTCCCTGCCTTAGTCGAAATTTTGGCTTCCCACTTCTTAATTTTGCATTGATTACCAAGTTTTAGGTTTTACATACAGTACTGGTCACAACAGATTTAAATTTAATTTTTTTTAGCATTTGTTCAGTATCTGTATTTTGCCAAAGATATCATTTACACAAATGATGATGTAAGCTAAAATGCACTTTCTAGACAGCTTATCTACAGTAAATCAGAGACTGAATACCGGTTCAAAACTGCGGCATAACTATAATATCAGGGACCACAAGTTATGGCATATCGCACATAGCTCAGTTTAAAGCTAAATTGAAGAATTATCCATTATTTATTGTTTATTGAACACATACAATTAAAATGATTGCTTGTTGTCCATTTAGAATTGTTGATGTTTCAGTTATAAATGCAATAATTTGTTTGCACGTTTGTAGATTTTCTACTGCAAGGTTCTGCAGTTGCTTCAATTGATTGACTATGATTTAGTCCAGACAATGTCAGTTAGGTTTACATACATTTTTAATCAAATTGACGTTTAGGCTATAATCACGCTGATTTAGCAAGTTGTTTTAGCCATATGTAGAGCTCTACAGTCTACATACATGAAAAGGGACAGCACTGCATTAGCGGATTTTTTCATCCTTTAGGGTTGTCCTGTTGACGACATCTGCAGATTTATCTTGAACTTTCTGGGTTTTTTCATATCTAAATTTACCTGAGATTTCTGTTATTGCCAGGTCAATAAACGGCTGATTGACTGATTTGATTAATTATTACGATACTCGAAATATGACTGTCTATTGCTTTAGCGTTCGAAATTATACGCCTGATGAAGTATTATCATTTTTCATGAATCCAACTTCTACTTTGGCATGAATACTTTGGCATCCATCTAGTTTCCATTTAGGCAAGAATCTGTTTAATCAATCCAGCTTCTATTCACACAGCAATAACTTTTTATCAGTTCAACTTCTGTTTAAAAGGCAATTATGTTTCATCCACTCCCCAGTATTTCAACTTTAAACATCATCCACCCGAGCCATCTGACTAACTTCCTGACTCATGGGATCTGGACCGCTGTTCATTTTGATTGCTTTTTTGGGCCACTGTAGAATTTATAAGTTTGTAATTACAATCAATTCAACCACAATTCATCGATTGATTGCACTTCTATTCACAAACAAATTAATTTCATCAATCAGACTTCTATTTAGTGATAATTATTTTCGCAAATGATACTTGTTTGCTAACAACACTAAAACCCATATAATGGCATATAATTTAGAATGCCAAAGCCGTATGTAACACAAAATACTGGTTCAATACAATGACAATTCCAAATAACTTTATGTTGACGTTAAAACAGAAAGATTTGCTCGAATCCATAATTAAATTCTTTTCCTTAAACTACCACAGAGCACCATAAGTATTCCATTCCAGCCAATGACAGTCTGCCAAAAAGATACCATAATAATCATACAAAAACTAGTGGTCCCGATATTATACTTATAACAGAACTGCCAAGTTTTTCGTTATTACGAAATTTCTTTGGTGATCTAAATTGTCCACTTAAAGAAGTATGTTAGAATGTATCACCGCATGGGACATATGATCGGTGCTTTGGAGCCAGAAGGTTGCAGGTTCGAATCCACCTCAAGCCATCTCGTAGGGACTCTGAACAAGTCCTTTTCTCGCAATTGCTCATGCACTTTAACAGCGTGAAACTCTGATCCAGTGTTTTGTGATCCAGTTGGGAGCGCCTCTGAGTAGAATCTTGAAGGGGTGCTATAACAAGTGCTCATACGTATGTACGTACATACATACATACATACTTTGCGGCCCAAATACCGGGTAACCGAAACATCAATGCCTGAAGCAATTTCTGACCGGATCCATGAAATCGGTTTTCTAAGTGTAACACACACAAGCTAATGATTTTTTGCTAGAGGTCTAGAATGGCTCGGTAGCAAGTAAACAATATGGTCATGCAAAAAAGGGCAGAATAGGGCAGTCTCACTTAGGGCGATAGATAGCCCAATGTTTCCGTGAGCTCTTGCCTACGGTGATCGATAGCCCAATGTTTCCGCGAAAGCAAGTAAGTCAGCTAGTTATCAAAATACCATGAAAAGGTATATTCTCAGAAATATTAATACGCTTAAATAAGCTAAAGAATACAGCAAAATCTACCTATGGACAGTGCCGGTGTCGCGCGAAAGGGTTGCCTCTTAAAAGCCTTTCTGGAGACTATACTGACACAGATAGGCCTACTCCCCAGGATCTGCTTCAGAATAAATTCGCCTCCGAAGACCATTTTGAATATACTCTTGAATATATTCTGAAAATATTCAGGAGGCGGTGGTGCAATGGATAACACGCTGGCGTAGAGACCAAGAGGTAACGAGTTCGAGCCCCCGTTGGGCGGACATGCTTTGTAGGTTGCTACTAGCGCTGTGTATTACTAGTAGGCCTCGTTAAAATTTATGTCTTCTGTAATCTGCATTCTTGTGAATTGTTTCAATTGCATAACTGTACCCTATGACCATTGACCAGTCTGTCAACCGCGGATTGTTCAATAAAGAAAATGTTGTTCTGATCAATGACTGACTGACTAACTTTCACGTAAACATTGGGCGGCTATCGATCACCGTAGGCAAAAGGGCTTGCTGACACATTGGGCTATCTATCGCCGTAGGTAAGACCGCTCTATTTTGCCCTTATCTGTGACAACCACATTATTTGCTTGCTACCGAGCCGTTCTAGACCTCTACCATTTTTTTATCAATCGCATAGTCAACTGTGTTTGGGAAATCTGACTTTTGCGCATCTCAGCATTCTTTCAGTGATTCGGAATTACTTCCGGACTTCATTCCCAAATCTTTTCATTATCGCTCTTTAAAAGACCTTAACTAAGCTATTCAAGATATATTTCAAGTAGACTGTTACGTGCTTCCATGCAAGATTCTAGTTTTGGTTAGGCTCGTAATAAATGGCAGTTTAAGCAACAACAATGCTGTTCATATACAAAAAATTATCCTAGTCCAATCTCGACGCAAAAGAAACTTCACCTGAGTAGGTGCTCGATATGTGATGGCTTCCAGATAACCGATACTCTAAAGTCTTGCGAACCAAGTTTTTCACCAGAGAACGAATGATCTTGATTATTCCTTTTTGTCCTCTATAATAATAATAATCCAAACCGACAACGGTTCAGTGCTTACCATTTACCCTTGCGATGAGGATAAATATTATTACAAAAGGCAGTGAACTCCCAAGCACAATACGATGACGTCACCAGAACTTGCGCATTGTCATAGCATCCCTGGTGAGTAAGTTAGTTAGTGAGTGAGTGAGTGAGTGAGTGTGAGTGAGTGAGTGAGTGAGTGAGTGAGTGAGTGAGTGAGTGAGTGAGTGAGTGAGTGAGTGAGTGAGTGAGTGAGAAGTTGACCAAGGGCTGTACTTTCGAAAAGAAACATGCTGTCTGTTTAACATCGCAGAAATTTATAGAGAATCGGTGAGATTCTTGGATCATTTTTTATAACGCCTATGTACACAGAGACTTAATGACTTCAGGGCGCTGTAGAAATCGCGAATCGCTAGATAGATCTAATTAGGCCTAAATAAAAGGACTGTGGATTAGTTCATCGGTATTGTTACAACTGTGTTTGTTACTCTTAAGTAGTATAGATCCGAAGCTGATCAGCATGTCGTGATCGATGGCTTGCATAGTAGATATTAGAGCAAATATTATGGGGTATAGGGGTATTACCCCCCCCCCCCTGAATTTGACCAATTTTTTGCACATGACATCTTGCAACGGCACACGGTGTTCAAAAGACCAAAAGGCCATGGTTCTCGCACGGCATCTGTAAAAAAATTATAATTATGAGGGTATAACTTCGAGCTGCACAATCCATAATAGTAATGCAGTTGACAATTAATGTGGCTGCAAATTAGTACGTCATCTTGCGTTCTCATGGGAACGTTTTTTCTTATTGATGACGCTTTCTTTAGGCCTCTGTCTTACGTCACTTTTTGATAGACTTAATCTAATGGCGAATATTTTGTCAGTTCCAAAATGAAGACGAAAGAAGACGCAATTCATGACTGTCGATGTCTGTAATCTTCGAATGGAGACGAAATTCAAGACGGCCGATGTTTGCAATCTTCGAACGAAGACGAAATTCAAGACGGTCGATGTTTGAAATCTTCGAACGAAGACGAAATTCAAGACAAATTAACCGATGTTTGAAATCTTCGAACGAAGACGAAATTCAAGACGGTCGATGTTTGAAATCTTCGAATGAAGACGAAATTCAAGACGGCCGATGTTTGAAATCTTCGAACGAAGACGAGATTCAAGACCGTCGATGTTTGAAATCTTCGAACGAAGACGAGATTCAAGACAGTGTGCATCAGCCTCAGATATCTTTTGCGGTAGGCCTACACAATCGAATATCCGAGTGAGAAGTTTAATCTTTCCCCTTGTATAAATAATAGGCATAAGCCTAATTAGAAAAGTTATGCCTATGGCCCTATTCGCTGATCCACTATACTGCCGTGCTTAGCAATAAGACCGTAACTGCAATTTTTGACTTTTTGAGTTAGGACCGCAGTAGGCATGATATTCCAGCCCTACACCTTGGTAAAAATTAAGAAAGCCGTATCTGCTACTTTGGCTGAGATATAGCCGTTTTAAATTTACCGTAACTGCAGATACAGGCCAGTGTACTTAGCAAAAACGCCGTATCTGCAGGGTGCCTAGCGAAACGGGCGTATCTACGCACATACGGTCTTCTTGCTAAGCATAGATGGGACATTTTTAGCCGTATCTGCAGTGCGCATGCGCAGTGGGGACTTCCGGCGTTTTAGCAGGGATTAAACATTCGTTTCTATAAGTCTTAATTTTGTCAAAAAATCAACTATTTACACCAATTCTACAAGGTTAGTAACCAACTTAATTGCTTTATAATAAAATTAGGTCTACTAGTTTTATAATCACAGAAATTTAATTTACGGTAGAAGAGTTTAAAAACGTATTTATTAGTGAATTGTGCCCGATAGCCGTGGTGGATGCAAAACAAAGTTCACTTTCACTTTCGGGCAGTATGTTGTTTTAATAGTAATTAATTGAAATTATCCGTTGGAATTAGATATTTACAGTGTCAACTTATACGGTTACCCTTCATAAAGCGGGTTTATTTGTAAATATGACATGTTGAATAGGCCTAAGCCGTAGTTGTGAGTGCACATTTATGGTCAGCAATGAGGCTGTCGTGGTTAAGAAATGACGTGTAGCCATAAAACATTTAATAACAATTCTTATAATAGCATACCATTTAATGATGCTAATTTCCCAACTGTCACAATAACATATAATTTATTCCCAATATGAATTTGTGAAAATAAATTTCAGATCCCCAGAAATGAATCGTTCAGCTCGGATGGTAGAATTAGGGAGGAAGAAATTTGAAGACCAGAAAAATACGGCAATGAAGGACAAAGTTAGAAGATGGTTGAATTTTAATCAGAAAGTGTTCCCAGCTGCCGTCAACCCTTCGGAAGTTGTGCCAGCTGCCGCCAACCCTTTGGAAGTTTTGCCAGCAGCTGCTGCCGTCAACCCTTCGGAAGTTGTGCCAGCTGCCGTCAACCCTTCGGAAGTTGTGCCAGCTGCCGCCAACCCTTTGGAAGTTTTGCCAGCAGCTGCTGCCGTCAACCCTTCGGAAGTTGTGCCAGCTGCCGTCAACCCTTCGGAAGTTGTGCCAGCTGCCGCCAACCCTTTGGAAGTTTTGCCAGCAGCTGCTGCCGTCAACCCTTCGGAAGTTGTGCCAGCTGCCGTCAACCCTTCGGAAGTTGTGCCAGCTGCCGCCAACCCTTTGGAAGTTTTGCCAGCAGCTGCTGCCGTCAACCCTTCTGAAGTTGTGCCAGCTGCCGTCAACCCTTCTGAAGTTGTGCCAGCTGTCGTCAACTCTTCGAAAGTTATGTCAGCTGCCATCGATCATTTGCCATTTGCATCGTCAAGCAGTGAAACTGGAAATGTTCGAAAACGAAAAGTATGCACCTTGTATGTAAGAAAACATGGCGTTCAAGCACCTTGTCTAGCGGGCTGCAAACGAAATTGCACAGCCGAAATCAAAGAAATACATCGACAAAAGATTAATTCGGAAGTTTTGCCAGCTGCCGTCAACCTTTCTGAAGTTGTGCCAGCTGCCGTCAACCCTTTGGAAGTTTTGCCACCTGCCGTCAACCCTTCTGAAGTTGTGCCAGCTGTCGTCAACCCTTTGGAAGTTTTGCCACCTGCCGTCAACCCTTCTGAAGTTGTGCCAGCTGTCGTCAACTCTTCGAAAGTTATGTCAGCTGCCATCGATCATTTGCCATTTGCATCGTCAAGCAGTGAAACTCGAAATGTTCGAAAACGAAAAGTATGCACCTTGTCACCTAAATCTCGGAAAAAGAATTGTGTTGCTGAAAATGTAAGAAAACATGGCGTTCAAGCACCTTGTCTAGCGGGCTGCAAACGAAATTGCACAGCCAAAATCAAAGAAATACATCGACAAAAGATTAATTCGGAATTCTGGCAGTTGAGTTGGTACGAACAGAGACTATTTATCGTCAGTGGTACAAAGCGTCAGTCTGTTGCACGCAAGACAACTGGTGATAATTCTAAGCGTTCGTTAACATTTCACTACTTTTTACAGACAGATGAGGGGAAAGAAGTCGCTGTGTGTAAAGTGTTTTATCTTGGAACTCTTGGATTTAACAAAAACAATGACACAGTTGTTCAGAAAGCATTGCATTCAGTTGACCCTTCATCTCTTCTGCCCAAACGAGACGGCCGTGGTTCGGGCAAGAGGTATAAAGTAGACCGCACTGTATTACGATGTCATGTGGAGTCCTTTGGTCCATCGGTGTCGCATTATCGACGAGAACATGCCCCAAATAGGCGCTACTTGCCTTCAGATGTGACCATTGACTTCATGCACAAGGATTTTTTGGTTAAGAACCCAAACATTGCATGTTCTTATGAGGTCTACCGGGGTGAGTTAAAGAACATGGGAATATCATTTGCCAAACTGGGTCATGAAAAGTGTGAGCTTTGTGAAAGCTTTTCACTGCATTCACCTGATCTCAGTAGAGATAAGTTGAATCATGATTGTGAGATGTGTAAGAAGTGGAAAGTACATATTACAAAAGCAGATGAGAGTAGGCGTGAGTATCGCTCTGACCGAGACCGAGACCGTTTAAATGCAGTAGAAGAACATGTAATCTTTTCAGCAGATCTGCAGAAGGTCATTATGATCCCACGAATGGAAATGTTTAAGACGGTGCTTTTCACGCGACGAATCATAGCGTTCAACGAAAGCTTTGTTCCGCTGGGAGATACAACATCTGCAAAACCTGTTGCTGTGTTGTGGCACGAAGGTCTTGCGGGTCGCAAGAAAGAGGACATTGTCAGCACATTCCAAGCTTTTTTCTTAAAACAGCGTGATGCTAAGCGCATCACGGTTTGGCTGGACAACTGTTCTGGACAGAACAAAAATTGGACATTGTTTACTTACCTAGTTTATATTATCAACAGCAACGAAATTGCAGCTGAGGAGGTGCACTTGAAATTCTTTGAGCCTGGACACACATTCATGAGTGCAGATAGTTTTCACCATCAGGTCGAGAAAAGTCTGCAGAAGTGTGGCAAGGTGTACGATTTCAACGATTTTGTAGCATGTGTACAGAATGCTAATAACGGAAAAGTCGTGGTCCACGAAATGAGAATTGCAGATTGTTTCAACTGGATTGATTATTCTTCGACATATAAACTCAGTCGAACAGTTCCGAGACCATACTTGAGTGACATGGTTACAGTCAAAGCAGTTCGAGGTAATCGACAACTCCTGTATAAAACCGCATTCAATGGAGAAGATATGCAGTTAAATTTCTTGACTGCCACTGCTATGAAGAATGGCATTTCAAAGCCTCTGCCTCGAACAGAACACAGAGGAATTCCACAAGTGAAGAAGGATGATATCATTAGTAAACTTGGTGGTCTTATGCCACTAAACAGACTTAAATTTTGGCAGGACATTCCTACGGCAAATGTTGACGATTTGATTCAAAATGAATAACCTCAAAGTGTTTGCGAAAATATTTAGCAAACTGTCACAAAAGAAAAACATTATACATTCAGTATTCTTTCATGATTGTTTTGTCAGTAGTAAGCATACATTGCATTTTACTCTGTTATCAGTAAAAATCAGTTGAAGTAGTGCTGTGGAAATTGGTTGCATGTGTGCTAATTCACTTTGATATATTGTATAAAAATTATTTAAAATACTGTTTTCTTTCACAAGGATAACCTACTATTTGTCTAACTTCTCCTAATTCAAGTCATATTGGTCTACCATCGCCTGAGACCATCGTATAAATGTAAATGTTTACAGCAGTGCGTTTGCAGGCGGGTTATTACAGAAGAATATTATATTAATATCATATTAAATGTAGATACAGTTTTATTGTCAAGGATGGCATAACAATGAATAATTTTAGTACATAGCAAAAAGACTGTATCTGCATTTAAGAGTATTTAAATTCAAAAATCATAAAAATTATGCAAACCTATATGAAGGGTCATTTTTAAGTACTGTGATGATATAATAAGTTTCGAAACTTTATCAAGGTAACTGGTTGGCAGGATCAAATTTCTTTCTTGAAGAATATCTCAAGATAGGATTTTTGCAGTTACTGTCTATTTGATAAGGAGGGCAGTATAGCCTATAGCGTGTTGGATGGCTTTAATCAGCAAAATTAATGTGCGAGTAACATCAGAGCACGGTCAAAATTTAGTTTAAATAGGATTTAGGCCGAATGCATTGAAGCATAAAGTATATTAATAGGCCCTGCGGTAAAATTTCTTTACAGTGTCAGTGGCGTAGCTATCATAATATGTGCACGGTGACGGCCGTGTGCTAGGCCCACGGGTCCGAAACCTCCAGAGGCTCCAGGGGCCCACACAGATTGCTAAATTATTACTCTATCCTAATTAATAGCCTACTCACATTATTTTGTGACAGATTGTAGTTATTGCGAATACATTTAACATTTTGCATTACTTCGATCAATCGGTATAGGCATAGGCGTAGGAGGCGGGGGTCCAGGGGGGGCAAATGCCCCCCCAAATTTCGGGCAAGTCTGATTTTTCGGGCAAGTAGACCCGGGAAAATATTAACCAAACTTCTTGAAGATCAACGTTCATTAGTATAGCCTACCACATTATCTCCCAGTTCCATCTTGCCCGAATCGAGTTAGATATTAGCTCACAACAGCCATGGTTAGCAGAAATTCCGAAAAAGTTCTGATTTCAGGGTAGCGTTTTATAAATAAGCTTAATGGCGATAATCGCAGCAAATTCAAGACCCGAAATTTGCCCGAAAATCTTGCCCGAATCGAGTTAGATATTAGCTCACAACAACTATGGATGGCAGAAATTCCCGAAAAGTTCTGAATTCACGGTAAATAATGGCTGGAGTCGCAACAAATTCAAGAGCCGAAATTTGACCGAAAATTGCGACTATTCGTGGCATTTGGGGAAATTCACATCATGCAAGCTAGGTGCAATAGAACACGGAATTCACTGCCTCAATGACATCGAAAATGCTACTGGTCATGAGGCAAATTAGACACGATAATCTTGCGATCATCAACATTGAACATGCAGATCTTTGTCTGCTCTCTGAAAATTTCCGATTTTTCCCTTCTTGTCAAGTGTGCGGGATCAGGGTGTTGCACTTGATAGCTCACTTATATTACGGGAAGGATAATATCTTAACTGAGCACATTTCCAAAAGCACACGTTCCTCTTGTTTTCATTTGAGGTGACTGAGGATCTTTCGCTGTTCTGTCTCCACCCATTGGCTTCCTATCCGTGCTCACATACAATCTAAATTCCTCACTCTGATCTTCAAGGCTCAGCGGGGTTTGACCACAAATATCTGACCGGCGTAATACTAAG
The DNA here is from genome assembly GCA_949752735.1 of Lumbricus terrestris. NCBI lineage: Eukaryota > Metazoa > Annelida > Clitellata > Crassiclitellata > Lumbricidae > Lumbricus > Lumbricus terrestris. The sequence continues at coordinate 74,326,292 of OX457036.1, read as the reverse complement.
GCCTCACTCACCTTCGTCCAACCGTCCACTTCGTTCATCCAACAGACTTGACTCTTGCTTCCGCCTTCTAGAACTGCAATGGCTCAGTCTTGATCATTTGCCTCAATTGGTCCCTCTCTTTGAAATGAACTTTCTCCTTGCGTTCGCGCTATACACTTTCTGCGGCAGTCTCTCTTCTTCATTCTCTCATCTTAAAACCTGCCTCTTCGAGCGCGGTTTTACGCACTAGGTGCGCCTCTGAATGGTTCACCCTACTAGAGGCTCTTTGTAGATGATTAGATACAATACAAAACAATGTACAATTATGAATTTAATAAGTTGCTCGTGTGAAGTTTGAACTGGTTAAGCGTCAGGAATATATACATAGGCTACATAATAAATTTGCATACCGGTATATGCCTAAAATTACCCAGCCTGGTCCCTATGATATGGCCGGGCCCCGGTGTATTTGTCCCTTGTCCTCGGGTGTGGGTGCAAGAACAGAGATGGCTATGTGTGCACGACGTCAATTATTCCGGGTTTAATTTTTCGGGCAAAAGTAAAATCTTTGCCCCCCCCCCACTGCTGAAATGTCCCCTACGCCTATGGGTATAGGACCCACTTTACTGACGCCTGCAAAAACCGCTGTGCTGTTGGGAGGTAAAACTACTGAACGTCTTTTCACCGGTTTTTCGTCTCGAGTCATGACGGTCAAAATATAATGACGGGTGAGTGTGAATGATAATAAAGAATATCAGTCTACGTATTCAAGCCTACTACAGTTATAATTAAGCTGCCTTAGCTGGGAATATAAAGCGAATCATGCTTTCACAAGAGTTTCTATTTCCTATGCAAATGTAAGGCCGCGTGTATGCTTTCGTTTAGGGTAGGTGTGATTATTTGTCTATTTTTCTCGAATTTCCAAAAAAGGGGAATCATGCTTTTGCCCTTAATTTTTTTATTAGTCTTTTGCATTTGCAGGGATTTATCGATGAACTTAATTTTAAGTAGGCCTACTACGAAAAGGGAGTCGTTTTTGAGTCGTTTCTGGTGTGCAAATTGCAGACCAGGGAACATAATTGATAGATATTGATATTATATGTTTTGGTGAGCAAAAGGCTTGAAAGAAAGCAATAATGTCATGACCAGGGGGCGGATCTAGCGGGGGGGGGGGCAATCCGTCCATGGCCCCATGTAGAAATTTCTTTATTTTTGACCAGCTATTTTGGCTCGGAAAGTTGACGTGACCACCATGAGTAGTTTCGCAGGCCCCTCCCCACGCCCAGAGACCCGTACGACTAAAAAAGTCATCAACTTGTTTGGCGGATAGAATGGTATCCTTTTTTTTGGAAATTCGAGAAAAATAGACAAATGACTAAGAAAATTTTTCCCTGTCCCAAGACCGAACCTTTTGGCACCCCCTTTCAAAAATTTCTGTATCTGCCCTTGGTCAAGACATTGTTTTAAGTACCAGTGCCAGCCTACCAGGTAGCATACTCTAAACAAGTCTAAATAAGAAGTGGACAAGTCTCCAACTTAATAGGTTTAAATTCGATTGAGAATCACTGCAGTTATAGGTTAACACTAGTGTAATACTTACCTGTCTCATTCATGCAGTAGGCCTATTCCTGTTTATTCTGTGCGTGAGTTGTGTTCCATGTGTTAATAGCAAGTAAGCTTATCATTGATTAGTTTTGGTGACCTTGATTGCAATAACGCAAGAATAACGGCCTTGGAAACACAAACAGAGACCATATATATACTGTATGGCCCATATAGGACCTCTGCATATACACGAAGCGAAATTGGCGGCGACGCAAAGCTGTGGTCGACGGGGTACATTTTAGTGCGACGACGAAGTTATAGAATTCAAGGATGACGTCCGAATTTGTGACGACGGCGATGTTTTAGACTACGAAGAAGCTGGAGAAATGGTGATGTTAGACATTGGAAGTGACGGCTGTTGAAGGCAGCAGCAAAGTTCAAGGCGAGGGCGAAGACGCGAAGTTGATGTCGATGGAAATGTTGCGTCGACGACAGCTAGAGTCGATGGTCGGATTTGCAGGCGTTAGAGATCGAACTATCCGCCCTATAGACGGGCTTCGCTGAAGTTTGAGGCGACAGCGAATATGGGAAAAAGTTAAGATAGTTAAGAAAGATGCGCAGTTCGAATTATTGACGTCGAGGCTGAAGACGACGGCGAAGTTTTATTTACTGGCGACGTTGGATCGAGGCAACGATCGATGAGGCTCAAGGCGACGACAAATGTGCCGGCGAATGGGGATATATGGTATACACCGAAATGGCATTTGGATGGGACTCCGACGTTCAAGACGAGGGCGTAATTGAAGTAGCCTATAGAGCGCAGAATTATAGACAAAGCGCTTTATCTATTCTGTGCCTATATAGGCCTAGGCCCTATATAGACGAAATTTACTTAGCGGCGAGGATGGAGTCAACTTAGTCAAGGCGACCACGAAGGTGAGGGGCAGAGCTAATATGGTGGCGAAACGGTATTTGGATGCGTCGGCGAAGTTAGATGCCACATCGAAGTTGGATGCGATATCGAAGTTGGATGCGACATCGAAGTTGGATGCGATATCGAAGTTGGATGCGACATCGAAGTTGGATGCGACATCGAAGTTGGATGCGACATTGAAGTTGGATGCGACATCGAAGTTGGATGCGACATCGAAGTTGGATGAGACATTGAAGTTGGATGCGACATCGAAGTTGGATGCGACATCGAAGTTGGATGAGACATCGAAGTTGGATGAGACATTGAAGTTGGATGAGACATTGAAGTTGGATGCGACATTGAAGTTGGATGCGTCGGCGAAGTTGGATGCGATATCGAAGTTGGATGCGATATCGAAGTTGGATGCGACATCGAAGTTGGATGCGATATCGAAGTTGGATGCGACATCGAAGTTGGATGAGACATCGAAGTTGGATGCGACATCGAAGTTGGATGCGATATCGAAGTTGGATGAGACATCGAAGTTGGATGCGACATCGAAGTTGGATGCGATATCGAAGTTGGATGCGACATCGAAGTTGGATGCGACATCGAAGTTGGATGCGACATCGAAGTTGGATGCGATATCGAAGTTGGATGCGATATCGAAGTTGGATGCGACATCGAAGTTGGATGAGACATCGAAGTTGGATGCGGCATCGAAGTTGGATGCGACATCGAAGTTGGATGCGACATCGAAGTTGGATGCGATATCGAAGTTGGATGCGATATCGAAGTTGGATGCGACATCGAAGTTGGATGCGACATCGAAGTTGGATGCGACATCGAAGTTGGATGCGATATCGAAGTTGGATGCGACATCGAAGTTGGATGCGATATCGAAGTTGAATGTGTCGTTGGATGCGTCGGCGAAGTTGGATGCGATATCGAAGTTGGATGCGACATCGATATTGAAAGCGACATCGAAGTTGGATGCGACATCGAAGTTGGATGCGACATCGAAGTTGGATGCGACATCGAAGTTGGATGCGACATCGAAGTTGGATGCGATATCGAAGTTGGATGCGTCGTTGGATGCGTCGGCGAAGTTGGATGCGACATCGAAGTTGGATGCGACATCGAAGTTGGATGCGACATCGAAGTTGGATGCGACATCGAAGTTGGATGCGACATCGAAGTTGGATGCGATATCGAAGTTGGATGCGTCGTTGGATGCGTCGGCGAAGTTGGATGCGACATCGAAGTTGGATGCGACATCGAAGTTGGATGCGACATCGAAGTTGGATGTGACATCGAAGTTCGATGCGACATCGAAGTTGGATGCGATATCGAAGTTGGATGCGATATCGAAGTTGGATGCGACATTGAAGTTGGATGCGACATCGAAGTTGGATGCGACATCGAAGTTGGATGCGATATCGAAGTTGGATGCGACATCGAAGTTGGATGCGACATCGAAGTTGGATGCGAAATCGAAGTTGGATGCGAGATCGAAGTTGGATGCGACATCGAAGTTGGATGCGACATGGAAGTTGGATGCGATATCGAAGTTGGATGCGATATCGAAGTTGGATGCGACATCGAAGTTGGATGCGACATCGTAGTTGGATGCGACATCGAAGTTGGATGCGACATCGAAGTTGGATGCGATATCGAAGTTGGATGCGACATCGAAGTTGGATGAGACATCGAAGTTGGATGCGACATCGAAGTTGGATGCGATATCGAAGTTGGATGCGACATCGAAGTTGGATGCGACATCGAAGTTGAATGTGTCGTTTGATGCGTCGGCGAAGTTGGATGCGATATCGAAGTTGGATGCGACATCGATATTGAAAGCGACATCGAAGTTGGATGCGACATCGAAGTTGGATGCGACATCGAAGTTGGATGCGATATCGAAGTTGGATGCGACATCGAAGTTGGATGCGACATCGAAGTTGGATGCGACATCGAAGTTGGATGCGATATCGAAGTTGGATGCGTCGCTGGATGCGTCGGCGAAGTTGGATGCGACATCGAAGTTGGATGCGACACCGAAGTTGGATGCGACATCGAAGTTGGATGCGACATCGAAGTTGGATGCGATATCGAAGTTGAATGTGTCGTTTGATGCGTCGGCGAAGTTGGATGCGATATCGAAGTTGGATGCGACATCGATATTGAAAGCGACATCGAAGTTGGATGCGACATCGAAGTTGGATGCGATATCGAAGTTGGATGCGACATTGAAGTTGGATGCGACATTGAAGTTGGATGCGACATGGAAGTTGGATGCGACATCGAAGTTGGATGCGACATCGAAGTTGGATGCGACATTGAAGTTGGATGCGACATCGAAGTTGGATGCGATATCGAAGTTGGATGCGATATCGAAGTTGGATGCGATATCGAAGTTGGATGCGACATCGAAGTTGGATGCGACATCGAAGTTGGATGCGACATCGAAGTTGGATGCGACATCGAAGTTGGATGCGATATCGAAGTTGGATGCGATATCGAAGTTGGATGCGATATCGAAGTTGGATGCGATATCGAAGTTGGATGCGACATCGAAGTTGGATGCGACATTGAAGTTGGATGCGACATCGAAGTTGGATGCGACATCGAAGTTGGATGCGATATCGAAGTTGGATGCGATATCGAAGTTGGATGCGATATCGAAGTTGGATGCGATATCGAAGTTGGATGCGACATCGAAGTTGGATGCGACATCGAAGTTGGATGCGACATCGAAGTTGGATGCGATATCGAACTTGGGTGCGACATCAAAGTTCAATGCGTGGGCGTTGTTGGATGCGTCGGCGAAGTTGGATGCGATATCGAAGTTGGATGCGATATCGAAGTTGGATGCGACATCGAAGTTGGATGCGATATCGAAGTTGGATGCGACATCGAAGTTGGATGAGACATCGAAGTTGGATGCGACATCGAAGTTGGATGCGATATCGAAGTTGGATGAGACATCGAAGTTGGATGCGACATCGAAGTTGGATGCGATATCGAAGTTGGATGCGACATCGAAGTTGGATGCGACATCGAAGTTGGATGCGACATCGAAGTTGGATGCGATATCGAAGTTGGATGCGATATCGAAGTTGGATGCGACATCGAAGTTGGATGAGACATCGAAGTTGGATGCGGCATCGAAGTTGGATGCGACATCGAAGTTGGATGCGACATCGAAGTTGGATGCGATATCGAAGTTGGATGCGATATCGAAGTTGGATGCGACATCGAAGTTGGATGAGACATCGAAGTTGGATGCGATATCGAAGTTGGATGCGATATCGAAGTTTAATGCGACATCGAAGTTTAATGCGACATCGAAGTTGGATGCGACATCGAAGTTGGATGCGATATCGAAGTTGGATGCGATATCGAAGTTGGATGCGACATCGAAGTTGGATGCGACATCGAAGTTGGATGCGACATCGAAGTTGGATGCGATATCGAAGTTGGATGCGACATCGAAGTTGGATGCGATATCGAAGTTGAATGTGTCGTTGGATGCGTCGGCGAAGTTGGATGCGATATCGAAGTTGGATGCGACATCGATATTGAAAGCGACATCGAAGTTGGATGCGACATCGAAGTTGGATGCGACATCGAAGTTGGATGCGACATCGAAGTTGGATGCGACATCGAAGTTGGATGCGATATCGAAGTTGGATGCGTCGTTGGATGCGTCGGCGAAGTTGGATGCGACATCGAAGTTGGATGCGACATCGAAGTTGGATGCGACATCGAAGTTGGATGCGACATCGAAGTTGGATGCGACATCGAAGTTGGATGCGATATCGAAGTTGGATGCGTCGTTGGATGCGTCGGCGAAGTTGGATGCGACATCGAAGTTGGATGCGACATCGAAGTTGGATGCGACATCGAAGTTGGATGTGACATCGAAGTTCGATGCGACATCGAAGTTGGATGCGACATCGAAGTTGGATGCGACATCGAAGTTGGATGCGATATCGAAGTTGGATGCGATATCGAAGTTGGATGCGACATCGAAGTTGGATGCGACATCGAAGTTGGATGCGACATCGAAGTTGGATGCGACATCGAAGTTGGATGCGATATCGAAGTTGGATGCGACATCGAAGTTGGATGAGACATCGAAGTTGGATGCGATATCGAAGTTGGATGCGATATCGAAGTTGGATGCGATATCGAAGTTGGATGCGACATCGAAGTTGGATGCGACATCGAAGTTGAATGTGTCGTTTGATGCGTCGGCGAAGTTGGATGCGATATCGAAGTTGGATGCGACATCGATATTGAAAGCGACATCGAAGTTGGATGCGACATCGAAGTTGGATGCGACATCGAAGTTGGATGCGATATCGAAGTTGGATGCGACATCGAAGTTGGATGCGACATCGAAGTTGGATGCGACATCGAAGTTGGATGCGATATCGAAGTTGGATGCGTCGTTGGATGCGTCGGCGAAGTTGGATGCGACATCGAAGTTGGATGCGACACCGAAGTTGGATGCGACATCGAAGTTGGATGCGACATCGAAGTTGGATGCGATATCGAAGTTGAATGTGTCGTTTGATGCGTCGGCGAAGTTGGATGCGATATCGAAGTTGGATGCGACATCGATATTGAAAGCGACATCGAAGTTGGATGCGACATCGAAGTTGGATGCGATATCGAAGTTGGATGCGACATTGAAGTTGGATGCGACATTGAAGTTGGATGGGACATGGAAGTTGGATGCGACATCGAAGTTGGATGCGACATCGAAGTTGGATGCGACATTGAAGTTGGATGCGACATCGAAGTTGGATGCGACATCGAAGTTGGATGCGATATCGAAGTTGGATGCGATATCGAAGTTGGATGCGACATCGAAGTTGGATGCGACATCGAAGTTGGATGCGACATCGAAGTTGGATGCGACATCGAAGTTGGATGCGATATCGAAGTTGGATGCGATATCGAAGTTGGATGCGATATCGAAGTTGGATGCGATATCGAAGTTGGATGCGACATCGAAGTTGGATGCGACATTGAAGTTGGATGCGACATCGAAGTTGGATGCGACATCGAAGTTGGATGCGATATCGAAGTTGGATGCGATATCGAAGTTGGATGCGATATCGAAGTTGGATGCGATATCGAAGTTGGATGCGACATCGAAGTTGGATGCGACATCGAAGTTGGATGCGACATCGAAGTTGGATGCGATATCGAAGTTGGGTGCGACATCGAAGTTGGATGCGATATCGAAGTTGGATGCGACATTGAAGTTGGATGCGACATCGAAGTTGGATGCGTCATCGAAGTTTAATGCGACATCGAAGTTGGATGCGTCATCGAAGTTTAATGCGACATCGAAGTTGGATGCGTCATCGAAGTTTAATGCGACATCGAAGTTGGATGCGTCATCGAAGTTTAATGCGACATCGAAGTTGGATGCGTCATCGAAGTTTAATGCGACATCGAAGTTGGATGCGTCATCGAAGTTTAATGCGACATCGAAGTTGGATGCGTAATCGAAGTTTAATGCGACTTCGAAGTTGGATGCGTCATCGAAGTTTAATGCGACATCGAAGTTGGATGCGTCATCGAAGTTTAATGCGACTTCGAAGTTGGATGCGTCATCGAAGTTTAATGCGACATCGAAGTTGGATGCGACATCGAAGTTGGATGCGATATCGAAGTTGGATGCGATATCGAAGTTGGATGCGATATCGAAGTTGGATGCGAAATAGAAGTTGGATGCGACATCGAAGTTGGAATGCAATATCGAAGTTGGATGCGATATCGAAGTTGGATGCGATATCGAAGTTGGATGCGACATCGAAGTTGGATGCGATATCGAAGTTGGATGCGACATCGAAGTTGGATGCGATATCGAAGTTGGATGCGATATCGAAGTTGGATGCGACATCGAAGTTGGATGCGATATCGAAGTTGGATGCGATATCGAAGTTGGATGCGATATCGAAGTTGGATGCGAAATAGAAGTTGGATGCGACATCGAAGTTGGAATGCGATATCGAAGTTGGATGCGATATCGAAGTTGGATGCGATATCGAAGTTGGATGCGACATCGAAGTTGGATGCGATATCGAAGTTGGATGCGACATCGAAGTTGGATGCGATATCGAAGTTGGATGCGATATCGAAGTTGGATGCGACATCGAAGTTGGATGCGATATCGAAGTTGGATGCGATATCGAAGTTGGATGCGATATCGAAGTTGGATGCGACGTCAAAGTTCGATGCGTGGGCGTTGTTGGATGCGTCGGTGAAGTTGGATGCGATGGGGAAGTTGGATGCGAGATCGAAGTTGGTTGCGTCAGCAAAGTTGGATCCGTGGGCTAAATTGGATGCGACATCGAAGTTGGAATGCGATATCGAAGTCAAATGCTTCGGCGAAGTTGGATGCGTCATCGAAGTTTAATGCGACATCGAAGTTGGATGCGTCATCGAAGTTTAATGCGACATCGAAGTTGGATGCGTCATCGAAGTTGGAATGCGATATCGAAGTTGGATGCGATATCGAAGTTGGATGCGATATCGAAGTTGGAATGCGATATCAAAGTTGGATGCGTCATCGAAGTTTAATGCGACATCGAAGTTGGATGCGATATCGAAGTTGGATGCGATATCGAAGTTGGATGCGAAATAGAAGTTGGATGCGATATCGAAGTTGGATGCGATATCGAAGTTGGATGCGACATTGAAGTTGGATGCGACATCAAAGTTGGATGCGATATCGACGTTGGATGCGACATCAAAGTTGGATGCGATATCGAAGTTGGATGCGATATCGAAGTTGGATGCGACATCGAAGTTGGATGCGACATCGAAGTTGGATGCGACATCGAAGTTGGATGCGATATCGAAGTTGGAATGCGATATCAAAGTTGGATGCGTCATCGAAGTTTAATGCGACATCGAAGTTGGATGCGTCATCGAAGTTTAATGCGACATCGAAGTTGGATGCGTCATCGAAGTTTAATGCGACATCGAAGTTGGATGCGTCATCGAAGTTGGAATGCGATATCGAAGTTGGATGCGATATCGAAGTTGGATGCGATATCGAAGTTGGAATGCGATATCAAAGTTGGATGCGTCATCGAAGTTTAATGCGACATCGAAGTTGGATGCGATATCGAAGTTGGATGCGATATCGAAGTTGGATGCGAAATAGAAGTTGGATGCGACATCGAAGTTGGAATGCGATATCGAAGTTGGATGCGATATCGAAGTTGGATGCGATATCGAAGTTGGATGCGACATCGAAGTTGGATGCGATATCGAAGTTGGATGCGATATCGAAGTTGGATGCGACATCGAAGTTGGATGCGACATCGAAGTTGGATGCGACATCGAAGTTGGATGCGATATCGAAGTTGGAATGCGATATCAAAGTTGGATGCGTCATCGAAGTTTCATGCGACATCGAAGTTGGATGCGTCATCGAAGTTGGATGCGATATCGAAGTTGGATGCGATATCGAAGTTGGATGCGACATCGAAGTTGGATGCGACATCGAAGTTGGATGCGACATCGAAGTTGGATGCGACATCGAAGTTGGATGCGATATCGAAGTTGGATGCAGTATCGAAGTTGGATGCGATATCGATGTTGGATGCGACATCGAAGTTGGATGCGACATCGAAGTTGGATGCGACATCGAAGTTGGATGCGATATCGAAGTTGGATGCGTCGTTGGATGCGTCGGCGAAGTTGGATGCGACATCGATATTGAAAGCGACATCGAAGTTGGATGCGATATCGAAGTTGGATGCGACATCGAAGTTGGATGCGATATCGAAGTTTGATGCGATATCGAAGTTGGATGCGATATCGAAGTTGGATGCGACATCGAAGTTGGATGCGATATCGAAGTTGGATGCGACATCGAAGTTGGATGCGACATCAAAGTTCAATGCGTGGGCGTTGTTGGATGCGTCGGTGAGGTTGGATGCGATATCGAAGTTGGATGCGTCATCGAAGTTGGATGCGTCATCGAAGTTGGATCCGTCGGGGATGTTGGAAGTGTTCGTGGATGCGATGCCGACGGAGACGAATGTGGAGTTTATGAAAATAGCGAGGTTTGGAGGTGGTCGAGTGTGATATCGAATTCTGAGGTGACGACGGAATTGTAAGTTTTTAACTTTCATCATCATCATCATCCTCCTCCTCATCATCATCATCCTCATCATCATCATCGTCATCGTCATCATCATCATCATCACCATCATCATCATCATCAGTGGCGGCGCCAGTATTTCAGTGTTGGGGGCTGAATTCCCGGGGAGAAAATTATGCGTTTTCACCCGCCAAAACTTCTGACTACGTTTTTTCAGTTATTTGGTCGAAATCTCGTGCATATGGTTCCAATTTTTAGGGGGTGGCTGATCATGGAAAATTGGAATGTTTCATTTTTGCATGTAAAAACCGGATGACCTTTTTGTGGGGCTTAGCCCCCTTAGCCCTCCTAGCGCCGCTACTGGTCATCATCGTCGTCATCTAGGAATCGGTTTACTTGATGAATACAAGCAAATTGAGCAATAATAAAACGAACCATAGGCTATATATATATATATATAGGTGGATGAATGAGAAAGGTATAATCTAAACGGAAAACTAAGTCTCCATAATTAATCAGTTGCTGTTAGCCTGTTATCATATAATTATAGCCTACACGTAAGACGCAATTACTCATCAGTCGATGGTCGATTTGTTCTGTGTCAAAACATTGCTTTGCAGAATAATAATCTAGGTCTATTGATACTAATTTACTATAATCGATATTAGTGAGATTCTCTGTGACGTCTGATAACCGAACTCGGACTTCTTAATTCTGACTACACTGTTAGAAATCTCTTTATACGACCCCTCTGACTGATGCATCGCTTGTGAATACGCTTTTGCCCAGCGCTTGGCTTTAGAAATTTAAGTCTGCGATTGCGATAAGTGATTGGTCTATTGTAATATGGCAAAACGAATTTGCGTAGGTCCTATAGCTGTAATATTATGCAGAGATTATGTCCGCCTTATTCATGACCAAATCATTGTTGTTATTGCAGCCTCGATTCGTCACCAGAATTTCTCTTATCAGGAGTTCAATTTCTGCCACAATAAATTTTTGCTCCCAGAACCAAGCAGAAGAGCGCAGTCAATACAATAGTAGGTCTATGCAGCATACACTGTATGTCCACGCCTGCAGGTTAGGCAAATGCATCGATTAATCTGAACATGATTAGACCTATGCGACACTTTTACTAGTAACGGCTATAATTGTCCGACTATAAAGGCTAACACCCATGGCGCTTTCACTCAAGCAGCAAGTAAGTAAGTTCAGAGCAACCGTCACCCATTCAGCTTAAGACAGCTTTATTACGAAATGATAATTACTGCAATAAAAATCTGTTTGTATTTAGTCTGTTATTGTTACAGAACAGCACTGTTGCTGACGATGCACAGTTATAAGGACATCTCTTTAATCTCTTATAACAAAGGCGGAAGAATCAGATATTTATGCGTTCGTTGCATCATCGTCCGTTAAACCGACTGCATGAGTTGGTAATCTGACGTAGAGGTTTTGGACGCGTGTTATTCGTTCTGTCTCGTCTATTCGAGATCCACTTCTGAATCTGCCTCTTCGTAAGGCCACAGTCCCTGCTGAGGCGACACAAGTCCTCATCGGTTGGGTACGGATTTCTTATGTTCAGCCTGTACCAGCTGCTCAAAATGGCGATGACCTCAGCAGAAAACAATGTTCTTCGTCCATTAGAGTCAGTTCGACCCTGCCGATGACCTTGACTAGTGGCTGATTTATGAAAGGACGAAGCTGACCACGAACCGCTTATGGTGTTCAAGTTTCCCGTTGCTGAACTGTAGCTAATGCGATGTGCGACGATGTTGGGTGGATTGGTAGACGTAGCTTCCGGAATGCTGACGAGAAGTGGAGAGAATGGCGAAATCCAATACGGAGCAGGTGGATGAGGTTGACCGAATAGCACGGACGACCACGTGGCGAACGATGGAATGGCGGAAGTGAAGATGGAAGTGGCTCTGGAAGGTGCTCCAATCATCTCCATTCGTCGACTTATCTGAAACAATCGTCTCCCATCAGCTCCGTCATCCGATTCCCACGGTCGGAAGATCACTGGAGCCTGCAGTTGATGCAGTTGATGCTGGTTCTGCTGCTGCTGCTGCTCTCCCATTTAAATCTTTAAGAAATAAAAGACATTTCAAATGCTATTAAGAGTTTTCTGGAATATGTAACTGGCATCAAGATTCGTGTAAGTAACGATCCGAACTCTGGTCTCTGGGTTACAAAACATCTGAGTTTGGGAAGAGTTTGATCTTTAGGCCCTATAGGGTCTGAACTGCTAATATATATTTGAAAATTCTATATTCATGCGATTGGACAATTTAAAACACAAAAGTTATGATAACAGATCGAATTTAAGAGAATTAAGTTAATTAGCCGATAGATAGAATTAGGCTACTATAGACAGTAAATTTGAAAAACTTTCTGCACCGGTAATTAATTTAAGTTATCTGAACATGCACATCACAGCAAAATGACACTGATTAGGCCTACAGCAAATCCTTACCGATTGCGATTCTTCCTGTTTTTGAAGATAACGGAGAGGTTGATATCCTCCTTTGAATTTCAGTTACTCCTGCAGATGATCCGAATACTCGCGATAGGTTGTTAATATGTCGATAGTTTCTTATTTGCAAAATCCTTAGCAATTCGGATGAGATCATGTAGGAGCATCCTGCTCTACCACTGCAGTTCTTATGTTGGCGATCGTGCATTATTTCGTAGCACGATCGGCTGCGGCAAATTTCTCCAAAAGAAAAACACTTCCCTGTCACAGATTATCTCAAAATGCCACTATGCGCGAAATCTATGGGATTCTGAGCGAACTGGCTCATACCATGCAGCGACGAAAATCTGTCTCATAGCGGAATACCCATGAACAGCGGCTTTCGCACTGCGACTGGCTAATGGTCGCCAGTGTTTGCCAAATGAATTAAGTAAACAATCCCTAACGCTAAACGGGTATATACGCCTAATAATTATTATGGTGCGAAAGAACGTATACTTGACAATAGCGAAAGATATTTGCTTAAGCCGCAAGACAAGTTTCGAAGTGATCTGGCAGCAATTGATTCATAGACTATACAAATTATAGCGTCAGCCACGCTGGCCTATGGACCTTAGGCCTACTGTTACAGTGGTTTTAGCAAGGTGAAAATTGCTGGGGGTTGAGTGTGTTCAACGGTTCTACCCCCTAGGCCTATATTCTTCATTAGGGTTTCATAGTAAAGACGTATTTTAACACCCCAACTCCATAATAAAAAATAAATTACTTTTCCCAAAACTCACTCAGTCCACCGAGACCAAATCGAGAAAATCCAGAAAAACGATTCCTCATAGTTTTTAGTCTGTATTACTATTAAGTCATTACAATAATTATACGCTATAATTATGTCTGTTTCACTTAGGCCTATGTATAGGCGATACACCTATGCCAAATAGGCCAACACTTAAGCTGTAGGCCTAAGCCACTCATGCAATGCAGAAAATTCATCCTTACACCTTACTTATTTATCATTTAGACCCCTACAATGTTAAATTGTGTGCATTATTTGGCAAAAAAGTCTGCCTGTCTTTCATGTTTTTCATGAAAACTTTCATTTTTCGAGTGAGCTTTGACGCTGTTTCATTATGTTTGATATAGATTTGCATATAAGGAATATAACTTGACAGTGCAAGGGCGGATACAGAAATTTTCGAAGGGGGGGAGGTGGCCAAAATTTTCAGTCTTGGGCAGGGAAAAATTTTCGTCTTAGTCGCCGAAAAATCTGAGGACCTTTTTTAGTAATTTATCTCGAATTCCCAAGTAAAGATACCATCCGCCAAAGTAGTTGATGACCTTTGTGGACGTGTGGGGAGGGCCTACGGAACTTCTCATGGGGGGAGGCTCGTCAACTTTCCGAGCCAGAATAGCTAGTCAAAAATAAAGAAATTTCTAAATGGGGGCCATGGCCGGATGCCCCCTGGTTATCCGACCCTGTGATAGTGATAACTAAAAAAATTCAAAAATGGGTTGACTTAGTGAATTTTGGAAAAGTGCACCTCTTATGTGCGTATGCCTTAATTGCCTAATCATAGTCTTGCTCCCAGTGGTGGCGCCAGGGAGTATAGGGGCGGGGCTAGGCCCCCTAAAAAGGCCATCCGGGGCTATGCATAGAAACCTAGATAAGGTCGAAAAAGCTTTCATCTATGTGGAAAAAGCTATGAGGCACCCGTGATTGTAGTAAAAAAAGCTCGGTGACAAAAAATTTATATCGGGAGAAAAAACCTAGATACAAGGCAGAAAAACTAAGATCTAGGTGAAAATAAGCGATGAATGGCATCCCTGGATAGGATCGAGCCTGTGACTGCCCATGCAAAAATCAACGTTACCAACTGCAATGACGTATCCTTTCTTTAGTTTATGCTGCTTTTAATCTGATTTTGGTTTTAAATTATGTTACAGTTTATATAATTGCGAAATTAAAAATTGTCGTTGTTGATAATTAATTTTAGTCAAAATTAATTGTCTGCTTCTTACTTTCAAGCTTTGCACACAAACGCAAGATCGCGCCACTGTATTATACTATAGCGCCGATTACCTAATGAGCGCGATCTTGAATCTTAATGCAATATGTTCTCTCCGGCGAAATTTCTTTGTAAGCAAATTTGCTGAAAGCGATTTATATAACGCCAGATACGGCATCAAAGGATCTGAACAGTGGATGCTGTTATGTGGATGCAAAAGATTTAGTGTTTTGACTATGGATAAATTCAGTTGATCACTGAGAAAATTCATTCTTTGTGACGATGAGAGTCAGCATACTGTTTGGACGTGGAATCTGCGCATCATTTGGTCTCAATCGAGTAAAAATACTTGGTGCGAGCAAAATCATAGGCATGTCTTCTTCTTTTCCGTGCTCTGCCCTTAGGCAGGTTCGAATGTTTGACGTCTCCATGTATGCCATATATTAAATTATATGCGTGTATGTAAAATATCATAGGCATTGTATGTCAGACACGGACCTCCTTTGGACTACGCTTATGGACAACCTTTTGACTCAACGCAGCGCTCATGAATCAGCTGGTGCCCTGCGCTTGGCTTCTAGTAGGGCTTTAGAAGTTTGGAGATTATATTTAACGGGTGTGGAGTCGGCCCAAATCATATGACAAGCGAATCTTAGGAAGTCCAGGCATAAGACCCCCCCCCCCCCGAGTTACAGTACTTGGTCAATTCATGAGGAGATAAAGGTATAGTCGTAAAAACATTGGAGGGCAGTGATCTCCTAATTGCCGTAAATCATCTCATCAGGAGAGATTATTAAATTTCACGATATGCAGTAGGAAGGCCCAAATTAGCATGTTTTGTGGAAATGGCGTTTCTTAATTATCTTTAAATGGATACAAAGTGAAAATCTGGTATATACCTTTAAGAGCTTCTAGACTCCAGCGTAGACTACTGTTTCCTGGAGCATTTCCTGCTTTTACATTCTTAATCTGCAATATAGCAACCGAGTAAGGAGAAACAATGTTAAATAGCTAAATCGTAATCGTAATCTCGAAACTTCTACAGCGCCCACAAAAGCCAAGTCGCGGGAACCAGCTTATTCACAGGCGCTCAATCAAAGCAAAATCGATAGGCAGCGGGTCAAGTCCGGAGAGTCAGGCAGGCAGATAGATGGACGGCTAAGGTGGGTGATGTTTAGAGTTGAAGTGGCGGGGGATGTAAGGAGAAGAAGAATCAGGATAGGATTTTTGAAAGAGCAATGTTTTCAGTTTTGAGTGAAAGACCTGTGGGGAGATAGCGAGAGGTGGAGTTTTGGTGAGTTCGTATGATGGGTCGGAAGTTTGCCGAAGTGCTGGCGGAAGTTTGTTCCAGAGAGGTGGAACGGCAATGGCTATGGAGCGGTTTGCGAATTTCAGTGATGAAGTGATGGGAGGGCGAAGCAGTGTAATGGAGGATGAGGAGCGTGTTGAACGAGGTGGCTGGATGGTGAACAACTGACGAAGGTAGAACGGCTGGGATGATTGAAGTGTATTGTAAGTGAGTGAGAGGACTTTGTATTCGATGCGTTCAGGTATTTTGAGCCAGTGAAGTGATTTCAGGACAGGAGTGATGTGGTGACGTTTGGGGGTTTTCGTCACTGCACGGGCGAGGGCATTCTGGATAGCTTGGAGGCGGTTAATTTGGGTTATATCAATGTTTAGGAAGAGAGAGTTGCAGTAATCAAGTTTCGCATGAACTATGGATGTGGCTATTGTGGATGCAGTTTTAAAGTCAAGCATAGGTCGGATTCTGCGGAGATCTCGTATGTGCATGAAACAAGTGCGGGAAAGTTGGGTTATGTGGTCGGAGAAGCTAAGATGCTGGTCAAAGATTACACCTAGGTTTCGGACAGGAGAATTTGCGGAGAAAGTGTGGTTGGAAGAAGAGTCATTGTTGAAGGAAATAGAGGGATCAGGAATTTTCTTGATGTAAATGTAAATGAATCTGAATGAATATGTGTGCGATTTCAGTAAGTCGTTGAAGGTGAATGTTTATGTTTCTGAAGGTGTTCAAATGAATCATATCAGGGATGAAAAGAAACCTCATGTTCTGCCAAATGCACAGCAGATGCGCCACTTTACGGTAAGTGATTTTTATAGTGCTCATGGTTGTTTAGAAGCCAGCCCAACCTGCTATTGGCCTAGTCGTCAGTGCACTGCATGCAGAACTCTTTCATAATTGAGAACACTCTCAAACAGTGCTCACTCAGTGTGTAATATCTAGTCCAGAGGAAGATTTGAAGTTTCTGGGACTAACGAGCAGGAAAAGGAGTTTGGGGATGGTATATGCCCCTCAGCATAAGATTTTTAAAAAATTCAACATTACACTTGCAGCATTATGAGTTGTCATCTGAATGAAACGGCTCTACTATTCCAGTGCTGACATGAGTGGTCTAAATCCCATTACGACCCTGACACGACCTGCCGAAATCAATATATAGCCTAGATCTGATGCCACCACTGAAATTATATTATGAAAACTTTCTCGTTAGCCTTGATAATTATTCTTAAAATCTGTCAACCAAACTCACTAACCTATACATAATTATATATGCACTGAAGATGTAATTTTCCATATAAATTGACACTTTTCTTCCATTACGACTTCTTTCTGGGTTTACATAAAACAGCGTGATGTCTTCAGTTATCCAAGTTTCCCTCTAGTCAAAAACTGGGACAATTTCGCTCTTTTGCTTAAGTCGTCGGGACACCAGGACGCACCACAAAAACTGGGACATGTCTTGGAAAACCGGGACGTATGGTCACCCTATGCTAGTTATGAAAGTAAAGGTTAAGACAGCATATATAATGTAGTATCGATCTACTATTGAAACTGCTATTGAGGTCCTGATGAACCTGGGCCACTTGCTGCAAGGTTACTTCCACAAATAAAACCAAGCAATACACTCTGTGACCACGATCACATGACCATTGCCTACCTCTTGCTGATAATTTGGGGTGCAAGAAGTTTATAGCTGGAATGCTGTACTCATATTGACAGTTGATTGTTATTAAAGCGTATGTTACACCAGAATGCGAATATGCAATTGGTTTAAGAAACCATATTCTTACTTATTTACAAGCATATATGGTCTTGGGTTTGCTGAAACACAAATGCCACAGCAGTTCAAAGTATATATCAGGATGCAATTTTATATCGATACTCTTAAGACTCTGATCAGGAGAGAAAGTTGGGTGGGTACCGGTGAACATTGCCTGGCAATCCTTGTATAGTCGTCGGTTATTTTGGGAGCCCTTTTCTAGTTTTGGTCAGTTATAACTTGGGCTTAAACAAATGTTAAAGATGAACTGTTTTAGTGTTTTTTATCGCTTCTTTCTTCCTAGGTTTCAAGGACTAGGATTTTGTAAGATCTGTGTCGCTTTGATGGTCAACATGTTTTCAGTATAGATCTTAGTTTTGAAGTAACCTGTAAAATAACTGCCCATGATTGTTTCTGATTATTACAGGTTTCCATTGAAGGCAACATAGCAAGTGGCAAGACTTGTCTTCTGGAGTACTACAGCGAAAAAGCAGAAGATGGACTAGAGGTTATTTGTTCATTTTCAGAAAAGGTCTAATGTTAGTTGGGTCCTAATGAATGACTGTGTATAGGTAGGGCAACTGGAATGTTTGCAACCACAAAGAGTTTGATATCTTGCAGATTCAGTTAGCAATACTGACCAGTGATATTTTCTCTGACTGGGAATTACAGATGTACTGAAAGTAATGATAAGTTCAGGGTTTAAAAAAGTTGTAAATTTTAGACTTTGATAGGTGGCTGAACAGTATGGTATATGCATGAACAGTTTTGAGGTAATCTCTAATCAGACACGTTTCAGTTGTTCACCTGTACTTGACAGATTTGCACTCAGAACAGGTTGATACAATGAGAAAATGCATTAAGTGATATTTTCTTATGAGGGAAGTGTTTTTATTTTGTCATATATTTTATAGTTAGTCTGTTTACATTAGTTTCTGATTTTGTTTTGTCATGAGTCTACTCTTTTAATGCTAGCAATAGCTGCAATATGTTATAGGTATGTTATGTATTGCAATGACGTTTGAATTTACTTTTAAGATGGATGACGACAGTGGACTGGATACTTTAATTACCTATATGCATTTTGTGATGAGTTTTTTCGTGTGTTAGGTGATTAAGGAACCAGTTGACAAGTGGCGAAACGTGAACGGTCACAATTTACTTAGTCTGCTGTACGAGAATCCAGAGAGATGGTCCACTTTACTCCAATCATACATTCAACTGACGTTTGCACAGATATACACTCAACATCCGGTGCATAACAATAATAGTAATCTTTATTTATTTTTCAAACTGACAATGCAGTATGATTGAATGAAACAATTTTAATCAACATCGATCTTACTACTAAATGGAACAGACAGCCTGCAAGACAATGTCACTAATAGGAGCTTGCAAGGCACGTTTAATAGTCGTCTATCTTACGGGGCTTTGGAAATCAAACTTGGCTCCGATGATCTCCATGCCAGTATGTTATCCAATACGCCACCGGTCCACCGCCCCCCTCACTACCTGGTAACATACAGAACAGAATATGATAGTCTTTTACTGTGGAGAAAGTTTTCATATGAACTGCCTTATTTTGTGTTTATTCATTCATTCGTTCATTCCGAAAACTTATATAGCGCCCCTTCAAGAAGCCTCAGAGGCACTTCCAGCCCAGCCACAGCTAAAAAGATAGGTCTTGAGCAACTGGTAGAAAGCAGGCAAATTATTCCGAGGTAGTAGGCGTAGTGCAAGCGGGAACCCATTCCATGTGGACGGGCCAACAACCGAGAAGGCTCAACGCTGTCTGGTAGCAGAGCGGGTTCGAGTTTATGTGAATGCAATTTTTTTTTTTTATTCTGAGCACTATTCTTGAGTTTTAGATTTTTCTTTTTCTTTGGGAATTATTTTTATTAAATATTGTATTTTTTATTTTGTTGGGTACAGTTATGATTTTTTGAAATAGGTTCCATTAAAGCCTGTTCGACTGCTTGAGAGGTCCATCTTCAGTGCCCGATATTGCTTTGTGGAAAATCTGTTTAAAAGGTTTGTACACAAAAAGATGTTAAGATGTTTATAGAATGATAACTGCTCATTTTCAGAAGTTAATTCTTATAATGCACTTGAAAAGCATAAAGTTACTTAATGTGATTTGGGGTCTGCTGGTAATAGTTGTAGATAAGCTAAACGTTTGTATTATATTGTAATCAGACATTTATAAAGCGCCTCTGGTCAGTTGAACCATTCAGAGAAGCATAGGTTTCGAGGAAAGTAAAGGAGGAGCTAGCAGGTAGAATTTGAGATGGAATGGATGAAGACAGCATATTCCATAGGGAGAGACCAATTGAGGTAAAGGACTGGGACTGAGCCATAGCTGGGGAACTAGAAGATCAAGTTCATAGAGTGAAGTGAGGTGACAGAGGGTGGAGTAATGCATTTCAGGGCAATTTAGTGCACACAGTGAGTAGAAGCCAATGCAGACTTTGTTACAACATGAATGTCGAAACGTGAGAGTAGCGTGGTTGGCATGCTATTATCTGGTGGCTGCATTTAAGACTGACTGCAAAGGTGAAAGATGAATGGAAGGACCAATTAGAAGGGAATTACAGTAGTCAATTCGGGAACTTATGAAATTGTGAACCGGAGTGGTAAAAACAGAAAATGAGATGGGACTCCGAACAGCCATGAGGCGTCTTAGATGAAAATAGGATAAGCATGTAAGGTTAGTGTGTTAGTCTTTTTTAAAATTATTTATAAAGTGCTTTAAAAAATCAGAGTTTGGTTTGTTTTAGTGGTAAAATGTCTGAGGTTGAGTACAGCATCCTGAATGAATGGTTCGTTTGGTTGACCAACCACTGTAACACAAAGATCGACTTAATTGGTGAGAGTAATTTGATGATTTCTAAGGTTTTCTGAATTCCTTAAGTTCATTTTGATTTTATTATACTTGAATGAACGCATCATGTTTTTTCCAACTCTAATGGACTGTGGACATGAAGTATTGTATTTTTTATAAGACGAAATAAAATAATGAGGAACAGGTTAAATTGAAAGAGTTGCCTTGCTACTAAAAACTAGTCCTTGGAAGGATTGGTGTCAAATTGTTATGCATTGACTGATTGCTTTTACCTTTGTATCTAGTTTTGAGGTCATGCATCATTTGAAATTTACAACTCATGATAGCAATGTGTAATCAGTCAAACAAGATGTCTGTGTGTGTTTTGAAACTATTGTTATGTTTGCACCGTACATATCCTCTAAACTTTGGTTGATGCATCTAATGATTGATAGTGACAAGGTGTGTAATGATTTGACGATTATCGCATCTTACCGTAATGTACCAGTACTGTCGATCACCATTATACTTGCTCTAATAAGTTGCAATGCTCTCCTTGTAGTCTATCTGCAAACTCGACCAGAAACTGTGCTTCAGCGAATCAGGGAGAGGGGAAGAGAGGAAGAACTGTCCATACCACTCGTAAGTTGGAAAGCCTTTGCATAGTTTACTGTATAATTTATACATTTATTAAGAACGTGAATTTGTGATGCAGTTGTATTATGAAAAGATCTCAGAGAAATATTGTGACTGAGTCAATTGAATGTGTAATTCTTTATATTGTTTTATCAAAATCATGTGACAGCTGATGATCAGACCGATTGCTTTGTAGCAGATTATAAAGCAAGTAATTTTTAACCACATTTGAATAAGTGCTAATATTGTCTGATTGCTAATCATGTAGAAGTGCTATGAACTTAGACATAAATAAATTGTGCCTCTTCATATCTAAGTAGAATTATGAGTCAGATGATTAATGTAATAAATGTACTGTCATGAAGTCAGTCAGTCATTTATAAAATCAAAATTTCATTGCACTCAACTTTTAACGATCGTTCACTAGAGAAGCAGCAGGAAATCTTGCACTATGGACGTATATCTTGCAAAGCCAGACGAGTGCCATCCATTTTCGCTAAGGGCGACAATAGATTATTTAAACATTTATTTTAAATTGTCTTATGACAGACTATATGCATAAGTTTTCAAATTCTTTTGCAATGGTCTTAGCATGGTCAGTAATCTCGAAGCCAGGTTAGAAAGTTCACACCAAGGTTTCTTCACTATGTAAGTTAAGATTTTGCAGACATGTTTTTAAAGTAATTCTTTTGTGTCTTGGGATTTAATCATTTGTTAATTCCAGTTGTGCTCCAGCATGTAAACACTGACTCAACTTTGGCTTCTAATGAATGATCACTCCTTTTTATTGCGGTTCTTACGCTTTTCTCACTAATCGCAAGATTTTATTGAATGAGCCAACTTGCCATCCAAGTTCTTTCTTTTCTTTGCCAATGTACGAAATCTTCATTATAGGAATTTTCCATATCTTAGGATGGGCAAACATTTAGTATATCAAATTGAATGTAAGTACTTCATACTCTTTATACAAATAGATTTTTTCACTGCTTGTCTGATAGTTTGCTTTTGTATAATTGTTTTGCGCAGAGTTATTTAGAATCTCTACACGATCTTCATGAAGACTGGTTGATCCGAAGAACAAACAGCAACTTTGTGTTACCAGCACCAGTACTGGTGAGTTGCCTTAACCCTTTAACGACCAACATGTACTAACTGCATGGAAAACATATGTAGCTGGTCATTAAAGGGTTAAAGGAACTAGATACACAGGGCTGCACTAATTTCTTCAGCCTCTTAAATGAGCTGTTGCTATGGCTAAATGCAATCCCTTGGCAACTTGTTCTTTTGTCTTCTCTCGTCTTGGTTATAGCAACTTTGTTTCTGCAAGATTCTATAATCTTGAAGTCCACAATTCTTTGTGTCACATGGTGCTATGAGTATCTACTCATGCAAATTCTGTAGCCATGCTGGTCAGCTGCAATGGATTCCCATGAGATTAAGAACAGGATTTTAAACTGGAATATCTGACCCAAAGAACCCTTATAGCTGCATTCTTACCTTCCTTCGACCTCTAATATTTCCATTTGTCACACCCTGCTGTATGTGACCTTCTCGTTTGGTATTTTCGTTGATCCTTGATGTAGTTCTGTCATGGGCTCTTGTGCATTCCATTTTTTCTGCTTCAAGGAATGGAATAACTCTCAATGTCTATTCAATGCTCAAAGTCTTCTACTAACTTTAAGAAAAACTCCAAACTATTTCCCACTGGATTTCAAGCATTTGGGTATATGCATCTTTTTTCGCATGGCAACTGACTAGTCATGCCTAAGATTCATATTTCTGTGTGACTGTACTTGCCAGAAATGTTAATAATATTAGTGATTATGAAGTTGTGCACTTTTAAAAATGCTATAGATATTTCAAATGAATGAATGGGCAGAATGAATGCTTTTACCATGTACCTAGCATCAATGATGTTATTTATTAGAATTTTTTGCATTTGCTCACTTCCATCTGTGATTTTACTCCGTTATATAACATTTTACATTTAGGTTCTGGATGCAAATCAGGATCTCAACAGCATGATTTCTTTGTATGATCAGCATCATAAAGAGATTCTGCACAATTTTGCGTTCTGAAACGTTTCAGAAGAATATTGTTGTGTTCTTTAACCGAATAGTTTAGCCTTTTCTAAAAACTGTTGTAATGTGTTTGCAAGGTAAATTTTGTACGTGCGTTTGTAGTTTGTAAACAGATCTGAATAGATGCTGATTGTTGACATAAAAGTTGTAAGAGACAGTTTTCAAATTGATATTAGACCAACGAATTCTAATGTCATATTAGCCAAAGAGAATTTGTTCAGCTTCCATTTTAGAAGCCAAATAGTCTGCTGTTCGTTTAACCACCATGTATCTCATTCCATCATTTGCAAAAAATATGATAACTTTACATCGATACCATAGATCATGAACACATGATGTGATTGGGAAAGCATCAAAAACTGTCACAATTGCTGTCTTATTTCGGAGTAACTCTGTATGTGTGGTTTTCTGAAAGGTCACATTCATTTTTCTGTTTTTTTTCTCAAGAGTCAGTATGAAATAGATGTTACAGTGTATGATAGTAACTATTGATTGAGCCTATTTCAACCTGGCATTCTAGTATAGACACTTGTGAGTGGTTTGTCTGAATCCATGAAAGGCTTTTCAGGAGGAAGGGGAGGGTTAGTAATTAGAGAAAGACAAAGAAGATTGATAGGACACACACTTAGAGTAGACTCGATGCTATGAACAGTCATGGAGGGGAGAAATAGAGGAAGACTCCGGCAAAGGCTGTTAGACTGGATGATGAAAGACGGATATAAGAAGCTGAAGGAAAAAGCACAGAACAGAGAAGAATGGAGACGTCAAACATTCAAACCTGCCTAGGGGCAGATAACGCAAAGAAGAAGGGAGGGTTACCGTTAGCAATGGCACAATCAGATGGAGCCATCCTAATAAGTGCAGTAAGTTTGAGTTAATGGAAGAAGGTGCTTCCAAAGTTTTTATAGTTTGCATTTGAAATGGATTCAGTGTATAGGATGTAAAGAAAATAAACCCAGTTAAATGGTTGCATTTGCTTGAAACAACTGTTGCCAACTTGTAACTTGTTAAAGCAGCAGCTGATGATGAGGCAATCAGAAAAAATTCTTCTTATCTTTTACAGATTTCCCAGATATGGGGTGTGAATAGGATTGCCTGTAATCTATTAACCGTTTTTAGTATGCATGATCCAACTGAATCAAGCTTTTCATTCTAATCAAGGAAGTTATCGACTTTTATGTTTACCTTCCTTAACATAATAAAGAGAATTTTTCTCTGTGAAATATTCCATAAAAACAGTATAAAATACAAGTAGTGAAAAGCCAGTCAAAAGCTCTGGACATCCAGTAACATATTATTGTTTACATGGTCGAAATGTTTTGAATAGTTCTCAAATGGTTTGCGCTTATGTGTTAACTGTTCATTTAAGAGATGTAATTGTTCAGAAGATTATATGTGCTGCATTGTAACATGTTTATAACTGTATTTTTAAAATTGTATTTCAGATTACAATATATACTTGTGCTCTCATACACACTCATAGTTGCACAGCTTTTGGTCAGTTTTTTTGGCAAGACATTTCCGTGAACAATTATAATGAGTAGCTTTCATCAGGTTCATTTTAACGGTTTGGTGAAACAGGGGAATATTATGTTGACAGAACCAGAAAAGAAACTTATACTCTTGCATTAAAAAGATGTAATTATGCTCTAGTTCTGACTAGCCTTTGTCTATATAATTAATCTGTGTTTATAGTGATGTAAACTTTGTGCTAAAAGACCTTGTAGTTACAAGACTCGTCTTTAGGCAGTTTAAGCAATTATCAGCCAGTACTGTTTTGGCTTCCAGTCATTTTAGTACACTCTCATTGTTAAGGGTAAATGTATATTTTATTTGTTAAAGGGTTAATGTATATTTTATCTTGTCTTTCTTTGATTTCCTATACAATATGTTCCGAATTGGGAAGGTTTCTTGCACTGAGTGAAGTGTTGCAAGTGCAATGTAATTCTTTAAGGTTTGGCCGAGGTTCAACAAACTCGGTGGTTAAATTCAGCGGGGTCCAAGATCCGACACCTTGGATTTGCCATCCACCATTTGAACTTTGAGCTCTGCCGCTTTAAGAGAAGCCCTTATCCATATCTACCGTCCATCTGCCTAGAGTTCACACACTTTTTTCCAAATCGAATTCATACACTTTGTTTATTTCGAATAGTGAATAACGATTAACGCTCATAAATTCACCACTTCTTCACAATATAGTTTTTCTTGATAACCAAAATAATATAATTTTATTTCCATCAAGTTTCTTTAAACCACACCAACCACAGTCGACTGATTCTTCAACTTTCCTAACATTTCCTTCAAAATTGCCCAGTATGGATTTGCTTTTGATGTAGCTTTAAGAGTTCCCATCACAATTGTCAATCTTCTAAAATTGTTGACAGACAAGAATTTCAGTTTGAGAGTTTTCCTGGAGCTGTTTTGTAGAAATTATCCATCTTCTGTGATTTATTTCATGGCAAAGATGGACTTCAATAATTAATACATCGAATCAGTGGCCACACTAACAACTTCACTTAAGACCAGAACACGGATTTCGTGCAAGTTGACATCACAGAAAAAATAGAAATCAAGTCACTTCGAAAATATCCTTTGTAAACTTTCAATAATTACAATGGTAGATTACCACAGATGTGATTTGTTTCTGAGGTTAGGCGGCTGTTAGTTACATTTGTCTATTCCTAATGCAACAAGTGTTGTCAAGCTGACATACATGCTGGAAAAAGTGTCAGTCTCAAATCGGTAATGCTGTCTTTTAATCACATGAATTACATGATAAACATGTTCATAAGACTAACGAGATGCTACAGACTCACAAATACACAGACAATCACAAGGTTGCCAATGAACTTTAACAAAGCACCAAAGTCAATAGAATTGTACTTTTTCGTGTACATGAACTGTCTAACTGTTAATTCCATAAGTATCAACGTGTGACGTAAAACCATGGACTAATTTTCTAAGAAGAACTGGTGTTGAATTAATCTAATAGAATGGCAGTGCTTTGCTGGTTGTGCAGGATAGAGGATTATGCATATACATTCTGAATTACCTAGCAATATTTCCTTTTTAAAGTGAATTCCATAATTCATACATTTACTGAAACCAATGCTCAATTTAAAACCATACTGGCTTTCAGCATTTCTTTTTATTCTTCACTGTTGTGCAAACAGATACGACACTACGATAAAGTGCACACACGCTGATAGTAAAGTGATCATTTCAACAAGCCAACTTGAAGACACTTGACTAAACATACAGACCCTTTCCATCATGCAAAACTCACACGATCAGGTATCATCTGGGTACTATGAAGTAATTCTGGATAGACAGCACCATTAGAGTAACATCACTAAAAGCTGTCAGTTCTGCCTTAACAGTGTCAACAATAGACAGGCTATGTCTTGAGCAAAATCACCTGTTTGTTCCAGAATCACTACCGGCCAAACAGTGAAACTGACAATACAACCATTTCAACTCTTTAAAACATACTATATTTCAATCATAATTTTAATTCATTCATGTATATGATCTGCGCTATTGCACTTATCCCTAACAGCGATAGATTATCTTCAAATCCCCAAAATGTCTCTGACGTGTCTTACTTAATTAGGTATAACAATGCACCCTTCCCACATCCTGCTTACATAGTTTGTTGTGCGAAATGCCACTAAAGTTCTTAAGACAAGAATCATAGCCAACACAACACTGAGCAGCGTAAAAGCTACCTACATGCACAAATGAAATTGCATAGATGCTTCTTGCCAGTCATGTTTCTTCCTTGGGTAGCAATCACCAACACATGAAAATTTTTCTACGCTTCTTCTAAGCACCAAGTAGCTCTTTTTGGGTATTACAGGATTTTTGAAATACTGACACATTGTTACACTTAAAACCTAACATTCATTGATCACTAACTCCATCTCATTAACTACAATACATGTACTCGAAAACCATCACAATTGCACAATTACTTCTATCAGGAATAAAAACTAGATACGTACGAATCATGGTTACAACATTCTATATATAAACAGAAAATCACCTGCACAACAAAATGAAGTTATACTTAAAACAACCATTTCAGACATCAAACAAACTTTGAAAACAACTCTTACTATTTAAGTGCTTACTCTTCCAAAATAAAATGAAATACACCCAGTAGTATTGTACAAAAATTAAGGTTTTTAATAATAAACAAGCACCTTGTAGCTCTATTCAAAGACCCATATTAGGTGTTAATGGCAAATTCCAGTCAGTCTAACTATAACTATAAATGTGAGGAGTAACAGATTTTTTTTGAACTTATCATAGCTGCACAACAAATGACTGAACATTTGTTGGTTATTTATAAGTTACACTAAAATTATGCCTCATTAATAAAGAAATAAATACTGAAATATAATAAGCAATATGCCCTGTATTGACTTGAGATCATGTCTAACAATAAGCTTCTGACTTTCCACTTTAGTGCGGAATGTTACATCAACCAGAATCTATCCTGGCATTCACTCCCAACATGATCATTGTTTAGTCACTACCAATGCCAAGTGTAAATGCTGAACAGTAGAATTTGCCTTTTAAGCAGTCCTATTTAACATAATGTATTACAATAGAACATGCAATGAGTGCATTACGATTTTAACAAAACGATAGAGCAGAAGAGTTTTGTCCTCAATAACTTCAACTAAAATCAATTGACACATGCATGACACATATATACTGGTAGATAAATGTTAAATCTTGCTAAAACATATTTTTTATATCTCATTAAAATAGCTATGTTTTCACAATTGGTGTCGATAATTCAACTCCATGAGATCTCCAGTCTTACCATCATATTCACAGGTTCAATAATACGTTTGCTTAACTGCTCACAGCCCCTTGTAAAGTGCTCATAATTTAACAGCAGGTTTACTCAACAGGTATGTTCTCATGCTTGTTACAAATACTCTGCACGTGGTTTACATAAGCTCACAAAACAAAGGTCAACAAAAACAAGAAACGTGACGAGGTTCAATACCGAAAAGAATAACTCAAACTGTTAACGCAGGTCATGTGATGCAACATGTATATATGCAGAATAAAATGGTAGCATACTGGTCCACATCTGGTTTGTATGTAAATCACTGGAGCAACAGACAGTGCGTTTCATCATTCTAGCAAGACAAAACAGCATTGAACTTGAGCTGCGAACTACAGTGAGTGTCAGATTTTCACAGAGCAACAACTGTCTTCTAGCCACTCTCAGCTTTTAACTTCTGACGACACTCCTGTCGAAGACGCTCTATGACAGACCGAGGAAATGATCCTGGTTCCTTGAAAATGCTCTACATAAATCACAAAGAAGCAGCGCTGAATATACAGTGATAAATTAATTAAACTAGAGTAATTATTTAAATTAAAATATACCAGTATATATTTTAATTCACACCACCTGAGCATGCAGAGGCAGAGTTATAAAAAAAGCAGTGAAAAATAATGAAACCTAAACTGATTCTTCTATTGTAACTTTTACTGAATAACATAAAGTTTGTATCTCTTACTTGCATAAAATCATGGCAGTTAACAACCAGAGGGTCAGTAGCAATTCCACGAAAAACATCCATCACTTCTGGAAAACTTCGACAGCTCAGAATCTTGTCCGATTTCAACTTGACTAACGTAACTCCAACTCGGAAAAGAATTTTGTTTCCCTCGTAGAAGAGACAATCCCATATTCGTAATACAGTCTTGAACGAAAAGAAAACATGACAACCAAATGCAACAATTGATATGTAACAGGAACTTAAAATAAAATAGAAATCAATTGTTTGGGATATTGTCATATTTACAAATGTGCACACATAAAAAGAAATTGAAACAGAAATGAGAAAGTGGTGGCAACTCTACAGTCTGACCTATGCAGTATGAGAGTTGAATTTATCATTTAAGTAGCCCAGACTTACCTGAGAACTAATGAAACTGTTGTAATCAAGTAGACCTATATTTTTACAGTTAGCTTGGCATTTTGGCTGTGATTTTACATTACTATGATAATGCATATATATGGCAAATATCAGTTGATGATTATAACCATAACTATGTAGTTTTTATTGCTTCAAGTAACAGTAAAAAAATATTTTTTACACTCAACGGATATTGCAGCTAAAAAAAGCAAAGGGAGAGAACCCTTAAGGGACTACTGCCCTGCTGTCAGGTTTATCCAGATACAAGTGAAAGAAACAGCAACAGGTGATGCAAATATTTTAATAATCTCAAATAGCAGATGTTGGTGATGACTTTCAGCGTAGATATCCACATCGTATATGCAGCTTGCACATTGCAACAACTCTACAACAGCTGTAGTCACTGGTCCAGTTCAAGGCTCAGTATCGCAATGATCATGCACTGCTAGTTGCAGGCAAATTATGTTATGAGTTCATCACATCAGCATTTTATAGTTGCAAGTCAGTGCTCACATATTCGTGTCAAACCAGCACCAAATCCATGGTCCAACTTAAATAACACTATATACCTGAATAAATCATTTCAATGGTCTAGTCCAATTACTCACATCATATTCATATTTCAAAGACATTGAGTATAACCTACCTCAACTGGAATGACATCCACAAACAGACAAATAAACCATTTCGTAGCGACAATAGACCAAGCACAGCCACAGCTGTCTGTCAATGTATAGACATCAGGACATTTCATCCTACAATGGCAATGTCACCAGCAGCTGCTATTAATTGTTACCCACTACCTGCCATGATTCAAGATCATAATACACAATGCGGAAATTTAAAGACCATTTTATTATGGGGGGCCCGGTAGCGCAATGGATAACACGCTGGCGTAGAGTGCGAGAGGTAGCGAGTTCAAGCCCCCATTGGGCAGATTTGCTTTGTAGGCTGCTATTAGTGCCGTGTAATTGCAAAGCTGTCTGTTCAGTTAGTAGTTAAGTTTAATTAAGATTACTGCATAACTTGTAAATGTAAAGCGCAGTGTGTCTTGCAGGCGTTTAACTAAAGAAAAGATATTATTATTTATCATTATTATAGTGTGAAAATAACAAAATAGCCTTTATTATAATGTGGAAACAAACAAAATCTGTTAATACCGATTACTCTGATTAAAAAAAACTAAGAATATTAACGCGTAATCCGGTCAGAATAATTTGATAGCTTTCTGTGCTGACCTTATTAATTCTCCGAGTACGTCACAGTCAACTTTCACGCCAAGCATGTCCATGGCATAATAATCTGTGACAAAAATTAGTTAAAGTAACTTGAAACAAAATTCATCACAAAATACTAAACATTTGATCACGATCAAGATCGTTATTTATTAGAATCAATAGCTCATAATTCTCTGCAAAATGCAGCTAGAATGCTTCTTTCAAAATCTGCACCTTCGTCGAAATGGACATTTCTTTTCGAAATGCTGATAAATGTGCATGAACATGCAAAAAATGATTACATTAGCATACATCTCATCAGTACAAGTACATAAACCTAAATTTACCTAACACAACATCAACCTTTATTGGCCATTAAATATAGACATAATGTTTAAAGTGATTCAGCTAAACATACACATACTGTTCTCCTTATTCAAACCTGCTTAAATCAGAGAGATGCATTAAAGGAGCTATATAAATGCTGTGTTGTATCATAATTCATCATAAGGATTCTTTAGTATGCACAAGAAAGATGATGCTTCTCATTTGAAATCAAATAACGTTACACTGCAGAGAAACCTCACCTGGAAGGATGACATTCAGCAGGGTGTCCATTAACCAAAACACTTTGTCTTCGTCTCGGACAATCAGTAGCAGCAAACCAGCGATGAAGTTAAGACCCTGGTCGTAAAAACAACCAGCAGCACACTCTAAGCATGTGCACAGAGACAGAGAAGATAAGATCACAAGTCAAGTTCTGCTCTGACAGGCCTCAGCAGGAATTACCGGTACATGCCGTTGAAGAATTCAGAAACAGGATCAACTGTTTCAGAATAAAGATATCAAAACTGAAACATTTGACTTTGTGGAAATAAACAAAACAGTCTCATTCATTCATTTCATGAATTTATATAGCGCCTCTTCCAGAAACCTACCCAGAGGCGCTCCCAGCACAGCCACAGCTAAAAATTAGGATTTGAGATACTTAAAAATGCAGTGGAATTTAGCCTAGGCATCAGTCTCAAGGTTAGTGGGAGGCCATTCCAGATATCATTTTCAGACTCTACTATATTATTAGAAAATTCTTGAATGAATCATCTTCTTAACCTTGAGAGCTAAGACACAGCCATAAGTAGTCACTGTATCGTAGAAAAGAAAAACTTGATATGTATATTTTCGGATTTGAAGTTTAGAAATGATTTCCGCTTTCCTAACAGTTTTGCCAATGTGATAATGAAACTAGAAACTACATCTACCCTAAATAAAACCAAACAGGACAGAAAGCAGAAACAGCAAAATTACGGAAGTGGCAAATGGAAAAGTGTAACAACAGACAGCTCAACAATTACAGATAATTGCTAAAAGAACATAAACGATGTCCGTGTTACCTATTGCTCAGAATACTTTCATACATCCTACACCTCCAGTCATTATTATATCAACCAGTCATTATCATATCAACCTGTCATATTTACTATGAATCATAAAGCACAACACAGTGCTAGAGTTGAACCAAGCCAAATCTTTATGAAAAAGACTTCCTCATAACTGCTATGGTTACAGCGAGCCAGCATGATTTATAAATGTCAATTCGATCAAAGAATCACTGATATGCAAGTCTATAGGACAATAAAAGCAGTCTAGCTGTCTGTCAGTCACTCTCAAGCTCCTCTGTCTTTCTGTCTCTGTCTCCCTAGCTTAAACATTCTATACCGTAGAGACCTCTCTATCAGTGAGCAGCCAGCTGACTCAAAGAGGATCAGAAGATGGCCAGGCGATAGATACTCCAAGGATATCAAGTGACTGAAGTCAGATCTCACAACTAACCCTCTGGATAATTCTGGATACAAGCAAGAAATCTGCCTTAAAGAAATCAATATTTCTGATGCCAGAATAAACAATGCGCCTTGTGTTTCTGTGCATCAAGTCATGGGTGGCAGCATGTACAGTATACACTCAGACAAGTATACAAGAGTCGATGATTCTGTTCCTACTTTGCAGTTTGATTATTCATTTCTTTACCAAAAACACTAAAGTAAGTCAATCTGAAGTATGCCACTGATTCATGCCATTGATTCA
Organism: Lumbricus terrestris; assembly: GCA_949752735.1. Classification (NCBI taxonomy): domain Eukaryota; kingdom Metazoa; phylum Annelida; class Clitellata; order Crassiclitellata; family Lumbricidae; genus Lumbricus; species Lumbricus terrestris. The sequence goes on along the minus strand of OX457036.1, from coordinate 74,293,398 downwards.
TGCCATTGATTCACTGATGCACATTATGACATGAAGTTTCATGATTAGTTAAGGCAACAGTTAACCATGACATGCTGGTGTTGTTAGGGACAAGGTGTATGCATATTGCATAAGCTACACAAATTGGATGGCAAGCAAAGTCTTAACATATGTTTAGCATGAACGCACTTGACAGTAGCCGATCTGTCGGTTGTTGTGTGCAACTGCAACCAAGACATTAAAGAGGGCGCCACGTTTGGCATTCGGATCTGACGGAGCATCCTGGAAGTAAATGTTATCTGGAAACGTTCGATGAATGTCTGCATAACACACACACCACAACACTTTCTACAAATTAACTGCATGCAATGGAGTTGCAAATGCACATAAAATTACAACAACTCAACTACTCAAGCTTAAAGGCTAATTACATTTGACATATGTATAAATTTTACAAGAGGGAATAAGTATTTACAGATGAAACTAGAACAAATTTTAATTCTAGTAACCAATAATGCTTAAATTACAGTACAATATGGAAGATTATTGGGTTATGCTCCACAAAGTCTGTAAGTGTCTTAAACAGGGCATGATTGACTTTTCCAACACTTAATCCCAATGTAAGCAACTCATCACGTGCAGAATCCCTGTGAACGGGATGCTACTTAAATCTTAACAGTCTAACAATTCATTCTTATAAGTTATAATACACACCAGCGCCATTCAGACATAGATCCTAACGTCATAACAGGTCAAGGTCAACACAAAGGTTCTGTTAATTATCTTGCTCGAGATCTCAAACTGTACGAGTCTTATACAACATCACAGAGTAAATTCAGTTTTCAAATACATTGAAACAAGTCTTGTTGATTTACCCACTGGTTCAACATGCACAAACAATACACAATAATTAATCATGTGCACAGCTGACAACTTGAAACAACTGACAAAGTGTAACATAAGCCGTCAGTATTAAAAATAAACCCAAAAATACCTTGCAGTAATTACCATATTAAAGTGCAGCATAGCAAATGTACTCAGTACCACTCACACAGATTTAAAAGCTGGCAAGCTAAGCAGGATCTGCAATATTTTTATCTACAGAATGAATCAGATTGCCTAGACAAAAAAAATTGTTTGTGCCAAAGAAATAGAAAGGACCAGACAGGAGAAAATGGAGATTAACATCAGCAAGAGGCGACTAAAGTGGATGGGACATGTAGCAAGAACGAAACAGGAGAGAAGAGCAAAACAAGCAACAATTTGGACTCCAGAAGGAAGACGTGGTAGAGGAAGGCCAAGGAAGAACTGGATGGAGACTATACGAGAGGATCTGCAAAGTCTGGAGATGACATGGAACGATGCTGTTGAGATGGCGATGAACAAAGTGGATTGGAAAACTGCATTGCATGATTGCCTGATGTGCAGATCTGCACGGGAAGGACTAAGGTCTAAGATAAGGACATAGAAATAGGTCTGCAAAGCAAAACTCATGGCATTTGAATGCAAAAAGTTTTACTGCACAGTGTTGTAATGTAGCAGATAAAACGGCAAGAACAAAGAGGGAACCATGGAAATAACACATTATCAACTTCATTTTTCTTAGCTTCAACACATGAGGGCATGTGGCCAGTCCACTCGATCCTTCATTTCCTCTCACCAATTTTATATCATGAGAGCTAACAAAAGGTTACAAAATTGAATGCACAAACCTCATAGTAAATATCCAAGTGCAAATAAAACCTAAGTACTACATTATTATGCAAGATAATTAAGGAAATAAAAGAATTAATATATCTTTCGGTCCATTTCACTGACCAATTTTAATAACTTCAACTAGATCTTGTTCATGTGGACCATCCAACAGTTTCTTATAGAGGTCTGGGTTCTTTTGTCGTCTCTCCTCTGCTCCACTCATATACATCCAGACCTGTAAAAGTCAGCACCAAAATCAACACCTGTACCACCAAAGCCAGAGAAGCACTGCCATGCAAAATCGTAATCGTAATTATAATCACATGTCTATATCACACCACTTCAAAGAGAAACTCAGCCGTCACCTAATAGCAGTGAAAAATAGACAAATTGAAAAATTTTTGGTCCTACTCATTTTTCTGCATTTTTTAGTACATGGTAATTTTTTCCTCTCAAGTCTCAACACTAGCAATATATTACAATAACAGGAATCAACAACTAACATTCTGAAATTTAACAATGAAAACTCAAACAATGCTCAGTATTTTAATAGTAACCCTTACAAGTATAAGTTGAATAAAACATCAGTGAGACTCTTATACGACAATAATACCATGCTTAGATGATCAAGTATGTGACCAGCAATCTTTATAATCAAAGCAGCATGACTAGAAAAGATTATAATCACATGGACTGGTAAAATTCAACACTAAATTAATACAGAAAGTCAAAGACATGACATAACCAAAAGTGCCTAAAATAAAAAAATTAATGCTCAATAAAGGAAAACTCACTGTAGCTCTGTGCTCAGATGGAATTCCTTTTCTAACATAGCGTTTTACTAAAAGATTGAAACAATAAAACTATCTTCAAGTTACTCACACACAAAAGATAGGCATGATAAACTCTGTATAGAAATCATTTCTGTTCACTGGATCATATCCTTAAATGATGCTTTATCATCATCGTCACTGTCATCGTCACCACTCCGCCACCCCTACCATCATCATCAATTCATCATCATCATCGACAATTATCATCATTGATATATAATCATCATCATTATAGTCATTGGCATCATCATTTTCAGTCAGCTGCTGCTCAGTTAGCACATGAGTGCTACAAAAAGCCGATTTGGCAATTGTACAGATGACCCCTAGCTAGTTTCATCATCCAAACAGTTTGGCAAAATTCAGCAAATGCAATTTTTGTCTTATCTGATTCTTGATTATAAGACGGTTCTATATTATAAGTCTGCATCATTTAAGAATATAAAATCCCATTCTCAATACTGATGTACCATAATCCTATTGTGAAAAAACATTTATCTATTATTTACATAAAACACTGCTACAACATTTTAATGAGAGAGTGTACTAAACGCTAATGGGAAATAAATGCAGCTCATCACTAAAGTGTCAAACAATGAAGAATTTCTGCGCTTCTATCTTCAAACAAAATAATAACGTACGCAAAAACAAAGCCTCATTACTGATGCAGCCACCTGCTCAATGATTGATGAAAATGCCCTGTCACTGCCAGAAAGCATTGTAATCAACATGGATGGGCTTGGTTCTATAGCAATTCTGTGGATTTTTAGTAAAAAAATGTCAAACATCAAAATTTAACACATCACAAGGTTGTGTAGTTTTTAAGAATAACACAGGCAGAAACAATCATTGTGTAGTTTTTAAGAATAACACAGGCAGAAACAATCAAGCTAACCCTTTAACAACAAGAGTGTGATAAAAGTGATTGGGAAACCATTGCAGATTACCGTTAAAGTGTCGAGCAAAATGTAGATAAGTTACAAGGCCGTAGCCAGGATTTTATTTCGGTGGATGTTTACTTGACCGTGTGCAAGTCCACAAAAATTACTGACTAATGGGTTTGGAGAAACAACATAGCGGGTTCTGGACAGCCAATGCATTAAACACTACATGGTTCTTACATCATGTGCTAGAAAATGCATTATTTCATTTTAAAATTATTTCATTTCGGTGGGTGTTCAAACACCCAAAACATCCCCGTAGCTACGTCTTTGATAAGTTATTCAATGAAATTATAGAATATCATGTCACCTGGCACCTAGTCAGTCCACGATAATTCACTGGTCAGTAAATGACAACAAATCTAAGGTGGAAGAGCAAAAAAATGTTCTTATTCCTTGAATTGGCTTAAGTATTCACATTTGTGCTTCAGCCAAAACCTCTTTTGACCTCTGGGCCATGCCTCTTAAGAATTACACAAAGGCATATGGAATTGTGTGCATCACCTTTACATTTAAAATGACAAAACTTAGCACTGGAATAGGATGGCATATATAACTGTTGATTCCTTTTCAAGTATTGTTCTATCACAACTATATTTTACCCAACAGTAAAAAATGGTATATATATTATAAGTATACATGACTTCAGATACACGTTCCACATTTGCATAAATGCCCGCAATGATCATCAGTCAGTGCTTATTAACTATTTACAAACAGCTTGAATCATATCTTGAACACAATGACTAAGCAGCAAGCACATTTATACCAGTGGCCCAAAGTAGGCATACCAGTACATACTGAACCGGTAATTAACAGCAGCGGTCTAATACACTTACATTTACGAGATTTTGATACGGCTGGTTTCTGTCCGTCTAGCAGCGACGACCACTGCTGAGCACGATGTGTCAGGACAGAGAGATAGTGTGACATGAATTCCTCATATGTCTGAAAGTCATAATCCTCAGGACGCTCAAACCCATACGGATCAACCGTACTGCAACAGAATTCACACAAATAAAGACAACCCAGCAATCAACAACACTGAACAACGTATCCGTCATGGACCCTATTGGACACGGTCTGAAAAGCCCCGAGTTATATGACAAAACTATATGACATCAAATGTTTGGTATCAAAGAACAGCCGCAAGGTAATTTTGTCTTTCCACAGTATCGAATGTAATATCTTGATATGAAATAGTTATAGTCTGAGTGCCTAAGACATTTTGCCCAAACACTCGGGTGTCTGCCTTAAGCAGACACTACCTTGTGGAATGCTTCAAAACATTTGGTGGAGCCTAGATAGGTCCCGGACACTCACATGGCTTAGGGTCAAGGCTGAATTTCGGTCTCATGGTGTCTCGAAACAGGTTTTTAGAATCTTAGTCTCGTTCTTGGTCTTGGGAACCTTTGCCCTGGTCTTGTCTTGGTTTCAAATATTGACTTGCATAGGAACACTGCAGGCACTAACACACACTGATGATCATGATGACTGGGTCTTTCATCATGCATATAATGCTGTCCAATGTCAGTGGAGACAATGTACGTGGTCTTCAAAGTCGCCTTGCTTCCATGTGCGGCAAGTTAATATGCATGTCACATCGCAACCAAATACCAGCATCAATGCAACGAGATAAATCACGAGAAGCAACACTAGAGCAGTCGCTGATAAAGGTTTCATCAATGACAATTTCCATTCTGATGGAAAATTGAAGCCAAGCACCATAATTCCCAACATATATACGCACTCATGACAAACCACTCCAGGATGAGCAGTGCTAGCAGAACAGCTAAACAAGCATTACACTATGACTTAGTGGGAGATGAAGAGCTGATAACAGACTAATTGGCAGACAGAACAGAAGCAAACAAAGAGAACGCATTTGTTAGCAGCGCTGTGATGGAACTGTGACTGTCTAAAGGCTAACAACTACATCTATCAACTCCGCATCATCATCATCATCATCATCATCACCACCATCACCATCGTCGTCGTCGTCGTTGTCATCATCATCATCATCATCATCATCAGTTCCTGCTGACAGCCACTTTACAGCAAAAAGGTGCCAATAAAATGACCTCCATGTATATTCCTCAGTCATTAGTCAAGTGCAGTGCTGCACTCCCAGTGTTAGTCCAAGTCCTTTTATGATCTCATCTGTAATTATGTTCCATGCAATGCAGTCTTGGTCTTCCTTTGTTTATCTATCCTTCAAACCACCTTGCATGAGAGTGCATCGTGAGGATTCGATACACAGGCGCTCTCTCCAAAATGGCCAAACCATCGGAGTCTTCACTAACTGACACTGTTTAACACTTTAGCGACGAGTGGCAAGTGCATACTAAAAAATGTATGAAACACCATTCTCTCTCATCTCTAAAGGGTTAAAAAGAATTGCTCGGATGCCTGAGAACTGCCTTATGGCATCATATCTACTCTCTTGTAGTCTTGAAATTCCAGCAATTTTCTGCAGTTAACACAATTCCGTAAGGAGAATTCTTTTCTCATCTTGCTTTTGCATTGCTCAGCATTCTAATCGATACAGATGGGTTGTATCTTCATTTGATATGTTCTTCATTTTCTTTGTAATAATTCTCTGCCTATCAACAATTCCACATCCTGTTCATTTATCCAGATGAATGACAGTTAAAATGACAAAAGCATTATATAATGAGGTGAACTTGCAGACATGCTCCAGCAGCGGAGATTGAAAGAAAACTGTCAAATTCTTTTCCACATTTACCAAGTGTGTACATTAGTTAAATACGAGAACTTTATCCCAAATGGTTCTGATTAGCCACAACATGAAATTTTGACTCCATTGATGTAGTGTGTGATATCCAGACAATTTTGATATTATAGGGGTTGCATACATGATCAGACTGCAAATGAAAGAGCAATCGGAATAAATAAGCAAAATTTACTCAATTTCAACTTGCTTTACAGAACAGAATAATCAGATAATAAGTTCACTGCATGAAACATTGATGAAGCACATGTCTTAGTATTGCATGTCTACCTTGCCCTGTCATAAAACAAACACAGCTGTTCGGATGAGTGATAATGGAGCAACACACCAGTCAGTCAATATCCAGATGACGTTAAAAAACAATAAATCAATAATCTATTGTTAGAACATCTCATTCCACATCAGCATCAATCGTTTGCGAATGATTTCCTGCATCGTGAACACAGTCTCTGATTGCAGAATAAAGAAATCTAATGAAATACGTCAGTCAATCAGTCAAGCAGATGTTGGTCAGCAGATGGTTCTGTTCTGTGCCTGTCTGTCTATCCGTCTGTCTATCCATCTGTCTATCTGTCTGTATATCTGTCTGTCTATCTATCTGTCTGTCTGTCTGCCTATACATCTGTCTATCCATCTGTCTATCTGTCTGTATATCTGTCTGTCAATCTGTCTGTCTGACTATATTTATGTCTATCTATCTGTATGCTCATATGTCTGTCTTGTGGTGTGCTGAGCAGCATTAGCTCCGCTCAAATCAAGCAAATGTTTGCAGCAAGATGTATGAGACATTAGCCAGTGCTATCACTTCAAAGCCTTATTCAGATGCAGTACAGAGACGCAGTTCACTTAGTGACCTGCCACGACAACAGAAGGCTTTTCTCAGAAACAAAATTAGATTCTGTCATTTGCATCATTACAACTGATATTTTATTCATGATTTTTATCATATTATCGTACAAAGCAGTTATTAGAAATGAAAAAAATGAATAAAAACTGAAATCATGTCATTTTACAAAGAAAAAACAGAATTTAAAAAATTATTTGCCTTTGTTACATCTTGCACTGCATTCTAAAAGTAAAAGCATTGTTGATGCGATTCAATTTCAATCAGCAAATAACACAACTTCATTAGTAAACACTAACAACAAGCATCTACAACAACTATTTCATTTCTTGTAAGTCTGACAAGAAATTTAGAAATATTGTCAGAGCAGAGAATACAGCTTCTTAATAAAACAATGCCAATGATAAATGAAGAAATTGAATCTAAAATGGAAAATGCTCTGTGGACAGGAGTGGTTACAGCAACTAGCCACCATGGATGATGGCTAAGAACAAGTAGCAAGTAAGGCAATGCTGCATTAGACCTACAATATTCAGTAGTTCAGTACCTCACAGATTTCATATTATCGAAGACCAAATGGCAATAGACAGGACTCTCCAACTGCCTTCATATGCTTAAGTCACAACATTGAAGTCACCAACTTTTCTATCCATGCCCCATGGCTTAATTAAAACACCCAGCATGAGGAGGGAAGTTCTGTTCTGTTCCAGAAAAGAGACTTATAGCATATAGCATGACGTTCCAATCAGTGCCTAAAGTGTGGAAAAATAAGTGCCTGGACGCCCCTTACTTCTCCAAAAGAAGCGCCTGGACGCCCCTTACCTTTACAGTCTGTGCTCGCCAATAAGTGACTGGACGATGTTCAGATTTTAAAACAAGTGCATGAACGCCGTCCATGACCGTCCAGGCACACTTTAAGCCCTGGTTCCAATGCTTTTAAACTTCCCAATATCCAGTTGCAGGGTCCGTTAGGGGTGTCTGAGCACTAGTAATGTCCATACCAGGCACGCATGCGCACACACACACACACAAAAACACACACAGTCACACACTGCACATAGAATAAACACACCAGTTGCACACCCATAGTATTACAATACACAGGCCCTGCACATTCTAGTGCGGGGCAGCAGCCAGTCCCAAGCCAAAATGTATAGAGTTGATATCCTGTCAATACGGCATTGGCACTACAACATGTAAGCCTATTTAAAATAAATAATGCAAAAGTATGGGCATTCGCATATAGGGCTAGAGGGGCACTTGCCCCATGGAAAATTAACATCAATTTTTTAACAACTCCACTTAGTTTTTGACAAATTTCTTTGCGCCAAGGCACTAATGATAAGGAATCTAAGGATTCACAAAGTGAAACGAAGAAATTTACATGTGGACACCTCTGTGAAAAAAATCCATGTTCTAAATTTCCATGCTCCGGCTTTGCGTTTTTTAGCGCTTGCTAAAAAATTCACTGTGACCAATGTGTGCAATCTCTCCTGCAAAACTGTATGTGTTCACCCATGTGCAAAACTGAATCAAAATGGGTTAATGAATGCAAAATGCAAACCAGGCTTTTAACACTAACAGCCTACTATGAAAGCAATAACTATGTTTAATCTATGATTTGAATATCTGACATCTAAATTAGGATGCTGGTAGAATCTATTGAAATGTTTTAGAATTCTGAAACTTTGTTTGTCTCTATCTTCCAAAACATTTCGAAAATTTGAATCCAGCTAGATTTATATGTTTATTTAAAAAAAGAACAAATATTATATAGCACCCCTTCAAGGCACAGTTTAACTGTGCTGCAGCTGTGACTCATTCTTTCCAAAATCACAGTATCACATTTATGCAGCAGATTGACTACATAACCACGGACAATTTCAACAAAGTAAAAAATAATTATAGTCACCGGCGCGGAAGTGCGGGCCCAAGACGGCTGCCTCACTCGCCTTGCCCTAAGGTCGGGCAATACATTTGATGCATATTCAAAATAGATGATTGGCAGATGAAGAGCATATATATACACAGGGTAACACAGCAGAATATGCAAACCAATTTCACGTCTTGATTTTACAAAAGACTTTAAGAAACATGTTCTTAAAAATAGGAGAGACAAATGTAATGCATACAACTGATACGATCACATAAAGGTGCATGGAAAAATTATGAGGAAGTTGTCATGGAGACCAACGAACATGTCGCCTTTCACATAAAATACCATTGATGTATAAAATTTTCTGAGTCAACCACTTCAATGACAATTTCTTAAGTGCTTAAAGCCATGTTTACTTTTACTGTTATATAGCAGTGGCAGCACCGCCTATACTTGTGGTAAGGTTTTTTTAAAGTGGTACAGCAATAAAATATTTTTGCTGCATCACTTTTTGCCTGCTAAAAGCTAGTGAATACTTCTAATCAATTTAAACATGTATATGGATTACCAGACATGGTACGAAACACTCATTAATTATATGGGGAAAGAGTCAGCTTCTGGTTCCATATCCCAGATTCCTATTTTGCCATCACAACTTTTTAAATCACAGCAACAGGCTGCAACACCATTGTTACATGTATAGGCACTTTGGCTCTGCAACACTAAACATCACTGCCAATGCCAGAGCTGAAATATTGAATCACTATCCTGGAGTATCTCCTCTAATTCACACTCTGTCAACAGGCCCTTGGCAACCTGGGTACTCACTAACCCAAACCGCATGCTTAGCTGCATTCAGGCCAAAACAGAAACCAACCTACCATAAATGGATTGCTTAGTCACAGACTCATGGTATAATAAAGACGAGCAGGGCCTAGGACAGGATTTGGAGGCCCAGGGCCACAACTAATTTTCAAGGCCTTATCATTCAAGAATCTACGTCGAAATTCTGGATTGCTATGAGATCCTGCCCCAATGTCAATATGTCTCATAATATTTGAAAGATTTTAAAAGAAAATTATTTGAATTAGATCAGGGCCGTGTTTAACATAGGTCCATTCGGTGCGGTGCACCGAATGCCCCCGAGCCGAGAGTTTTGTTACCACTGGCCAAATGCCTTTTGCGAGTCTCAGTGCTACTTAAACCTGTTGTAAAAATCAGTGAATGTTAGAAAACATTGATTTCACTAAGTTCGCCGACGTTGCGTGCTTGCTTGCTGACAGTGCTTAAAGTGTGGAAAAATAAGTGCCTGGACGCTCCTTACCTTTCCAGTCAGTGCTGGCCAATAAGTGGCAGGACGGCGTTCAGATTTTAAAATAAGTGCATGGACGCCGTCCATGACCGTCCAGGCACACTTTAAGCCCTGCTTGCTGACCCTCCACAGCCGACAAACCACGTAGGCTAGCCTATTGAACATCGGATTTTTGTTAAACGGCTAATCTTGTGAAACTGCCGAACGGCATTTTGCCCTGCTGAAAAACTTTGCACCGACACTCGAAGACCCTTAAACACGGCCCTGAATTAGATCTGTCTGATTCATTATCAATTGTTAAATGCTGTACAATAACATTTTTGGTTCAAAACTCCATTCTCTGTCACGTTTGTTACAGTCGTCAACGTCTCTTGAAGGGTACTTTCTGTTTGTGATGAATTTATTTCTCGAAGATCTTCAGTCTGGCTGAGCTCAGCCTATAGGCTAACTATTATCAGGATGTGCAAAGAAATTTGAAATTTTCAGCTTGCTGAAGCAGCTTCCTTTTGTCGAGCCAATTTCTTTCGTTTCTCATGTCCACTTTCGAATGATCTCTTCATCTTTCTGTATGAGATTAAGCTAAAATAATATTTATAAGCTTATGTAATATAATAGACTAATAGTTAGGGGAGTTATAGGGGGAATATTTGATAATTTTTCAATAAAATTGACATTGCAGTCAATTTTGTCAAATTGACTGATATTGTAAAAACTGTTTTGATGTAGATTAAATATCAATTTCATAAGTTAAAAACAAACCCCCTAATCGTGCCCTCATCGGCCTCGTTCCCCTCGAATTAGTCCACCACCCCATTCATTTTCTACACTCTCCCAAACTCAAACTCCTGGCTACACCACCACACTAAGAGACTAAGAAAGTAAGAATATGTATAGGCCTATAGTATAGTGTACTGTGTAGGCTACACTATCCACAGGGTATCAGATGATAAGAACAATATATATATATATATATATATATATATATATATATATATATATATATATAATATATATTCAAATTAAAAATTATTTATGTTAGAGTTTTTGACTTATGACTATGAGTACTAGCGAGTTACGATAGAGTTTAGACTGTTGAGTGTTGACAACTTTTCAGTTTTACAACTAATAACAGATTTATGAAAAATTTGTCTACAGTTTTTTACCGTTTGCAATTATTTAACGTCAACGATTTCGACCCGAAATTATTAGAATTTGTAGCCAATAGCGCAGGTGGCAGGTACCACACAGCGGTGGGGCGCGGTGGTGTAGTGGTGGCGTCGTTGCCTTGAAGCCGGAAGGCTCGAGGTTCGAATCCACCTCAAGTCGCCACGTAGGTACCTTGGGCAAGTCCTTCACTTGCAAATGCTCAGCACTTCGGCGTGAAACTCCGATGTAGTATCCGCTCTGCAGTCGGGAGCGCCTCTGAGTGGATAGCTTGAAGGGGCGCTATTACAAGTGCGCATACAAACAAAAAAGCAAAGCATAAAGAATAAGGGTACTATAATTTTAATTCACCCTTTTTTTTCGATTTAATTTCGCCAACTTCTAGTTTGTCCAGAACCCTTTTAATCGATCCAGCTTCTGCTTAGACAAGAATTTGTTCAATAAATCCCTTTTCTATTTTGTCAGTATATATTTTTCATCAATTTTACATTGAAAATTATTCTTCATCAATCCAGCTTCAATTTCAGCAGAATGACTGCACTAACCCTAAAACTAACCCTAACCGACCCTCACGACGCCTAACCTGAGCCCTAACCGACCCTCACGCGCTAAATCCCGCTTCTACTTCGTGAGGAAATCTTTTTCATCGAATTTCTATTTCTGTGGGGTCGTACACGAAACCTACATCGACACGCTAAAATAAATAAAAAGGGTGAATTAAAATTATAGTACCAGAAAATTTACTCTCTATGAGTCACTACAAATTAAAAACTCCGGTTATATTCTATAATGACTCGGTAGACATTCTAGAATGACTCGGTAGACACCAAGAACTAACGTTGAAGCGTTGTTATCTTTAATAAATCCAACTTCTAGTTTGCCGAGAATCCTTTTAATCGATCCAGCTTCTCTTTAGGCAAGAATTTGTTCGATAAATCCCGCTTCTATTTCGTCAGGAAATATTTTTCAGCCATTTTTCATTGAAAATTATTGTTCATCAATCCAGCTTCAGAATGACTGCACTAACCCTAAAACTAACCCTAACCGACCCTCACGACGCCTAACCTGAGCCCTAACCGACCCTCACACGAAAAATCCCGCTTCAATTTCGTCAGGAAATATTTTTCATCAAATTTATAAAAAAAAGGGTTATTGTGACTAACCGCTCGGTAGGAAGTAAACAGTATGGCGGTCACAGATACACGCAAAATAGAGCGGCCTCAACTCCGGCGATCGATAGCCCAATGTTTCCGCGCGAAACATTGGGGTCCCGCTTCAGTCAGTGATGTTGTGTGAAGTAAGTAAGTAAGTGATGAAGGTATTTCTAGATCTGAAATAGAAGTCGGATTGATGAAAAAACGCTTAAGTAATGGAAGCTGAATGATGGTATTCTTATATTTGAAATAGAAGCTGGGTTGACGAAAATAACAAGCGAGAAACAGAAGCTGGGTTAATAAAATTATTATAGCTTAGATTGGAGCAGGATTGATGAAAATGTTCTTGATTAAATTAGAGCTGGATGGATAAGCATCTTGTTAATTAAATAGGAGCTGGATTGATTAAAATGTTTCCGATTAAATTGGAGTTGGATTGATGAAAAATAATCATTATTGAAACAGAAGTTGGATTCATAAAACAGCTGATGCAATTGAAAAGCTGGACTTTTACTTACCTACTTATTTTTGCCTGCTGTCTTATTGCACCATTGACTATTAAGCGGAAAATTGGGCTATCGATCGCCGGAGTTGAGGCCGCTCTATTTTGCGTGTATCTGTGACCGCCATACTGTTTACTTCCTACCGAGCGGTTAGTCACAATAACCAAAAAAAGTTACTTGCTACCGAGTCATTATAGAATATAACCAAAACTCCCTAAAGATATGTTGTTTAAGAACTATAGGCCTATAGCGAGGCGTGGAATATGTGGTCAGTTAGATTACTTGAGATCGGTAGCTGCCGAGAATAGCAGCGGGTGCAGTTTGAGGATGATCGACAACCACGGGATGACAGAAGAGCCCGTGAAAATACAACGGGTGGAGGTTTGAAGAAAGCAATCAATTAGACTCTGCTTTCATGGATTGCCGCCAAACATGCGATTAAAAATTAGGAGCGATATGGTGCTATCCTGGCTGGCGACAACTCAGGCAAGTAGTTTGGATAAGCTGAGGAAGCTTTATAACTAAAGTGGACTCCAGGATCAGAAAAGGGAATTACGGTAGTGAAACTGGGAGGTAGCGATGACAGTCATAATAAACGTCTACATGAATATCAGCAATGTAATCGTTGTAATCCATTGAGAACAGCTATGAACGCCTACCCTGCATTAGATTTGGCCATTTCTCGTTTAAATCAGTGGCTGTCCGCTAGAGCAATCATGATCGACACACACCCACCACTCGACAATTCATACCAGTCTACTCGATTCGCAAAACCGAAATAAAATGTTTTCACCGCAGTCGCATTTTAACGGAATGGCAATATGACCAGAATCCTTACGCACAACACATTATTTTACTGGACCACGTGCGCCACATAGCGTTCGCCAAGAGCAGTCGTTGCAGTAGGTTCGTGACTATAACGTGACACACGTCTAAAGTAAGAAATCTATTTATAAGCTAGTTATTTAAATACAGGCCCTTATTCTTTTAAACTGCCACGATTTCTTCCAAGAGTAAGCAGTATTTAATATGGCCTGAAGGACCTGAACGATTTAAAACCATGAGGAATTGGTGGTTTCATAAAAGCGAAGAGCACAATATTTGCAGATCAGGCATCACTTTTCTTGACCCCCTCCCTCCCGAGTCAATGGTAATTTAATACAGACCCAGAACAATGAAAAATTACACCGGACAGACCTTGGAAGACACTCCCCTCCCTCAACTGCTTTATCTGTTCCTAGCTCATGTACTGATATATTTTATGGCCATTTGAAAACTCACCCTTTTGCCTGAACTGGAGCATGTTTGAATATTTACCATTAAGCCTCTACATGCATGGCAAGTTAAAACAATTCAACACAAGGCTAACTGTTGGTTTCAAGTTTTTAACTCGCCAAATTAGTTTAATTTCCTTACAACTAAACCACGCCATTGCACACACAAAGAAACAAATCCTTTCTCACTTGAATCATTGGTTGTACTGTAAAGACTTCATGATCAATTTTCACTATAATTAAGATTCATTTGGTGATGTACAGTTGCCCCGGTATGTTCAGTGCCTTGCAAACGGAAAGTTGCGGGTTCGAATCCACCTGAAGTCACCACTGAGCAAGTCCTTCACTCGCAATTGCTCATGTGTTTGGCATGAAACTCAAATTCAGTGGCCAACTGGTCTTGCTGTAGTCGGGAGTACCTCGAGTAGTTATCTTGAAGGGCACTATAACACGTGCCCATGGTGCACACTGTACTGGAACTGCTACCACGAATTACTATACCTAGACCTTTTCCCACTAATGAGTGACTACCTTAACAAAATAGTGAAGTATTGCATCATTACTCAAACTACGATCTTGTAGCCATCAATGGCTATAACGAACCAGCCATCCACACTTCAAAAGTAAAATGCCTTTGATGCTGCTCAACTTCAAATACATACATCACATAAAACAATTTGCCCCAACTTCAATTCAATTTTCGTTTAATCAGCACTTCAGGCTGGCTGAACGCAGCATGTTAACTGAACTCAGAAAGTAATTTTTGGTTGCTGGCAGGGATTAAAGTGTGGCTGTGTGGCCATGGATGGCATCTATGCACTTATTTTCAAATATCAATATCTCCCTCCCACTTATTTGGACAGCAGAACCTGGAGAAATGATGGGCGTCCACCACCTTCTTTTCTACACTTTGAGCACTGGTTACTGGATATGCATGTCCATACATGCAAAAAAACACCAGTGCAAGTCTTGTAACAATTGGATCCTCTAATGAAGTCATGCACAGAAGCAAGTGGTACAAACACAGATTTTTAGACATCCTTTACAGTCCAGAGACATTTTTTAGGAAATCCAGATCATAGCCTGTATCAGGTCATTGAGTTTCAGTGTTGATGGCAGATAACTTTTGCCTTGAATAGTTTTTCAAACACCAGGCAGTCAACTAAGAGGTCATTTATATAATTATTAAGCATGAAATTTTTTACATTTTCAAACCCCTCATCGTACATCAGTGGCGTAGCCAGAAATTTTTTATGGGGGGGTTTTATGGCCGGAAACCGTTTTTTGCTATTTTTTCTTACTTAAATGGAAAAATAACCTTAAAAAACTTTTTTCTGAGCCAATGGGGGGGTTTAACCCCCGAAACCCCTTGCCTACGCCACTGTCGTACATTTTGTTGATCCCTCCTATGTGTACATACAAAAAGGCTTCTCTACCTTCCCCCTTACAAAGGCGATTTACCTAAAGTCATCTATGAAACATATATTTTACCATAGGGCATAGGCTAGCATTCATTTTTTGTTAAACATCATATTTGACAGCTAAAATTTGTCAATTTTACTTTCCACTTGCAGAGGCTGCCACGCACTGTGTTCTGCTGTCTATAGTGACTTAATGGTTCCTTTCACTCGCTCCATGACAATGGAATTCTTTCTCTGTGGTTGGTCCAACAACCTAGAATGAGCTTCCCTGGACTGCGACACCTCCCAAACGGTTCACAGTGCGACAAACTGTTGAAGACTGCTTTCTTTTTTCGCTTTATCTCGCCTGGAGCCACTCTGAATAGCTAGAAGAGACTCTACATAAATTCTGACTGATTGATATACATACAAAGGACAAAAGGCTTGAAACGGTTAAATATCTACAACTGTAATTCATCCCAAACATTAGTACTCAAAAACTTGAAAACAGAGATTTAAATCATATTTCCACATTTTATTTTTTCTCATTCTGTTTAAAATCCGGTATTGTAGCTGTTGGATGAAGTACATATTGTTCCTGTTTGACTACACTTTTACTCCTTCTCAGTTGCCTTGCCCGTCACCTGCTTTGTACCACGTAGACGACCAGTACGCCTGGCAGCAATGAGACCAACCTATGCGAACAAACATTGCATCATGGATAAGTGAAAACTCACAGTACATAAAAAATAACTGACACTGCACTGAAATCTAAATAATTTTTTAAATACAAATGGGTCATTCCATGTCAAATCAACCAATTTTTTAACATTTTCCCACCTTCAACTTTAGATTGCACATTTCTTGCACGCACATTTTCTGATATCAGTCAGGCAAATTCAAGAAAATACAGTTTGCGAGATCTGAGATGGCATATTGGCAGCTGTCCCATGGAGTCTCTACTCAAGACACAGTCATTATAATAGGCTCAGTAGGTTGCCAACAACTTGCTGAATACAGCAGTGAAAACCCCATGCCTCTACCTGCAACGCTTCTTGAGATATTTCATGTTGAATATAGCCGCAGAGAACATTTCGTGAATTCGGATGCAAATTTTCGCCTACCCGGCCTCACTTTAAAAAATCATATCTCGGTCAAATTTTGAAATATTTTAATAACATTTTTGTTTTTGTGCTTGGAAATGGTGGATAAACAAATGATAAACTTTTCAGCAAAATCTAAAGTTGAAGGTGGGAAAGTCTGGTTGATCTGACATGGAATGACTCAAATGGCAAAAGCAAACATTTAAAAAATCAAACTGCAACCAGATGCAGACAAAATAATGGCTTGTGGAGGTGTTCCACCATCAGATATGTGCTTGGTCGATTTATCAGAGATGACGTAAGTCACCTATAAATCAGATTTGTCATCATGCGGAACACTAAGGCACCACCAGTTTATAGACATTAGACAAGTTAGTAAAATTGCTAAGTAAACTGAAATATGTCAAAGCCTGTGTACTTAAATTACTTTAAAAATTTTAATTGACTCCCAATGATAACAAAATATTAAAACTAACAACTTAGAGCAAAAGAGAGCACAGTAGCAATCTTACCTTTCTACCAGCACTCTTGTCACGAGCAACAGTCGATGCTTTACCAATGTGCTGGTGATTACCACCACCATGGGGATGCTCAACAGGCTGTAGTAAAAAAAAAGCATCTTGGATAAGAAACAGTATCATATGTCGTCACTACCTTAGATTAATTTAAGCCTATTCCAAATAACCTATTTCAATAGCACTAGAAAGAATTTAGATATCAAAGTTATTTCCAAGTTTGTTAGCTCAGACTAGTGAAACTCAACATTTCATAGTACAGAGAGGGCAAGTTTATCATCAGCGCTAACAATTTTTAAGCAGTCACAAAACATTCAAAATAATGATATAACAATCAAGATGTCCATAATCTTCTTCAACGTATAAGCAGTACACTTAATTTACTTACAAATTTTTACTTTATAGTTTGCAAATCTTCCAAATAACCAATTTCAATAGCTCTCGAAAGAATTTAGATATCAAAGTTATTTCCAAGTGTGTTAGCTCAGACTTGTGAAACTCAACATTTCATAGTACAGAGAGGGCAAGTTTATCATCACCGCTAACAATTTTTAATCATGTACAAAACATCCAAAATAATGATAAAACAATCAAGATGTCTATAATCTCCTTCAACATATAAGCAGTATACTTAATTTACTTACAAATTTTTACTTTATAGTTTGCAAAACTTGTGCTCCAAAAAGAACAAACAACGATCAACACACACAAAAATTATATTTATTCTTTTTAGTTTATTGAATTTTAAAGTTTCAAGAGAAGTCAACAGAACTTTTTGTCTCAGAGAGAACAAAATCGTCATTGCTCAAGTGAATTATTTATCAGTTGTAAGCATAGTATAACCGGGGCATGTGACCCCTCATTAATTGAGCAGGGAAAATCCATGAAAAATCCAGAGTAGAATTTGCTTAACCCTTTAATGCCGAGATGGTAGTAAATGGTATGGGAAATCCTATACCCTTCGGCATTAAAGGGTTAAATACTAAAAACTTTAAAAATACAAAAACCTAAAATACTATAAGAAATTATGTCTTCTGTTGTAAAAATAAAGATTAATTGATTTAGATCTTCAATAGCATCAAGACTTCAATGTGAAACGAAATTAACAGGTAAACAAAACGCACTCACGTCATATGTAATTATGCAACACAGAAATCACACATGATGTCATCTGGTCAATTGTCCTAAAGTGACTTGCCACCAACCAGGACATAACCGCCATGGGATGGTATAAGTAATTTTTTACCAAAAAACATTTACTGCAGGTAATTGCATGCATTTTAATAGACGCATTTGATGAATGTTCTCTGTTTGAAAGGTTTGTTAGCTCAGAATAAAAAATCATCGCATTATCAGAGAGGGCAAGTGTATCATCATTGCTAACTTAAAACCTTCATGAACAAGATAATATCCTACACGCCATGAGAAAGTTTGCGAGACAAATTTTTCTTAAAACTTACGTTCATGGCAACACCACGGACTTTAGGCCAGCAGTTTCTCTTGGCCTTGTACTTGTGGTAGGCTCTGCCAGCCTTCAGCATTGGCTTGTCAATACGACCACCACCGGCAACAATACCTTAAACAATAGAAATACAATTCCATAAAAAAGGCTTTGGTTTAATGAATAAGTGCAAGTAATCATGCTCCATGCAAGTCATTGCAGTAAGCCAGCAACCCAAAATTGAACCAATCACCCGTTTTGGTTGTGGACATGAATACATCCATGGACATTGATGATCGCACATGCAACATAAGATATTGACTGAGCACTGTACCTGATGTCTGCCAGAAACCATGCTATGCAGTTGTTGAGACATTTATGAAGCAAGATTTATAATGAAACTAGCAAAGAAAACATGCAAGTGTTGATGTGAATGTCACATCATCTTAATACAAGTTCTACAATTTTTAAACACAACTTCAAAAACCAATGTAAACCAGACATAATAAGCTCAGACAACATAAAACACAGCATAAGGTTCAGTTCAAAGTGAAGAAATTGTTTTAGTCATCATTGCTTAATCAGCTGTCTGGCGTTTTTTAACTATGTCCAAGCCCTAAATTACTTTCATGCAAGATACAATTAAAAAATGCAGCAATGGCCTGCCAAGAACTTTTACAAAAAACTCTTGTTACATCTAAAACAAAAGATAATATCCTACTATTCTACCGACTGCGCCTAAACCCAACTAAGACTAAATTTATCTGGCTGGGCAATCGTAAGCAACTTGCTAAAATTGACTTCGATGCACTTGCTTAATGTGATTGAATTCCCCACTTACACTTTCTCAAATACGGTCCGTGAGCTTGGTGTCCTGTTGGACCAAGAGCTCACATTTGCTCCTCACATTCACCGACTTACTCGAGACTGCTACTATCAATTGCGTCAGCTTCACACAATTGCTCGTTCACTGACATCTAGTGCTGTCACCACTCTGGTCCATTCCTTCATTACTTCCCGTCTTGACTATTGCTCGTCACTCTACTCTGGCCTCCCATCCAATCGAATAATGTGCTTAAACAGAGTCTTACGCTCTGCAGCACGTTTAATTGGACATATCCCTAAATTTGATCATGTGTCCAGCTATATGCTGGAGACATTACACTGGCTTCCTACTCGGCAGCGCATTGAATTTAGGATCGCTGCCCTAGTTAGGCAATGCCAGCTTGGAATCGCCCCACAGTACTTGCAAGAGCTTTGTTGCTCCACTAGTATCCTAGACCACCGCCCCCTCCGCTCTGCACAGAAGGGATTGCTATTGGTCCCTTTTGCACGAACTGCAACGATGCAGCATAGAGCCTTTTCTGTGATCGGCCCAGTTGTGTTGAATGAGCTTCCACAGGAACTACGTCTACTTGCTGGGGTTATTACTGGAACATTTTTTACTAAACTCAAAACTGTCCTTTTTTGCCGTGCTAGAGTCGGGAGCGCTTCTGAGTAGTCGCCTTGAAGAAGCGCTATATAAATTCTTGAATGAATGAATGAATGAAAAAGATTTAAGTGTGTTGTTCGAATGTCACATCACGCCAGATGAACAGCGCTGTTACTTACCAACCATCGCCCGGTTGTTTGATGGAATAGTTGTCTTGGTGCCAGAAGGCAACTTGATTTTTGTTTTCTTGGTTTCAACGTTATGTGCAATAACAGTTGCATAGTTGCCAGATGTGCGTGCAAGACGACCACGATCTCCTGTCTTCTCTTCAACACAGCAGATAACAGTACCTTCTGGCATGGATCCAATTGGCAGAACATTTCCGACCTGGAGGTTGGCTGTAGATAGATTCATAACATAAACAAATTAAGCACACCCATGTTACATTTCCAAATTCATGCTTCAATTTTTAATTAGCTTCTCAACTTTAAATGTCACACATTTTAAAACTCCAAATATTCACTGCAATGCATATTACACAGGATATATAAAACAAATTAAGAATAAGTCAATTTTTACTACTATCAAAAATTTGGTTATTACCATTCTTACAAAAATTCAAATAGCCAGACTGCAGTTCAGAATGTGTATTTCAACAAGGTAATTCAGGTCAAAGTGAAGAAATTTTTGTATTCATCATAACACAGTCTGTTTCGCATAAATATATTTGCAAGCTTTCATTATTCACAATTGCTTTGTATTAAATATGTAACCATTTTTGAGTTACTTGTCAGTAAACCCTCAGAATATTTGCTAATAAAACACAGGGCAATACTTCAAAACTCACCCTTCTTTCCGCAGTACAGAAACTGTCCAGTGTGCATTCCTTCCGCAGCAATGAACGTCTCTGTCCTCAGCTTATAACGGTATGGGTCACGGAAAACAACTTTGGCCAATGGAGCACCACGGCCTGGATCATGGACAATATCCTACCACCAAAAAGGTAAAACAAACATAATCAACCTGATCAATTAGAAGTATATACCATGTAAAAAATACTAAAATATCATGTCATTAGCTCAGAAATACCACTAAATTGGCCATCAAATAAAAATCAGGCACATGTGTATCATCACAGCCAACAACTTCTTTTGCATATATTTTTTAATACATTCTTCAATTTTTATCACTATATTATTGATGCAACACAAGTTTTAACAAATACATTACAAAGTATATCTTACTTCATTAGCAGAGGAAGACCCACAAAACAGGTTTGACAAGTTTTATGGCTGTTAATTAGCATGTAAAAGATTTTCTAGATCAACTTTTAAGACTGCACGTGGCAATTGGACATTCTATGCTTACTTTCATTAACTATATAAGTGGCAAACGGTTGCAGAAACTATAAAATTGTGCTTGGTTGTTGCGACCGATGATGAACTATTGTAAGATTACGAGCAAGACTCACCTTCACAACACCTTTAATGAATCCATGGCGTTCAGCGAAGTCAACAGCTCGCAACTTGGCGGCTCCCTTGCGGTTTTTAGTGTGGGCCTTGAATATCCCACCTGCTCCCTTACGCTGACTCCTGATAACTCGACCCATTTTCCTAAAAATTGTTTCATAACAATATTTATATAGTTCTAACACCAATCGTATCATGCATTTATCATCCAATTCATACAGACAAGTTTGTTCGAATTCAATGAATTTCATCAACGCCTTACACTATCAACCAGTTTATCGCTCTCTTGTCATTTGCAACCTTTTCAGTAGAAAACCTTATTTAATTTTTCAAACATCATATTATTGGAGTTAATGCTTTTATTTTATATCAAAATATGCCCTAATTTTCATGAATTAAATAATTAAACGCAAGACACCAGCACGTTGATGCGACAACTCACACGCAAGAATAGTAATCAAACTCCGCAAAACAAAAAACAACACACTTAATAATTAGACATTTCAAGCCTAACACAACGTAAGACCTAAATGCCGTGAAAATTCGGTCTGGATGAAAAGGAATACTTATGGATTTTAATGGATTTTTAGAACGCATGAACTACCCACTCACTTGGTCCTTATCAAGCAAGCAAAGGAAGACACACGTCAAGACTTAGGAGCAAGAGACACCGGAAGTTATAGTCTGGTCACTTTAAGTCATTCGTGTTATAGCGCACAGCTTGAGCACAGTAATAAAATAAAATTTATTTATACTGGCACAAAAGTGCAATGCATTCCGTTGGTAATTAGTTATTAAACACTTTCTAAGATAAATTTTAATGTAATTGTGTGCTGCTCAGACATACAGAAATCCAAATACATGGGAACGATGTTGATCGTTTCTGTGAATTCGTATTCGTAATCGTAATCTCCAAACTTCTAAAGCGCTACTCGAAAGCCAAGTGCGGGGCATCAGCTTATTCACGAGCTCTGCGTTGTGTCAAATGGGTTGTCCGTATAAGAGTAGCCTATAGGTAGGCCTACATTACATTACATAGTCCCAAGGTGGTCCGTGTCGAGTTAGCATATAATTCTTTGGTTCTTGGGCTAATTCCTCCAGTCCAACGATGGGAAAGATAAAGGCCTAGCAGGACTTTTATATAGAAATATGGCGAATAAATTATGCTTGTAAGAACAATATGATAGTATAGTAATCTAAAATTTCCATGTAACCTAATAATGTGCCTGCATGCAGTGTGACATCTAGAATGGGTCTAGTCAATAAGCAAAGATATTAGGTTACTGCTAAAGCATTGACATAGCTGCCTCGTGCACTATCTGCGCCCACACATAACAGAGAACATAAGCTCGACGTCATTGCCAGATTTGTTCGTGGTTCTACCACGACAACAAACATCTTGAAACCCTCCATGATCTTACAACTCTTACCCCAACTCACCCGATCTTCCAACTTCCAGTTCTCGACCTGAACCCCACCTACACTATCAGCTGTTCTGCCACCTCTGACCTCTGATCCTTTGGTAATGAGAGCAACTGTTGTCGGGACTCGGCTCACCTAAAAATCTGTTATCCACAAACTGTGCTTAAGGCAGTTATCAGGCCTATGCATGACGAAAGAGACTTTCCGCTTTACTATTACATTTAAACCCGTAGCTTAGCCTGTCCGATTTTAAATCTGGCTTTAACCTCAAATACCCACGATTAAGAGCAATTTGACTGAACTGTAAACTATTTTTAATTGGGTATTAAAACAGCGCTAGATAATAATTATAAATGCACTTCGCAACAATGGCGGCGGTCTTAAAGAAACGGGCTGTTGCTGAATTTACTCAGGTTCTTCAGGTCCGTCCATAAAAATTTATGCTGTCAATAATTGTGTCAACTATTTGATTCTTTAGGATTTTATTTCAACATTATAATGTGTTTTTTGTTAGTTTGAAACAATAGTGGATGCTTACTGTTAAGCGTGCCGGTGCTACGACTGCGGCCCGAATCCCCGAAACCCGAATTGCATGAAACGAATATCGACGGTCTCGCCGAAATCGGTTTTCTAAATGCGACACACGCAACCTAATGATTTTTAGACATTAAAACTGTCAACGGTACAGGTATAGAAGTATGCATGCGCTCCGAACGTCAAATTTGTCTTGATTTCCTATGTATATGTACGTGTGTATTCAAACGCGCCTATTCCCAATGTTCTAGAACGTTCCTGCGATTTTTTATATTTTATCGAAAATCTTCACAAACCATTGCAATTTCGTATTTAAATTCAAATTCACTGCAATGAAAGTTCACTCTCGCTATGTGTATACACATTTCAATGACGTCATTGAAATGTGTGTGCACATAATATTATAGCGAGAGCGAAGTTAAAGACACGTTTCCTATGTATTTCTGTACATTTTGATAAAACTATAAAAAATCACAGGAGCATTCTAGAACATTGGGAATAGGCGCGTTTGAATAAATACGTTCGTATATATAGGAAATCAAGACAAATTTGACGTTCGGAGCGCATGCATACTTCTATACCTGTACCCTGTCAACAACGCTAACAGTTCTATTATGTTATGCATTTAAATTAACTCTTAGTAGTTCTCGGGAGTTCAGCTGTTTTCTATAAAGCGGTTTTCGGTAAACCGAGCTTTTGTGTATGTTCAGCGTTTTCGGGGTTTCGGGGATTCGTATTGTCTCCGGTGCTACACCCCACTTTCGCATAATTAAGGATTCTGTAATTGTTATGATATTGGAGGCGTACATGTCGCATCCAATTTCTTTTGTATTGTACTTGATTTCAAGCCAACTGACTGTCGAAGCACGGATGAGTGACGTGACAGACGACTTATTGTGCATGTACGCAGGCGACTTACGCAATTTGTTTATTGGTGTGCAATGTGCATGCATGTGTGTCCACTTGATGTATACATGTATTTTGGCTTCGTAAATTGTTCGCCATTGCATGGGTTTCAGCATTAGTCGAATACAAGCCGGGTTGATGAAGAGAATTATTGCTAAATGGAAGTTGGATTGACGATATTGATTTTTTAAGTAAAAAAGAAGTGGTATTCATTAAATTGAAGCTTGATTCATGAACAATATGTGTTTTATTTAAATGGAAGTTATATTGATGAAAAATTATTGATGCCGAAATAGAAGCAGCATTGATAAAACAGATTTGTTTTAAAACAAAAGCTGGACCAATTAGAAGGATTTTTGCCAAGCTAAAAGTTGAATTGATCGAAAATAATAATGCTGCAACAAGCGATAATTTATTTACTGTGCTAAAATACACGTGATTTGCTTGATTTCATTCAGTGAACTGAGTTTAAATTTGTTAGTTACAATGCTTACATACCCATGAAGGAATATCTACATTGGCATCCCAAACAACTTATATTTGAGTGGATTGTGTACCCTAACAATCAGCAGCAGCATCCCTGAAGTAGGTTATTATAAGAAACATTAAGATGTGTGATAAAGTAAATGGCCACATAACTTCATGTCATAGTTGGCATTATCATGCAAAGAATGGAGGACCTCAGTGGACTAGAACTTTAGACTGCCCTCAAGGCAATGATGATGCTGACTCAGATTGCTGTTTTAATTTCTCTCACCCCTTCGGATGAGCTTCCAACCGAGAAAGCCCTATTCTGTCTGATGTATTAATTAGTATGTGGAATCACAAAGCCGCTTCTAGAAGCCAAGCACAGGGAGTGGTGACCGGAGCAAGCCAAATTTAAAGTAAAATTATATTGTGTTATTTTAGGAGGAAGAGAAACAACAACCTCCACTAAAGAAACTTCGATTGACATACAGGCCAAAGAATGCTGAACTACAGTTGGATCTCAGTAAATGCTCTTCTGCCAGAGAAGCATTTCAGGTCAGTTCAACAATGTCTTTATATTTGTCAATTTTAGGCACTGTATGTTCACATAGTTTTATGTAAGGGTCCGTTTCTTTCAAATGAATTAGAGCAGACACATTCAAGGCACCAAACATATCACTGCACCATTGCGCCCTACATTTATGCATGGTGTTTGGTCACCATGGTCGCCATGCAAAAAGTGGCAGGCAAGGGCACAACTACTGTATTTATCCCAGTTAAGCTGCTACCAGGTCTGTATATTAAGTGGAGTTGCTATATTTAAGTTCATCTGCTTTGGAACTGAAACCCTGGCTCTGCTCGGCTAAGTCCAGCTGCAGCGTGTGACTGTTGTATTCAGACTGCTGTGCACAGCTGAAACAGACTTCAACACAGCTTGTTTATGTGCTGCGTGTTAACACATAAAAATTAGCATGTTCACCTTGTGCTGTCTGTTCGTGGAACCATAGCGGCCGCCATGACCAGTCCTCTCCATTCTCTCCTATCCATTGTCGCCTCTCTCAGCTGTGTGAGATTCATCGCTGTTCTCCTGTGCACCTCCTCCATCCACCAAGTCCTCGGTCATCCTCTTCTCGTCCTCTCTCCACATGCCAACATCATCGCCTTCTCTAAACCATCCGCACACATCACATGACCAAATATGTCAATTTCTGTCTTGTGACTCTGGTGTATTGACATGTCCACTCTTGAATCTCTTAACTTCAGTAGGACTCATTCGTTTGTTCTCTTATTCCTCCATGTTATCCCCAGGAGATTCTTCCATATCCACATTTCACACCCTGCGATTTTGTCCTCCAAGCTTTTCATCCTTGTCCACATTTCACTCCAGTATAGTACTATGGGGAATATCATTGTTTTGATTAGATTTGTCTTTGTCCTCATGTTCACATGTCTGTCCTTCGGTTCGTAACGAGTGCTTGTCATGACAGTTTTCTTGGCAAAATAAAGACGTAGTTTGCCGTTGCATTCCTTTGGTTTGCCTGCCGAGCCCGTTCGTTCCTCTCTAGTAACAGATAGTACTAACAGTTCACCCCACGAGAAGGTGGACACGGAGGTTTTGGTCCGTTCCCCAAGGTTGGGTTCGAGTCTACACTCATAGAGTCGTCGGCCAAATCACCTCCCTGTTTTACTTTCCAAGTAGAGTGGCAGAGACGGACCTTCGCGAACCATGTTAAATGAGTATAATTGCTCTTGAAGCAGATTCAGGATTCATGCATATAAATGAGCTGCTCATGAGCAAGTGTTCACTTTGCAGGTAATTATGGAATGTAGCTAACAGTACTTTGATGTGACACTGGTTGGATGGTTAAAACTGTGGAATAATGACCATTTGGGCCTAAACAATCCCATTGGACATAACAATGGTGTTTAAAATATTGTTGAGTTATTTTAAAAATGTTTTGCTTACCTGTTGAAAATGTTTCTTCAAGGTGTTACAAGCCTTCGAAGAAACCTTTCCTTTGGCCGCAGAGCGAGTTCAGCCAACTGTTGGCATTCTGCTCGAGCATTTCCGCAAAGAGTCGGAGTCATGTGTTCGCGCTAAAATTGCAAATTTGCTGAGCAAATTGTGCAGGGCGCCAGTTTTCAATGCTACAAATCTTGTTGATGATGTAAAGAATCTACTGAAAAATGAAAGTAGGTATTAAATCGGAGATCAGAATACCAAATCTACTCTTTATGCAATGGTAATTAATGCAAACTCTTGCAGCTATATTTCGACCCATCAGAGTTAGTATTAGTGAAGACAACAAAGTGGATGCGCAGTTTGACTTCATTTTCAGCTCATTAAAGTGGAAATCCTTTAAAAGAAGACATTGAATTTATTTGATTTTATGTGTTGTATAAAGTGTATACTTTGCATGCATCTCTCTATCTCTCTATGGACATTGGACAAATGTTGCATTATAATGCATTTTTGCGAATGGTTTAATTGACCATAGTAGCTTCATCTACGCTTTGGAGGTGCAGCTGTATGTAGTACTTAGAATGCACTAAGTAATATCCTACTAACTAGCAAAGCCTAACCAGGGATAGCTGTATAATTTTGTTGCTGTATTGGTTGCCTAAAGTTCTCTTTTGTTGCACTTTTAGAATCGGATGTGGTGAGGTCTCAGCTTATGGCTACTTTGACTTCAATTGGCCAGGCACAATGTGCTAACAGCAGACTTAATAAACTTCTGGTTGAATGTGCTGTTTATGTAAGTAGTATTGATCTTGATGGACTTTTTACAGTGGTAATTATTAAGGAAAGATACATGTAATCAGTATCGTAAGAGGTCTCCACAGTGGCAGACTTGATTGTTAGACCTTTGAAAGTAGCACTCTGGTAAGTTTTATAAAACTTAAGTTGGTTTGAAGCAATACTATGCAGCATATCTGTGCTAATCTTGGCAATTAGTGGCAGACTTTTTTGTTGGACCTTTACAACTGTAATCTGTACTAATCTTGGCAATGTAATCTTTGTTGTTTTTAGCATCTCGATGACTGTAGCCACCTCGTGAGATGGAAAAGCTTGGAATTGATTGGTTTACTTGGATCATCTGACCATTTGATTGCTGGACCGAAAAATTCAAAGACTTCTGTGCTTTCCATCCTCGAGTCTTTCACTCATGAGCCAGATTGCCGTGTTCGAATGCACGCCTTTCAGTCTATGGTTAGTTATTTTCCTTAGAGTTAGATGGATTTTAATCGATTTAATCTAGAAATTATTTTAATATCAATAAATATTTGTGATAAATGTATCGTGTTTATTCATAAAGTTAGTTACTATACCATAGGGCAGTCAGTGCTGTCTAACCTTTTTGACACTGCTGGCCACCAAAAAGCTTTTCTTGAAGCCGAGGGCCAAACTCAAAGCCAACAGCTATGATCTAATGTAAATTGTTGAGCTGCATTAAAATTTATTATGGAATAATCATGATGGATCATGCGTCGTGGAAACTTGATTTTGTTTTTACAATGTCACATAACACAACAACTTACGAACTTATAGCCATTAGTTGGTCTGCGATTTGTTTTTCTTCATTTTCAAAACAACGTGAAAATATTACACTAGCTTAGGTGGGCCACTTAAAATCAGCTCGTGGACCCTCAGGTTGGACAGTACTGCCATAGGGGTTTCTGATAGAGTGATGTGAATGGAGAAAATTGTGAGTGTTATGATATAGCTATGCGGAAACATTTAGGATGTAATGTTTTGATGCTTGAGAGTGTATATATCATGGGCCATATGAGCCATTTATGAAATGAACTAAGGTTTGAATATTCATTTGAAGAACTGTTGTTGACTCACCTCACTTGTTGTATGCTCCTTTTTACCTCCTTAATATCCTTTGTTATGAGCTAAGCTTAATATTTTGTGTCTGTTGTTTAGTTGATGTGGCATCAAAGAGGACTTCAGCTTGGTCAGTCTGTATATGGTCAGGCATGTCTTGCCCTCACTGATGATTTCGAGGGTGTTCGACTGACTGCCGTTAAACTCGTCTGGGTTCTTGGTCAGCTGTATCCCAATGCGTAAGCACACAACCAACTTGATCCCTCTTGTAAATAAAAGAAAAGCAAAAATGTAGGTTATCTCTCATGTATGTGACAAATAAGAGACTCAGATGCAAAATCTGCCATCATTTCCTACTGTGTGAAGACCAGCTGGAAATCATACTCAGTGTTCTTAAAGTATGTTATCTCTCTATGTTCAAGTACTCAAAGTAAGAGGTATCCTACTTTCGCAAATAAGAACCCATACTGTCAAAATTCTGGCATAAAATAATACATGAATTCAAAAATGATTTAACATGTATGTAAAAGATTTCTATAATAGAATAGAATTGATATGAAAAATCTATCAAAAAAGTAAGTTCCGGTAAGCCAGTATACTCAAATTTAAATGATTTTTTGTAGCATGGATATTCAAACACTAAATGAGCCAAATATAATATAACATCACAATTGGTGCTTTTTGATCTCATGCTCTTCCTAGAATCTTGTTGATTTCTATCCTAGGACTGTGAATCTACCGGAATCGAGTGAACCGATTCGTCTGGTTGACGATGGCTTTGCTAATATTTGCAACATGGTCAACGACATTTCGATGACTGTTCGTGCAGAATCGGCTCGGCTTCTGGTATGCCACAAGATTTTCCATATTTACTCCGAAACGTTGGGTTGTTTGCCCATTTTGAAGGAGTTGCGCAAATGTAGTGAAACAATTTTTAAAAGCATTTGTTTTATATTAAGGTGCAGTTCAGCTGTTTATGATGCTATACAAGTAAATTTATGAAATTAATATATATATTCATAATTGATGGTGTAATTGACTTTGTTGGCAGGGATCCCTTCATACTGTCAGTCCAAGATTTTTGGAGCAGACGCTGGACAAGAAACTTATGTCTAATATGAGGGTAAGACAACATATTCCTAATATCTTCTGTTCAATGTTTTCTGTTGGAAGTCCTTCAAACGAGTTAAAATTTGTGGCTGACACTTGACTATTTATTCATTTCCAACCTGTGATTTTGAAGATATGCAGCAATTGTATTCTTTGTTTTAATGCGATGTTATGGTCATTTTCTTGGTATATGTTTTAAGAATTAATTAAGATTCTTTGCAACAAGATTTATATGTCTGAGGATCTCTATTAGTTCAGCATATTGGCTTGGAGCCACGCTATTATAATGATGTTCATTCATTTGCCTTAAACGATGTTTGCTGCTGATGTTGATTTGAAGCGCAAACGAAGTGCACATGAGCGTCAGAAGGAGTTCTTTGAGTCTGGTGAGTGGTCTTCCGGTCAGAAGTGGGGAGATGACGCACCGAAGGAAGACCTTGACCCAGATAACGTCAGCCTCATTTCCAGCGGAGCATGTGGAGCCTTTGTTCATGGTCTCGAAGATGAATATCTTGGTTAGCAAATCTTCCATCAAATGGCAGCGTATTCTATCAGTTTCATAATTACTAACTAGTATATTATAATGGGACAAGAAATATCTGAGTTTTTATTTTTCAAATATTAGCACTCTGTGGGTTAGGATTTCATGATTGAAATAAGCTGAAATTGAGCAGCATTGTAATCTCACAGATCTCTGATTCTCATCAATGATTTTTCTTTCTCGTTTACAGAGGTTCGTAATGCTACAATCGATTCCCTCTGTGAGTTGGCGTCACATTATCCGTTCTTTGCAAAGTTGTCGCAAGATTTCCTTGTTGATATGTTTAACGATGAGATAGAGAGCGTTCGTCTGAATGCGATCAGCAGTCTACGCAAAATCTGCCATCATTTCCTACTGCGTGAAGACCAACTGGAAATCATACTAAGTGTTCTTAAAGTACGTTAACTTTGCATGGTTGTCTAGACTTATGTTATTGTAATGATGACAGTGTGTTTGGCATCGTAAGTAGCAAGCTACTTGTAGAATGGTTTACACTGTCAACTGTCAACACATATATGCTAAGAGTTATACAGTATCTAATATTTAACTGTTTTTAAAATAGTTTGTCCTCTTGATTAGATACAGGAGGCTATTTCACGTGTATGGATCATCAGCATGAAAGACCCGATCACTCATTTTATTCTTACTAGCTAAACTGAATACATTGGCAGATTATTTTCATGTAGATGTTTTCTCAGTTAACAGAGCTTGACAGATTTAATAATCTGCAATTATTTTTTATCTGATATCCGCATGCTGTTGACCATGTATCAGAGTCATCTGTGTTGAAAATAGCGGTGTCTTGCAAATTGTGAAAGGAAGGAATTCTTTACATAAGCAGCAAGCCATCTGACTTGAGTATTGTTGCTCAGTTTATACTCTAGGCCTTTCTGCCAGCATGGGTTTGGTCAACCAATTCTGGAAGCTCTTGCATGATTAGGTCACATCTTTTCCACATAGTTATCATAATAGGGGCATTCCACACCAAATCAACACAGTCATCAAACATCATCATCTCCGATTTTGTTGAAATTTGGTATGGTGAAAAGTCACTATGAAAAACTTTCAAAACCAGAATTTTAGATTTTTGGGTCAACCGGTGTCCGAGATATGGGTCAGTGAACTTGACCGAAATTGACCGATTTCTGCTGACCGGCCGATGTTCAGACTGCTGTATCTCAGCTTCTACTGCACCTAGAGACACAATTAAGATATCAAATTGAAGGTATTAAATAGTTCTATCTGGGTAAAGCATTCACAGGCATTCATATTTAGTGAAAAAAAATTCTGAGCAACTGTAACCTAGTGATACTGACCTAGGTCAGTTTGTAAAATCATAATATTATCAAATAATTCCCATGCAAAGCCTTCATTGTTCCTAACAATTGGTGAAAATTTCAGAGTGGGCGCTCTTATAGCTTATTTACAGTGATTTTTTAAAGGTACCATCATGGTCAAGATTCGCGACTATTGTACCTTGCCAGATAGATCTTTGATATCCCTGCCACATCCACAAATCTGCAGCATATCAATTTATTGAATCTAAAGAGAGAATATTATAGTATGCAAATGCAACATATTTATGTCACATAAAATTAAAGTGATTTTTCCTGATGCATTCTAGTTGTCCACTTGCTATTAATGTGCACATGTTGAACTTTTCTTTCAGTTGTCAGATAATTTCATTTTGTCTCTTGTTCGGTTTTGATTCATCACTATGAACAACATGATGCCCTCTTATCATAGTTAGTTACTTCTTAACAGATTGGTGTATATTCAAAAGCTTTTTCTTTGCATAGTACTTGGCATATATTTTCTTTTTGCAACAGGGATCTCACTGAGTCCTGACTGTGATGAATTTAGTATAGACAGTGCATCAGTTGGAGACATTGTTGACTAAATCAGTGGTCATGGGTTCAGGGTCTCCTTCTGATGATGAGTTATTATGTTTCTCCTGGGCTTGTAAAACAGTTTAAATATCTTTGCTACATGGAGCCCACAGCTTATCCACGACCTTTATAGAAATATGCAGCTGTATTGTAGCTGATGTGGTAGCTTGTAATCCAGTCACCTTTAATTGCTGTTTATGATATTCGAATGGATCACAACATGATCTGTAAGACTATGTCATATATACTTGGAGACTTATTTTAAGATACTATTAGAGCAGGTATTTGAGGTATTTTATCACAACTCCACTTGTAACAACACAAAAGGCTATTTAAAATTGCAACCGATGTCATAATATTATCATTTTAATTTAAGACAGCAGGAAAGACTATGAAATTGAGGACCTAAACAATTCATTACGTGTGTAAATAAGAACCAGTGAGCATGCAAATAAGCCTAATTCTTTTACTCCATGCTGTGAAAGATAATACTAGAACTTGGAACAAGAAATGTGTAAAAATGCATTGGTGTTAACAGCTGGGATTCAGCAGTTAAATAGTCATGTCATATCACCGGTCGCGAATTACAACAATGACCGTACCTTTAAAAAATCACTGTAAATAGACTATAAGAGCGCCCACTCTGAAATTTTCACCAATTGTTAGGAACAATGAAAGCTTTGCATGGGAATTATTTGATAATATTATGATTTTACAAACTGACCTAGGTCAGTATCACTAGGTTACAGTTGCTCAGAATTTTTTTTCACTAATTATGAATGCTTGTGAATGCTTTACCCAGATAGAACTATTTAATACCTTCAATTTGATATCTTAATTGTGTCTCTAGGTGCAGTAGAAGCTGAGATACAGCAGTCTGAACATCGGCCGGTCAGCAGAAATCGGTCAATTTCGGTCAAGTTCACTGACCCATATCTCGGACACCGGTTGACCCAAAAATCTAAAATTCTGGTTTTGAAAGTTTTTCACGGTGACTTATCATGATACCAAATTTCAACAAAATTGGAAATGATGATGTTCATTTTTTTCTTCAAATGTGTTGATTTGGCATGGAATGCCCCAATATGTAAGTTCACTGTTGTATTGCATGTTTTAGTTTGTGTAGAATGGCTTTATGAGCTGCCATGATTACACCGAGTTATGTATGACAACTTGTTAGAGCTAGATAAAAGTTGTTTGACTGCGGTGTTATTTCAACAGGATTTTAACTTTGAAATTCGCGAGGCTGCTCGTGACATGCTCTCAAGCTGTCGTCTAAGTACCAAAGCTTGTCTCAATATTATTGTTACAACTCTGCTTGACAACATGAACAGATATTCTGAGGACAGGCAGTCCATCTATAAGTAAGTATTGGCATTCTGTTGGTAAAATCTGTTGTTTTGGTAAAATTACTCTGCCCAGCTAACATTTTGGGCATGAAATTTAATAATTTTAAATTGCCTCTGTGTTGTTGAATTTTTAGGCAAAATTCTGTTTACTTCAGAGTAATGTTTGAAAAAGGTTATAATCACTATCCTGCTGAAATATGATTTTGAATGCTGTGAACCGTAGAACTGTCTCTGTATTAAGCCAGTTAATAATTAATCCAAACGCTTTTTGGATCGTATTTTATAATTTAAAGCAATCTTTAGTGGTTTGCTGTACATAACGATTGCCTAGCATAAAAATATCACTGGTTGTGTTTTATCTCGTGCGCTTTCTATTGTCTGTAAGATTAAGTGACCTGTTTATTGCAAAAGAAAATAGATGGTTGCAGTGTATTTTTAATGTGCTTACAGAGCAGCATAGCGTTGTTGATGGCAGCATTGGTTAATGCAAAGCATAATTATATATGTTTGTGTCTGTGTATTTAGCCATTGTGGTAGACGGATGTTTTTGTTGTGTTATCAGGTGTATGATGAACATTGGAAAGCATCATTCGTCACTTGTTCTGTCGATGGCACCAGATCTTCTCAGCACTCATCCGTTTTTTGAGAGCATTGAACCAGACATCAACGATCCAGCCTGTATCCTTGCAATTTCACTATTCATCTGAGCCAAATACTGAATGCAACATTCAATGATTGATATAATGTAATGTAATTGGTATTTCTATAGTGCCACTTGCATTCATGGCCATTCAGTAGTGCTCCGAGTGCGAAAAACCTGAGAGAAGAAATAGGTTTTAAGTGCAGAGATGTAGATAAAAATTCAGAGGAGTCTCACGCAGAGTGGAGGAAAGGGCATTCCATAGGGAAGGCCAATGGGCATTCTATAAGGAGGGCCCAATGATGGCTAGGACTGGACTTGAGTGGGATTACACCGATCTGTACCTGTGATTGATAACAGAACACATGCAATAAGATGTATGGATAAGCAGTGCTCGGAAAGAGAACACTTTTAAACAGCATTGGCTAGTGCTTGAAACAATCTTATCTTATCTTATCTTATCTTATCTGACCATTTATAAAGCGCTTCTCGCAGCACGAGCCTTTCAGAAGCGCTCCCAGTGCGTTTAACTCCGAGAAAAAAGACAAGTTTTTAGACGAGAGAAAGACGAGGATACACTACCAGAGAGGATGGCAGAGCGAACTGATGGGGGAAGCCCATTCCACAGGGAGGGACCAATGCAGGCGAATGATCTGGATTGAGCCATGGCGGTCCTGACTCGGGGGACAAAGAGGTCAAGCCGATCAGAGGACCTAAGAGGACGCAGTGAAGTGGCAGAAAGGGGGCGGTGTATCTGATCACACAGATACTTCGGAGCAAGACCCATTTGAGACTTAAGGACCAAAATCAGGACTTTAAATTGAATACGGGCCGAGAGTGGAAGCCAGTGAAGTTGTTCAGTCATGAATGTAGAAATGTGGGAGAATCGAGGAAGACGGGCAATGAGCCTAGCAGCGGCATTGAGTACAGATTGCAGAGGAGCTAGGCGAACCTTAGGCAGTCCAATAAGGACAGAGTTGCAATAGTCGATCCGGGAACATACAAAAGCATGCACAATTGAGGTAAAGATCGATGATGAGACAGATTTGCGAATAGCCCTGAGACGCCTTAGCTGGAAATAGGAAGAGCGAGTAAGATTGGCAATGTGCTCAGTGAAGGTAAGAGAACTATCAAGGGTGACACCTAGGTCTCGAACACTGGAGGAGAAGTTAAAGTGAGGAAAAGTTTGAGAGAGCAGTGAATAGTCGAGTTTTTGAAGCTGCTTAGGAGTGCCAAACCAAATCAACTGGGTTTTGGAAGAGTTCAAAGAAAGACGATTAGACGACATCCACAGATGAAGATGAATGGCTTTATAATGTTCATTGTTCTCCAATGGAAGAATGGATGCAATGATTTTGCTCTTGCCTTGTGAATCTTTTGCAATTCAGGTATATGCCATAATTCCATCACTAATGATTAATTGTAGCCTGAATTCCATTTCTATCTCTTGAAGGCATGCAATTTTATAAATTGGATAGATTGTCTTGTGAAATATTCTCAGAGTGATTCTTGACAATCATATGCTAGATACAAGCATCCTGATGTTGATCTTCAATGCGGCAATTGATTGTCCAACAATGACGCCACTGTTTCCCGATTACCTTACTCGACATTACACTTATCTTAGAGACATTCTGCCAGATCTTGTGCCTTGTCTTAAGGTTGGTGGATGCTTCTGTTTGGTTTTCTTCTTAGAATATAGGTAATAATGACCAGTTTGGGCATTGATTAGGAACAATGAATTCTTTTTGTGGAATGTTGAACGTGAACATTTTGTCTTTTGTTGGTATCATTTGCATTTACTTACCTACGAGAAGCTCAGTCTTATTGACAGCTACTTGTAGTTTGTAAAGATAACAGTTTAAATTTTTTAGTTATTTTGTGTTTGCCTCAAAACTTTGATATCTTGAACTCCCGGTTATATTGAATACCTGTAACTAACCCAGCCACAACAATTCAACCACTTACTACAAGTGTAGCTCTTATAGTGATGATTATGGCTTATGGATAATATTACATTAATTAATCTCATTTTCAACAGTTTGCCGGTCCTGCAGCACAGGACATCGGATCGGTGGTACGGTTGGCATCTGGTGAGACAACACTATTGTCTCAGATACTCAGTCGACTCGAAGGCCTCGAGTTTATGGATTGTGCATCGGCAGTTCAGCTGATGAAGATCGCTATAAGGTTCATTTCATGCTTTATTATATTTGTAGGCATGGTAGTCAATTTATTAGAGTGATCGTCAATTTGCTTATAACTTGTTTTGTTGGCAGTGGAGTAGTTTATAGAGCCAGGTCATGCACTGTTGCTGAATAGTGGCAGAAGTACATATTAGATTGGAGATGTTGTTATTGAATCTGGGATATGCGGATGAGGTTGTCATGAATTCTGGAGACCCTGGTCCATTTGATGGACTGAAACCAAGATCCAGACAAAGATGGAACCTCCTCTGATTTGGATTACTACCAGGTTGTGAGAAATGTGGTGAAACTGGTGGAGGGTTTGCTTACTGTGGTTTGAATTGTGTGGCTGACGAAAACAGTGAACTCGTACAAAGTCTGACGGCAAATAGTAATTGCCTGTGGATGTATGAACAGCTTTAATCAGGGGATTTGGGGTTAAAAAAATTCAGCTGGTGGCAAACATGCAACCTGTGTACATTTTACATACCACTTGACTGTGCTCCAAATTTCTGATATGCTGGAAATAGCCCAGTCTTGGAGATGATTTAAACTAGTATTGAAATTTTGATATTTCAAATTTTTCTAATCTGCGATATATTTACTTTTATTTAAAGTAAATTCTTGTTGTTGACTTTAGTATATGCTTGTGCATAGTTTGATGGCATAATATGTAAGCATTTGCATTGGGCAAATTTCTGATTGATTGTTAAATTTCAGAGACTTGAGACAAGTTGATCATTTGGAGCCAGAATTATCAGCATCAGCGCAGTGCATAGTACTGCACTTAAAGTGCCAACTCTACTTAGAAAAGGTAAAGAATTTTTTATTCATGAAATGCACTAGTCTTACTTAATCATTCACTGTACATAGGCTCTTAAGATGAACTACTGGGTGTATAATTAACAATTTATGATTATATAAACTTTTGTTAAGAATCTCTTGCATGTTCAAGCTCTTAAAATATGGGTGCTTGGTTTTATTCAGTTACAGCAAAAGAATAAACCAATTATAAACCAATTAATGCATTTATATTTTTAAATATTCTCTATATTGGAAATTTTTACTTATTACCAGTATCACTGAACTGGTGGGCAGAAGCTGCTGAGTTCAGAGCTCTTGCTACTAGAACCATAACTGAGTTTGTGTCCAGATGTGAACATATAATCTGTGCATTAGGTTCCTGCTCAGCAAAAGATTTTAAAAAATTTGGTTATGTTTTACAAAATGTCATACTCCAGCAACATAGTTGTCAGACCTATCATAATTATTGAGCCAGATTTTCTGACTGCCTTATACTTGAACTGGAACGGTTCTTGTCAGATGAGCTTAAATTTTGAAACTGTGTTCTTGCATCTGTCGAGTATCTTGGGTCATTTTGTGTAGACTAGGATTCACTTTCTCTAATTAGTTTCTTCCCCCCATAGCTCTTTGTTTCAGCATACTTAATTTCTGTTTATTGAATTGAATGTCGCTCGGTTTTGGTGTACCATAATTGATAGTATGTATAAGATTAGAAGTTGCCGATTAGTTGTCATCTTCAAAGGATCTTCTGTCACAACTTGAAACAAGTTATCATCCTTTGCTGATGTTACTTACAGATGCAAAGTTGAGTGTTGTGTGATTAGAGAATAGTAAAATTGAAAAGAAGCAATTCGTATATTAATATGTTGTTCTCGTGAATTTTTTAAGGCAATAACGAAAAGCCGAAGCATCTGCAGTGTTCTGAGGTTGCAACACGACAAAGCATTATTGACGACACTCGTCCAGAATGTAGGTTTCTGCTGTTTTGCGGTTTTGTTTGATTTTTGTGTGACTTTGTAACGTTGGCAAAAGATTGCACCATTCTCAGCCAAAAAAAGGCAGCTGGGACTTGACATGTGGGCAGCTGACTACAAAATATGGTTTAGAATATACACCCTCAAGGTCCAAGTAAGACCAATTAATTATCCAAGTTGTCAGTGAATTGGAAACCCGTCCAGATCATTGTTAAAGTGATAGATCTAATCAAAAGAAGACAACAGGCATTTTGCACGTAAGAGACGTACTGCAGGAAAATGGCCAGGAATATTTTAATGTTGTAAATTTACAAGACACCTTGCAAGAGGCCCTTCGAAGCACATAATGTATGGTTTCATTTAGATGAACGAAGATGTGCTCGTAGCAGATACCATGCAGTGAAACAGTGAACATGTGAAGCTGCCACTACAAGAAGTATCCACTTATGCTTAAAAAGAAAGCTGCTGTACATGTGTGATGCTAGATATTGGTAATACATTTCCATTTTGCTTCTGCAGCTGTGGTGCAAAATCTTGAGTTTTTTCTCCACATTTGTAACTAGCAGAGAATGATTGTAGGATTTTGGATTGCGGTCATCATTCTGCACCTCTGATGACTTTCTGTTGAAGGGACATTATGTAAATTTGTGAATACAGATATAATTTAACCGCAGTGGTTCTATTTTAGTTTGTAAATACTGTTGATTTGTTTATGCAAAGGTCTTGGACTTGACAGCTCGAATGGAGTATCAGTTCCTAGGCCTTGGCCTTGCAGATTTAGTGCAGATACGTCAGCTATGTCTTATGGCAATGACTCTGCAGCTCTTGTGCCAGCTACAGGAGAGTACAACAGAAAACAAGGCAGCAGTCTGCACACAGTATCTTCAGTATCTCACCAGATTGCAGCAGTAAGTTCCTTAACAATTTGTAAAAAAATTTGCATGCCAAATTGTTGTAAATGTTAGATATTAGTGGCAGTAATTTTTTGACAGATTTCTTAAATTAATAAACCTGGTGAAGATTGCAGAGTGTAATCTTAGCCCGTTGGTTGTTGAAAAAGTAATTGTTTAATCGGTTAAACAGAATATTTTTGGAACACAATTATAGAGCGCATATATTATTATAATTGTTATAGTGATACAAATGCATTTTTTCTTTACCATTAGAGCAGTGAGTTCAGCAACTTCATTGATCTCCAAAATCCAAAACTGTTATACCAAACCAACAATGATATACAGCCCTATTGTCAATACTTTAATCCAAGGAGCAGCACACCAATAACATCAACTATTGTATTTACCAAAGTGGGTCTTCAGCATTGCTAAAATTTACTAAAGTGTACTGTAATTGTTGCTATAACAGACTAATTTCAAGGTGTGGCTCAACAACCAATGCATTTACGGATTCGTTGCTATCAGAACTACCAATCCTGAAATCTTGTGAGCCAGAAAGGTATCCGCAGATCCTGATGTCTTCTCTGAGTCTGAACAAGCCTTCACTGCTGAGGTTGTCCAATCATCTATGCAAAGCGCACATCGAACTTATTGAACCATCAAGTAAGCTCTGTAGCATGATCAGTAATCACGTAATATAAGAAAACGTGTGCTCTGCTCTG
Source organism: Lumbricus terrestris (assembly GCA_949752735.1). NCBI lineage: Eukaryota > Metazoa > Annelida > Clitellata > Crassiclitellata > Lumbricidae > Lumbricus > Lumbricus terrestris. The sequence continues at coordinate 74,253,444 of OX457036.1, read as the reverse complement.
TTAGATACAACAGAAATGCTATTTTATGTAAACTTACATATAGATGTCTTATTACATGTACAGATACACTGTACCATCCAATTCACTGCAATTGCTTATTTATTTGAAGTGGCATGAATTATCTTTATTTCATGATTGATTCTGTCTAAGGTTACAAACAATGCAGATGTGTCCTGCAAATGGAGAGTGACAAAATATAATGACCAAAATGTGTTTACCAGACAAGTGTTTCTGTACATGATGCTTTTAACTGACAGCAAAAACTTGTCATAAGCTCTAAGAAAGACAAAAAAATTGCTATCGTGAGAAATATTTATTACAGCATTCATACATGTTATCATAATTTCAGCGATGTATGAAATTTGCATTTAGGTACGTCAGACTTCACTGTAAAGTTCATTGCTGGACTGGCTGCTCCTCTTAATGTTGTTGCATTTGTAAACAACGTTACCCATTTAGACAGATTACGCATCCAAGTAAGTTGCAACATTCCTGCTTAGTATTATGTGTGCTTGTTGTATCCAGCTACTTGTAGAGTACCTTATAAGAACCTTTAACTATCATTAACTTGCATTATATACTTATCTAAATACTGCAATTATTTTCAGAATTCAGATTCTCAAGTGACTTGAAAAGGCAAGGTGTGAACTGCAAAAATTGTAGAGGCAGCACCAGACATTTTTTTTAACCAGGGCATAGCCAGGGAGGGGAGTCATACCAATAACCAGTACAGGAGGTGGTCTATAGACCTCATATAAATTCTCGACAGGGCAAAGAATACTTCTGAGAATGTTGTGGCAGAACAGCAACCAGGACAAAGGATTTTTTACCATCTGGCATTTGCTCTGCTGTAGAGCCACCTCTGCAGATAGATCTGCGGTTGACTTTGAACATTGACTAGGACAGGCAGGACCTTTTCCTAACTAGTTATAAAGCTCGACCATAAATTCTTAATTCACACATGATGGACCAGGGTTTTAGCAACTAAAATGCCTTGGGGAAAACTGGAAAATATGCCAAGCTTGGCACCACGGTTAACACAAAATGGTGAGGAAAAATCTAAAGATGTGAATGACTGGTGCAGCTACATACAATGCTGCTGTATGAGTTCCTGTTTAAGTACCATCTCCAAAATTAAAGTCCCATGGATGTAACATGGATGAAATAGCTTCAATCTTGTAAAATTATCAGTACTATTAAAACCATGGTGACATCTGTGGGAATTTAATGGCCTTGATATGTTCATTGTTCATGTTAGGACTAGTACTGTTTAAATAATTTATAATTCATTACTTTCCAACATTTAACTTCAATTAATTGATTAAATTCAATTGATTTGGTATCTGTTACGTCAAGCATGGAAACTGTCCAAATGTAGACCATGAGTTTGTTACTAATTCCATTCTGCAAAGAATTTCAATCGAACTATTTAATTGCAGTGAAGACAGTTAATTTGATTGCCATCTTCTACGTTTCCATCAACATAAACATTCAATGCAAAAATCGCTTCATTTTCTTCTTAATTTTTCACATTATCATTATCACCCTATTTTTGCCCCAGAAATGGGCCACTCAACAACATAAAATAAGGAAGAAAATTAATTAATTTAAATTTGTAATGATTAATTGCTTGTTAAAATGTAATAGAAATTATTTTGTTAGAGATGTTGCAGCTACAAGATGGACTTCATTGTTTGCAGGTTAAATATCCCGACCAACAGACTCACCTCATCCTACCACCTTTGTCAGACTTCCGACAGCAGACTGCATTGCGTCATAAGTTGGTTACCAAAGTTCTCCTGTCACATGTTTTATGGTCAGGTAAGCTGGTCACATATTAGTTTGTTTCATTCATTGCACAAGTCCTCTATAAAGCTTTAAATGCTGGAATGTTTAATGGACTGAAGGCTTTTGATAAGCTTTGTTTAGAATTGTGCCAATTGGTTTGGCATGTCGCATAGCTCAGATGGCTTGATAATACACATTCATCCTTTAATCCAAAATGAGTTACGAGTATGCAAACCTTTCCTGCTGTTGTGCATTTCAGAGCAATGTCCAGTGAAAGTGTGTGTGGTGATGCTCTGCTCAAGTGATGATGAACCAATGTCTAACCAGAAGTCAACATCGTCCGACACTACAGCACGTGTGATTGAATTATGCAATCCAGTATCAGTAAACGTGGCACCTACAGCTTGTAAAAAGAACTGAATACCTGCTCGAGTGTTGAGCAAAAGAATTGCACAAAAGACCAGAACTTTGTGGACTTTTCTGGTGCAAAATGTTTAGAGCCGTCACGTCATTGGTGATGCTTATGATATTTATTTGGCTCGATCAGTTTACACAAAAGTGTTATATTAAGAGTCTTACATGATCAGTCAAATGTTCTTTTTTAAACAGATGCTACCGCTTTGTCATTTGATTTCTTGAGCAGCTGATGAAGACGATTTATTGTTGTTTCTCTTCCAAGAATTGTCATTATTTCAGCAACTGATGGACCCTCCTACAAAGCATTAAATAACAATCTGTAAAAATTTTATGCTAATTTCACTGTGCAGTAAATTTTGTCTCAAATAAAAACTGCATGGCATGTAGATCAATCTTCACCTGGTGCCATCAGCTCTTGGAGATCTGGCGACATTCTTGATGTATCCTCTCCAGTGTCTCCTCTCTTGTTGCCTCTCTCAGCTCCTCCAGGCTCATGCCAGACTTTTCCTGTACCTCATCCAACCATCTCTTCCTCGGTCTTCCGCGTCTCCTCCTTCCCTCACCGCAATGATGCCGTCATCAGCTCCTTTTCCAAACCGTTAGATCTCATCACATGGCCGAAGTAGCTCAATTTCCTCCAATTTGCTGCTTGCTGTAGTGTCTCCTCTATTTCTATTCCGAGCTCCCCACGCACCGATTCGTTAGTTCTCTTCTCAATCTTAGTGCTGCAAAATAGTTTGTTATGCTTTGTTGATGTGTAAAAATGTTCATTGCTTTACATCACACAAAGTCACATAATTATAATTACATTTTTAGCTTTTTATGTACAGCAGGACCAGGTGTTTCTACTGGAATCCAAGATTGTGAAATCAAACTTTTATACCTTATTTCTTAATTTGAGTAAATCTTTTAAAGTGTACTTACGAGGCAACCAGTTAATGATTTGCGCAGAAATTTCATATACTGGCTGTATCTCCATGCTTTGCTATGACCAACAGTATTCAGAGTTAATGCAATTGTTTCACGACTGAATTCTGTGCCACCAATAGCTGTAATTGATGCCAGTGTTTCTTGTATCATTTCTTTTTCGGTTTCCAAGGTTCCTTCCACATTGTCCAGGTTGATGGATGTAGGGAGTGACCAGAGGAAGTTGTACTGTCGTTGTATTAAGTCAGATACAAGACTGATTCGATCCTGTGGCCAAACAACATTTAACTCATGAGTTATGATTAGATATTTATTTTTGTAGAGAACCCTCCCACTGTCACATTGCTTGCATAAGCAAAATCACCTAATTCCGTATGTTATAAATGGATGACCCTCAGATAATTGAGACCTTTCCCCAACCGTGTCTATCTCGGTTGAACCATATTGGGCACCCAGCATTGTTACTCCCTTTGCTCCGCTGGGAAAAAGATGCTCATATAGTCCCATTTGCTTGCACAGCTACCATGCAAGGCTGTGCTTTCTCAGTGGTAGGCCTGACAGTCTGTCCTTGGAATTGTGCCTGCCTCCAAGAAAGCTCTGACACGTTCTATAATAACCCAAGAACTGTTCTTTTTTGCTGTGCTGGAGAGATTCTACATAAACCCCTCTGAATGAATTGCATAACCATCACATGGCTTGACAACTACTCAATTTCACATGGTGCACCGAGATTTGAACTCCAAGAGCAGAAAGGTAAACTGCAATCTGCCATCATGTTTCACATATTTCTCCTCAAGTTTAATTTAGCGATCTAACTGGTGAACATCAGTTTAGACCATAGATGTAAAAAACGTTTTTTTCCGTTTTTTATTCTCTCCCAAAAAACGTCGTTTTTTTCGTTTTTTATTTTTCCCATCGTTTTTTATCGTTTTTTATTTTTGATTTAACTTTATTTTTTCATTTACTTTCTGTTATTATTTCTCTTAATTTAATTTCTTTCTGAAATTTCTTATGTTTTCCGCCAACTATCAAGGATTCAGCTAACTAAAGTCATTATTTCATCGTTTAACATCATCATTTAAGAGATAGCCTGCGTGTAGTAAGTTCCTAATCAATGTTTTCAAGGTTAAAATGCGGTTTTAGATGTAGCAAAGTCAAATTAGTTACCGTTTCCGTTGTTTATCGTTTTTTTGTCGTTTTTTTTTTCTCGAAAAAAACGACGTTTTTTACCGTTTTTTATTCCGTTTCCATCGTTTTTTACATCTATGGTTTAGACTAGAGGGTAAATGATTGCACAATTACAGTCACCCTGTTAGTTTTGAGTTAATTTCAAAGATCTTCTAAGTGATCGGGAGTTCAATTTACCTTGCTCCATTCAAGAACTCTCTTCAAGTAACCGTCAGTCAGATTACTTTGCAACTGCTTGATCAGATCATCATTGGGATTTCTGCAACATTCAAACAGTATGATCACTCACATAGATCCAATTCATCTCACATATTCTATATAAGCACATTTACTAACATAATATTTTATCCTTGCATTGTGACAGTCTCCGTAAATGCGATGAACAATATAATTATTATTAAATTGTCTGTTTAAGTTACGTCTGTGTGAGTTTAGAACTTCTAATAGACGAATTGATTGATAGATTGATTGATTACATGAACATTGTAGACACTTAAAACAGCTTGATAACAATTTCCGGGTTTATATTTAAGTCAATCTCCATTTTCCAGGGTCTTGGATATCTTCTAATCAGTTTGTTCCTAACATAATACAGCCATCAGTGTCAGAACGTTCATCAACTGTCTTGTGATCATGTTCTAAACTCATTTATTTATATTTGGTGTGGGTCCTGTAAATTTATTTTTGGTCCGGGCTCGTAATTAGGGTTGCCAGGCGTCCGGTAATGAACCGGACAGTCCGGTATTTACGCAAACTGTCCGGTCAGAAATTTCAGGCATTACCGGACATGGCGGTGTCCGGTAAATTATTATTGCTAGCAACAAGTGTTGGAGTGTACTTTCTTGGGGCCATGAAAAGATATCTGCTTACGATTTTCCAACGTATAGTCTAATTTATTGCCTTGTGAAACAGAACCAAAATACACACCAATCATCGCCGAAATGACGGCGTCGTTAAATAAAATTTATCATAACATAGCCAGATATATTATGCACGGATCGTAGCCTATACCTTGTGCATAAAACAGGAAGATTGATAGAGAGTTCAAATTGTAGTTGAACCAAATCTCCATATGTATATCTTTGCCTGTTTGTTCGTCTGTCTGTCCGTCTCTCTCAGCACACTCGATCCACTCCATCTCTGTCCGTCTATTTCCTCCTATCCCTTAAACAGGGACGCTTATAATTTGTCTGTACTTATCTGCCTCTCTATATATATCTCTCTGTCTCTGTCTGTCCGTGTCAATCTGCCTCTCTAGCTCTCTGGCCTTTGTAGCCTGTCTCATAAACCCCACACTGTGTATGGCTGTAGGCCTATAGCCCTATACCGAGTAGAGATAATATTTGTCTAATGATGCGTTCACATTTTGCCACGCAAGTCTGGGTCAGCTGGGGTTATCTACAAAATGGAACTGATCAGAGTGATAAAACCGTTAAATGGAGTTCTTAATATTGTTTAATATCCGAATTCATTCGCCCCGGTGCCAAAATTTCAAATTAGTCAGTAGATCAGCCTATGCATAGTTTTATCCGCCCTATAGGTCTTAGCCTATATTTGGCTCAGTTTCCAAACGCACGTCTAGATTTAAAAATTAAGCCAGTTTATCTAGGCGTCCGTGGTTTGGCTCACAAGTTGCTATACTTTCAAACAGTACTGTCCCCGGCACCACTACTGCCGTATATACAGTTGCTTGTATGTGCACTTGTTATAGCGCCCATTCAAGTTAACTACTCAGAGGCGCTCCCGACTACAGCGCGGACACTGCATCGAATTTCACGCCGAGGCGCTGAGCAACTGCGAATGAAGGACTTGCCCAAGGTCCCTAAGTGGCGACATGAGGTCGATTCGAACCTGCAACCCTTCGGTTGCAAGGCGACGACCATACCCACTACACCACCGTGCCCCATATATATATATATACACACATATATGCATAAATACTATTGTATACATATATGTATACATACATACGCATATATATATACATGTATTATATATATATATATATAATTATATATGGCCCGTAACGCGATAGTCATTGTCCGGTAATTTTCTCAAGGCCACCTGGCAACCCTACTCGTAATGATTTCGAGGATTCTAAAGATCAAAGATGCCAGATGATGAGTTCTAACTATAGATTTATTCTGAATTTTGGTGCTGTGTTAAGACTCTTCTGGAGTGGTTCAATCTGCACAAGCATGGTACAAAGGTTGCCTAGCAACAGTATATTCCAGATCAATATGCTATGGTTGAATCAAATAACTGATTTGCCCCACTTTGTCAGTCTTAGCAGACACAAATTAAACATATATACTGCTTCAAAACGAATTTACATATTTTTATCCATAAAAAACTCCCACTTACTCCTGATTTAATTTGTCAAGTACTATTTGTCGGAGTTCTGTGACAAGATTAACATCTCTTCTGAGGCAGTCTGAAGCAATAACCTGCTTCAGATGAAGTCGGTTGAAGTCGACCAGCTTATCAAAGTCGACCCGGGTTGAGTTAGTGTTGAGTTTACTCAAGTCAAACTGTAATGGTAAATAAAATTATTATTACAACAACTACAGATAAAGCAACTACATAAGATTCATGAAATATTGAAACTGGATCTTTTAGGTCCCAGCAAAGAAATCTCCAATGTCTCAGATTTAGGTCTTTCCAAAACTCTTTGTGAATAAAAAAATTATTCTTGTCCTAGGCATTGTCTGTTTTGGTCATTGTTCAGGGTATGGTTTAGTAGTTGTGAATCTGTCAGAAACTGTTCATTCTGTAAAGAAAATGCCTTGAGTCTTATGCCACTGGCTTTCTTAGGTTAGTTTGCACCAATTGGACATAAACCAGAAAAATGATTATTTTGCTTTACAGTAAATCACCATATTGCTCTTTTAGAAGCATTGGTTTCACTGGACATCCATGAAGTTTACATTAGGTAACTCAAGACAGACCTGTTGTGTCACTTACATGCTCAGTTAGTTGTTGCATATCCATGCCAGCAGTTTGTCTTACAGTGAATCCTGATCCCATGTTTGTCAGAAGATTGAGTATTGCTTCTGGAAAGTAACCTGCATTCTGTTGAAAATAACCTAAGACACGTAAGATTTTTACTAAACTACCTGCCACAATCTGCAATGCAATGTGCCAATGGCTTACAGCCTTTATCATAGCAATGCACCTTACTAAAAAGTCATTCAGTTTGGTCTTAATTCACTTATTTCTTCTAGCTCTTTATTTTGATGACAACCTACTTGTATGTAACTGCAGTGTTAGACTATATTTCTGCACTACTTTACATCTAAAAACTTATTATATAGGCCTATTTCATTAGCGATAATATAAAAATTCACAGTTTGACAAACCTTACACAAATATTATCCAGCTGTGGCAACCTTAGAGCAGGTGCTGTATGCAATTCAACTGCAATTAATAATGCCATCTTTTAAAGAAGCTGAGCAACAGGCAAAAGCTGCAATAAACACCCGCTGCTGCTGCTGCAAAGAGATGACACTGAAGTACAAAGCTTTCTAAGATATAAAGTAGTACAATTGGTCCTGGATATCAATTGGCTATGATCCTTAGCAAAAGGATCTTAAACTTTATGCATCTCCACATGGGCTCCAATGTAGCTCATCCTGTGCTTTTTTCTAGAGAAAAAAGCTTTAGGACTGATCAAATTCAGAACAATTATGTATCGATGGATGACAGACCATAGGGCGTTTTTATGCTAATATTTTTACTTTAATTACTTTAATTTTAACTTTTACTTTAATTTTAACTTTAATTATATATATATATATATATATATATATATATATATATATATCAATAAAAACTGAAAACACTTAAATTAAATTAAAATAGCTAATTTTTAATTGCTGCTCCAGTGCGTTCCATCTAAAAAAGCACTGCTGCTTACCCAATATGTAACTGAAGTTTGAAAACCAACAATTAGCCAATGATACACTATAAATAAGACTAGTGACTACCAGTTTACAATAATTATTATTGCGTGAATGACTTAAATCTAAGGAGGATTCCTAGATGGTTCCTGTCACCAGTTGCCTCACCTTATAATGTTCAACATGAACATCATTCTGTCTTTTTGACAACTTCTTGCCATCTCTGTTTCACCAATAAAAAAAATGGTGAAGTCATTACATGGATCACAAACATTATCTCTTAGTCAGGACTAGATACTAAAATGTACAGTGCAGGACAATCTATGTGAAAGGCTGACACTTTTGTACTAACTGTCCATTTCTCAATCCTTGCAAATGACCATCAACAATCCAACATCAATGTCTTGTGATTGGACTTAATCAAATCAGAAGATTTCTACAATGCCATCATCAAACTGCAACTCACAGTCATCTCAAATCAGAACCTTCAAATGTAATTTGTTCATGAAGTCTAGGAACAATGAAGTGCAGGCTATGGTTTAAATTTACTAGTACCGGTAAACAGCCACTTCCTGTCCTGCATGCATGGTAGACTGGTAGTCCAAATATTTTCAAAATTGAGGAATAAGTTGCTTCTTTCAATAATTAACCCTTACCGCTCAGATTAAAAATTATTTGGCCCAAAATTGGCCGGTGAGAGCAGACACATGAGTGGTAAAGGTTAAGACACACCTGTAAAAGCTCATGTGAAACAACTGCAACTTAAAGTCTGGAAAGTACAAGACAAGAAGTCAACTGTTAACTCACTTATTCGTTAGAAGCGGCAGATGAGCAAATAGTGGAGGCTGCCAATCAAAAGCCTTGTACAACAAGATATGTTTGGTTGTAGAGACCTGCCACTCCTGTGTAACAAAATATCATCAGACACATTGATTAGACAATAGTGAACTATAAACACCGAATAACTGTAAATGAAAACTAAACTGAGACCATCGCATGTAATAACTTATCAGTTAGCTCAACTTTTGTTGGCAGAAGAACAACAGTTCCAATTTGAATTTAATATATATTGTAAGAGGTTCAATTGGAAACTAACAAAACTTCGATACAAAGAGATTTCAAAAGCATTACAGTAAAATTCAGGTAAGAAGCTAAGACATAAGTTAGGTCATCAGCGGGAAAGTGGAAGTGTGTGCCTTGGAGCATGTTGAAAAAATCTCAAAATATGCACATACACAGATCTCTGAAGTTTTAAAATTAATATTGGTCAAGTTGTTTTTATGCCCAACCTTGAGAAACATTATTATCTCTCAAATTAGGTGAAAATCGGAAGAGATTTAGAACTAGCTCACTTAGAAAACAATGTGACACATTGTAATTTTCAAAGATCCAAAGAAATTTCAACACTTGAAATATAAGGTACAAGCAAATGAAGAACCATCAGTCATGTGTCAATTATTTATTTCCTCTAGTGTTTGTGGAAATTTGCTTGATGGTACTCAAGCATTTACAGAGCAAATTGTTTCTTTTCCTCATTTCAGATCAGGGCTTCATTGAGGGACTGTATGAGAGTCATTCCTGTCTCCACCACATCATTTGTCTTTCCTAGGATGGATATGATGCCCTTTGCCTCACTGTATCATTGTTCTGACTCATTGAGCAGCTGTGAATGAACCCCAGCCAAAGACAAAACCTCCATAAACAACACAATCTCCAGCATTTACCAATTATAGCATTATAACCCAATATTCGTTGGAAAATGTGCATAAAAGAGAAAATAGACTTACAACTCCTCGTAGAACATGTGAAATGTTCATAAGGTGATCATCAACCACATTTGCCAGATGGTAGGTCGGATATCCATCAGACTTCATCAAGATCTGAAGCAACAATTAGTAACTTCAGAAATTTTATTAAATTAAATTGGAGTCATTCAAAATTTTATTACATTAAACAAACGAATCGATGATTTATCTTAATGTCAAATGTTATCTACTAAGTGTCATTATTAACTACACTCCATAGGAGTATCCTTGAAAGTGAAAGATTTGCAGGTTGGATTGCCCTTGCACATAAATTGCATGTGCATATTTGACTAATTAAATAACTAACTTCAAAATGACATACAATACTTAAACACCAAATCCAAAAAGAATTATAATTGGATCAGCATTGAACAATTTAATAAATTCAACAAGAACTTACAGGGTCTCCTTCTATTTTGGCAACATCATAGGAGATTGGACCGTATACAAGATCATTCCATGGCTCCGTGTAAGATTCTAACTGCAATACAATAAATATTTCACTTAGAAACTTACAATTATTAAGCACTAGATGTTCGCCTGCCGTAAAGATCGTAAAGCTTAGCAAACTCGTACACACCACTCAAATTCAGCCCTCCCATTTCCCCATACTTCCCTTTCCCTTCACATTTAATTCCACCTGCCCTTCTCTTCCCACTATTTCTCTTCCCACTCCTTCCTTTATCTCCACCCTACGCTTCCTTTCCATGCTCCTCCCCTCCTACTCCACTTCCTTCTCTTCACCTCACTGCGGATCACTGTGCGGGACTACCGATGGAAATTTCCATTTTATTATATAGTGTAAATAGGCATATTATCTATAAACTTGGTTCAAAGACTCAACAAGTTCTGAAGACAGGTTCTTAACTTGCTTTTAGGATTCTACTTAAATTCCATGTTTTGCTAAAATGATTTCTTTAGAACAATCTAAGGTTTGACTTATTGTCTCCCTCTTGTTGCATTCTCAGAATCACTCCGTCATATTCCATAAATTTGCAGAATCACACACTCTTCTTCCATTCTCCATTCCGGCTTACTTCCAAGTGAGCCCCAGGAACAACCCAGCAGTGAATATTCCCAAAATAAGTTAAACCTATAGTTCCATTTTTCCTTACTAGTGCACAACCTCATTTTACAGTTAAACATAACACAAAAATATATGAACAGTATATATAGTCAAGACTTCTGAGTAATAAACTACCACAAGAGGTCAAAATCATTAAAAGTAAATAAGCAAGATGCATGAGGATTCCATAATCAGAATAGATTTCGTAAGCTACGGTAAAAACTGCTGACCTTAAATCGAACGACATGTGGCAGATGCGATGACAGTTTTTCTTCAACTTCTGCGCTGGTAAGCTGTCGACATCTGTTGTCGTACTTTGGAACTTCACCTCGTGCAGCTGCTTCCTTTCTTAGCAGGTCCAAGCGTCGCTGAGAGCAGAAACAGCGATACGCACTGCCATTCTGAAAAATTTAATCAAATTCAGATCACAGTTGTTTCAATCCATATTTACGACCTTAACCGATGCAGTATGTACAATAGACTACTATATAGTAACCAACATCAGTACTCTGGAATAGTTTCAAGTTCCTTGAACAAACTGTAAACTAGACACTGCACATTCTCTCCGAGTCTCCGCCACTGTTATTTCAGCTGGCACTAATATCTCTATGGTACTATAGGAGATTCATTCGTAGTCTAGCTGCCTAGTGATCGAGTTGACGGTGACATTGAAGCCTAATACTTACAAGTCAACCACGTACAATATTATTATAACAACTGAAATTTTACTTGCTATTTCAATCGAGGAAGAAAGTGTAATTGAAATTGACAAGTAATTTAGGTACTGGAATATAAGAATGCAACAATAGTCAGCAATTTTGGCCAAGAGGCTACAAGTCCAAGTCATCCAGTCCAAGTCGCAAAAATCGACCAAGTGAATCGCTTATTTGCTAAGTTAATCAAGTTGACAAGAGGTCAACTAGCAGACGAAGTCAATCATCAGGTGAGCCAAGTTGATTGTGGTACTCGACTCAATTGACCACATAGTATAATCGTAAGTAAGTACATAAAAATATAATCAATAATCCAGAATACTTCCTCAATTTGAACAACATGAGAAAGATCTGACCTTTAGTAAATTTTCAACGTGATCAGCGTAAAATGAAAGACGTTCAGACTGAAAGAAAGCATATGTATAATATATATATATCATATTCAAAATTCCACATTGAAGTTAAGTAAGTCTTAACATATAACATTAATAACAGAGTCCCCTGCAAAAGCTAAATAAATAAATAATAACAGAGTGAAGAGATAAATTATATATAACATTTGATAAATCCCTGATGTTACAGAAATAACAATGTCAAGCGACAGAGATAACAGTTAACTGTATTATCATTGGCTGTAGCAGTTTTTTGTATGTCCTAGATCAGATATATCAGATATAAATAATACTAGCTGTACCCGGCCACGCGTTGCTGTGGCTGAAAAGATTGTCCAACCCTTCCTTCCTATGTTCCCTCCCCTTTCCCCTCCCCTTCCCTCCCCTTCCCTTCCTCCCCTAGCCTTCCTCCCCTTCCCTTCCCTCCCCTTCTTTCTCCCTCCCTCCCCTTCCTTCCCCTCCCCTCCCTGCATCCCTCTCTCCCGTTTTCTCCCCTCCCTCCTCTCCGTTCCTCCCCTTCCTCCATCCCTAGAAATATGCGCTATAGAAAGGCGCGCGGAAAACGGCCGCAAATGGACGATTTTGTAAAAACCGACAGTTACGTATAAATATGCGCTATAGAAAGACGGCTGGATATACGTTTTAAAATGCGAGCGAAAAATGGACGGACGGATGCGTGAAAACTGTAGAAAGACGCGCGGAAAACGGCTGCAAATAGACGATTTTGTAAAAACCGACAGTTACATATAAATTTGCGCTATAGAAAGACAGCCGGATATACGTTTTGAAACGTGCCCAAAGAATGGGTTTGAAACGTGCCCGAAGAATGGGCGGACGGATGCGTGAAAGTTCAAATCGACATGGGTGGACTCCATCGATGTATATCGAATCGAATTCAAAGTTGTGTTTTTTTGTCGTAAAGATTGCGCCTTTTCCCAAAAGGCATTATACAAACCCGCTCATGTTCGAATGGAACGTTTTGTGAAAATTTTCAAAACAATCGGTCAAGAACTTTTCGAGATCCTTCATGTCAAACGGTAACGTTTTACATGTTTATTTATATAGATATCTAATATCTAATATATATAATTTATATATATAATTATAAATTTTATATATATATATATTCCTACAACTAAAAGTATACTTAGGCCATGCCTTAAAATTGAGACAATCATCTAACAACAACACTGCTGAGTTCTGACAATCAGATTAAGTACCAGTAGTTCACACAATTATAACATGGCCTGTGAGAACAACAAATAAACAATAGCAAGACATTTGTATATTCTTACTTGAATGTATGGTCCATAGCTACCTCCCTGAGACGGACCTGAAAGTAAGGTATTAAATAGTGACAGAATCTTGCAACAGCAAACAATAGGCTGAGCACTAAGTACCAATTCTGCAGCACTAGCAACTAAAAAAGGTCTTGCAATTGCAGCAATTAAGGATAATAAAAGTTACTGAGAAGCATAGCTAGAATGAGTACATTGAATTGGAAAAGCAAAATATATGGCTAATAGCAGAGAGACACACACTAGACGTTTTGTCAATATTTTTATGGAAGTGCAGTCTAGCCTGCAGCAGAAAAACGTTCATGTCAAACAAGTCAGTGAAGCTCAAGTGAGGCTCTACAAAGAGCTAGCAAGGTTCCATGATGACTTGATGAGCAAACAAGACTCCAGCAAGACAGCAAGTCTCCAACAAGCGAGCAAGACTCAGGATTGCGAGTGAGCATATCTCCAGAAAGCAAATAATATTCCAATGAGGCTCTACAATAAGTGCGTGAGGCTTCATCAAGCAGGCAAGTCTCTAGCAAACAAGAAACTAGACTCCAGTGAGGTTATATGACAAGCGAAAATAAAGCTGGACTGTAAAAGAAGATCTACTGCATAAAAACCATTTATAGCGTCAACTTAGAAGCATTCAATGTCAGAGAAATCTTAACCTTCATCAACTTCAATGCCAGTCCACTGTAACATCTCTGTTAACTGCTGCATAGCTCCAGGAACTAATCGACTCTAAAACAGTATTTAAAATCACGGCAATCAATTTTACTAACTAAGAGATACGCCAAATTAAAAATACATGTTATCAAGAAGCATTCACCAAATGATAGCCAAAGAGTAATGTACTTTTCTGAAACGTACATTTCAATGACACATCTAGAACTATACACAGTGACACACCACAATATAAACAAGCATGTTCATAGCAAGTTTCGGCAAACAGATACAAGGAGAGAGGGTTCCAAAATGTAGGTCCAGCAACTGAAAAGGCTTAATAAACCTTTTCAGTTGCTGGACCTACATTTTGGAACCCTCTCTCCTTGTATCTGTTTGTCCTGCTCAACTACTGAATCACTTCATTCTTAGCTTAATACTAATCTTCACCAAGTTGTTTATCCATCACAGGCCACTCACTGCCTGTCTCTTATTGGACTGTACACTGCCACTGACTGCCTTACTGCCTGGATGTCATCCAACCGACTCTGCTTAAACCCTTCTAAAACCCAATATATCTGGTTTGGAACTCGTCAACAGCTGAGTAAGATTGATCTGGGGTCTCTAGCCTCTGAATTCCCCACCTTTGTTTTTTCCACATCTGTGCGCAATCTGGGTATCGTCCTGGACTCGGAGCTGTCTTTTGTTGATCATCTCAAGGCCTTGACTCGCTCTTGTTACTACCATTTGCGTCAGCTGCGAGTCGTGTCTCGCTCTCTGTCTTCCTCTTCCGCTTCCACCTTGGTCCATGCCTTTATTGCCAATCGACTGGATTACTGTTCTTCTCTCTACTTTGGCCTTCCTCAGGTTCGTTTAAGTGGTTTGGAGGGGTCCTGCGGGCGGCTGCATGCTTGGTGGGTGGCGTCCCTAAGTTTGGTCACATTTCTGACTATATTCGTGATGTCTTACACTGGCTTCCGGTTCAGTCACGCATTTATTTCAGGGTTACTTCTTTTGCTTGGCGCTGCGTCTTGGGCACAGCACCTTCCTATCTCTGTGAGTTCTTCACCTTGACCTCAACTGCTGTGGGTCGCCGATCTCTGCGCTCGGCCTCTAGAGGTGACTTTATGGTTCCTTATGCCCGCACTGCCACTAGGCAGAACAGGGCATTTTTGGTCACTGGACCTTCCGCTTGGAATGACCTTCCCTCTAACCTGCGTTCCCACCCTCGGAACATGTCCGGCTCTTTCTATAGATTGCTCAAGACTTTTCTTTTTGACCGGGCTTGGGTCGGGAGCGCCTCTGAGTAGACTCCTTGAAGGGGCGCTATATAAATTACATAGATAGATAGATAGATAGATAGATAGATAGACTGATCTTCTGGATATGGAGCACAATCGGTTGATACCTTCTGCATTAAACACTGGCACAACAGATATAATTTCCTAATTATAATAAGAACCTTGCATGACACTTACATTCAAAAGCACTAACCTGATTTTAAAAACTTAACCCATACTCATTTTCGAAATATATTTCTATACTTTGTATTACATACGCAGAAGCAGAAAGTCGTTACATGGCAGACTATTACTGGCAAATAAAGGGTTTTGATTCGTACACACATTGCATATACTCAACATCAACAGAGGCCTAGCCAGCTGCTCTTTCAAATGAATCTAGTGCCCAAAAACCCTATGTGCCAGTTCATTTAAACTTTTTAAACCATTAAATCCCAAAAACATTGTCATTCAAAGGAATTGATGCGCACCCACCTGATCTGTGTCTTCTATACGAAGGATGAACTTCCCTTTCTGTGCCCGACTGAACAGATAGTTGTATAGTGCTGTCCTTAGGCCACCTAGGTGCAAATGACCTGTCGGGCTTGGTGCAAACCTCACCCGTACCTCTCTGCTAGAGTGACATCTTCTAAGACAAATGGTGTGGCCAGTGGTCTGTACAAGACAACGGGAAGAAAGGCACTGCCTCAACGACCCACTGAGTCTCATTGTGAGTGGATGCAGAACGGCAGACCTTTCAATTGAATATTTGCAGTATCTGAAACTTAAAAAAAAAACATACATGTCAATCAGATTTCTTATCAGTTAATTATAATAATGTTAAAGTCAAACAGCTTAAGACTAGTGATGATGACACTGATAACAGCTGAAAGCAGTGGGTGCCTTCATTACAATGTATGTCTTGCATATGTGCTTATAATGCAATATTGTGTTTTTTGCTATTTCACTTATAAGCCTTAACAAATGCTGCTATCTGTAAATCTATAAGCATTCAATCAGTCTACTGACCTACCTTCTTCTTCTCATGACCTATTCTTCACAACCCCACATCACAATCTCCATATAACTCCTGAATTTCTCAATAATTTGAAAATAATACAAAGATTCAAATTCTCTGACCATTCTAGCAACTCACGAACCCTATTCCATCACACAAATCTTCTCTTGAACTTTATTCAGACAACATATTTCAGTCTTGCTGGGACTTCACAAACATCCAAATACCTCTACAAACTTTAACCAAGAACTCTTAGCTTGTCCATGCTTTTGCCTTTAGAATTTTTGAACTATGAATTGGCACCACTGAGTAAGATGATCTTTTAGCAGTGTTTCCCATTAGGTTGACAAAAAGCAGAGACAATATCACATGTTTTGCATCAGGTTAGGATGAAAAGCATTGATAACATTACAATCTGCCAATTCTTTTTACAAGTTGCTGAAATCTAATTTACATTGCCGTGGTCAGGCGGGGAGTGCCTCAGAGTGAATTTTTTGAAGGGGCAAAATGAATGAACGAATCAATCAATCAACATTAATATAAATTTCAACTTCAATCATGTAAGATTTCTTTAATTTCTTTGTGGTGTGTACCAATTAGAATTATTCATAGCTACTTGGGGGCCCTACTTAGCGGGATTCCCTCCCTTCTGGGTCTCCATTTGTGTCCTAATTCCATACTTTAGAGTTTCTCTTTAACGCACTCCAGGTTTAGGGTTATCTTTTCCCACTGGTATCACTCTATCCTATAGCCACTGGGTTTAAATAATCTCTTCTTATATATTCCTGGGGGTATCCCCAATCTAGCCCAAAGGTTTTTTTATAATTTGCGTTAACTAATTAGTTCTTACTTTGATTATTGCTTGTTTAATTTGTGATACTTGTTATGCTTTATGTAACTATTTTCCTGCCTTATATCTTAGTGTGCTTGATACATCTGGACCAATAAAAAAATTGATTGATTAAAAAAAAAAAAATTGATTGATTAATGACATTAAAACCAGAAAATGAATTATGCCTACAATGCAATTCACTCACTGTGATATAATTGTTATAAAACTGTCATTTATGATGCACCTAACCAAAAAGAATCTTGCACGAAAGTGTGCAACCAGAAAGTTTACTCATGGTAAATCTTAAACAAATAAGTCTCCAGGTTTCTTTTGAAGAGCAATAAGATGATTGGCAAAAAATTCGGAAAGTTATTCCGTTCAGTCGGGCCGGCTAATGCAAATGCACAGTTTTCAAATTTTTTAACCAAACACGTGACCACAAAGTCACCTTGAGATGAAGATCGTAATCCTTGACCAGATTATAGAGATAAGTATGGAGCTACAAGTGAGGACACATAAGAAGATGAATTAGTGTGGACTCGGCATATCAGTCCTGAGACAGATTCCGAAAGTTATTTGTGTTGAAATTGGAAGCCAGTGAAGTCCATGAAGGGGTTACGGGAGTTAATTTATTGCTAAGCGTTGCAGTATAATCGAGAACAGTGGTAAGATGTTGAATGGTGGATGCAGGAGGTCATAGAGGACTAAGTTGCAGTAATCAATTCTAGAGATGACCAAAGTTTTTACTATTGAGCGAAGATATTTTTCGCTTAGACTTTTCCTGGCTTGCCCTATGCGTCTGAGATGCAAGAAACAGGATTTAGTTAGGTGGAGTATATTTTATTTTTCATAGAAAAGCAAGCTCATTATCGAGAACACCGAGATCTCCGACATCAAATGCTTTTAATATGCAGCATCCCCTTTCATACACAGGGTAGCTCAGCTGTTAAATAATCTCATAAATTAGCAAGCTGGGCCCAGTACGCCGAGCAGAAGACCTAGATTTCATAACAGAAGAATGGTTAGGCCTACATTAGTTGATATGAATGGAAAATGCCTTGGCTTCTGAATAGCCCTTATAAAGACCTCTATTGAAAACAATTAAATGCATTACGCGAAGATTCTTATTAAGTTTCAGCCACGCAAGTGCAACTTTTCAACCACAAAAAAGGCTTTTTATGGCACAGTGGAAATGAAATGCAATTACTTCTATAAAATTTAGAAATATCGTTATAAAAATAGCCTTCTCGCATGTGTCCCCATAGACTAAGTATATAATTGATCTCCAAGATTCCTTATGACGTATTTACTACACGAGTGTAGGGACGCCATTGGTGACTGACTAAATTCATGAAGGCGAATTAAATGGCCCACTTTCTTCTTCACGGCTGATTTTCCAACTGACAATGCACAATCAATGCGCTATTCATTCGAACGAGCTGAATATTGCCTAGAGGAACTGAAATTTTGAAAAAATCTAGGTCTAACTATACTTTTCCCATAGCACTAATAATGCATCAGGATTCAGGAAGCCGGTATGCCTATATTGGATCGATCAGGGCTCTCTATAAAATGGGACAAAATTAATGAACCACCAGTCACAAACTTGCAGTCAGAACTTTCACCTTAGGTGTAGGTCCAGTGCAATGTCCATGTCAGAATGTTCGTCACGTGTCGGATCTCAAACCCAAACTCTTATAATCATATATCAGATTAATCCGACCGTACTGAATAACAGTGCAGTCGTATCGTTATCGTAATCTCGATCGATCGATCGATCGGTATAGGGCAGCTCTGGAAAAGCGACGTACGCCGCGGGTCCAGCTTTAGGCTATTTACTTGCACATATTCACATGCGTTTTTCCAAAACAAAATCGATAGGCGAGGGGAATTAAATCGATCTCACGGATCGTTCTTGAAGACAGTCAATCAATCAACCAGCCTAATGTCGCAATGTGGACGGTGAGGGAGTTGTGAAGAGGATGAATCAGGGTAGATTAGTGAAAAAAGCAGTGTTTCCAGTTTTGGACATAAGTGAAAGATCTGTGAAGAGATAACGGAATGAGATTTACGTGCATTGCACTTGCAGTGCAGTGCTTTGCGAATAAGCCGATTTTCAGAATCTACGATTAACTTATTACTGAAGAGCGTGATTAAGAGGCGAAATCGTGACGCACCGAGTGTCGGACCTTCCACTGAATAGCGTCTGTGGTCATGATATATTGTCTTTGGTATTGTCTGTGTCGTTGCCTGTGCCTGTTAGCAGACTACTGCAGAGCTTGGTGCTTGTTCTACGCTGGGTGGAGTTGTTCGCCATTATCCTTTTAGCTGGACGAATAAGCGGTCTTCGTTGGTTATTCAGCCAAACTGGGATTTTATCGTCTGTCGGGTCGATGCTGTTTTTGGTTTTCCGCATTCGTTGTTAGAATATGTTTGTAAATGAATATCGTTTGCCGTCTGAAGCGTAAAATTTTCATCGGAGGAAGAGGTTTGTATGGTTTGTCGGCTTGTGTTTTTTTATTTCGCGCATTAGTTTTAGTGGTAGACGAATGATGATTATTGCCAGTGATAAATTGGTTGAATGCAGAACAAACGGCAGCTGGGACTGCTGCTGTAAGGTTTTTGTGATCAAAGGACCTGGTTTCTTTGGTCTCAGTCGTGTGATCACAGAACTGTGTTCTGGCGGAATGGTGGCGCCAGCGACAACGAAGCAAGAGGAGTGACAGAAACGACCACCGTACAGCTACATTGTCAGGCGGGTGGTCGGTCATATCACGACCGCCGCGTGCAGTGCGTGGGCTTGGAATAGTCACTGCAGTGACACATAAAGTCAGTTGAGCCACCCATATGCCACTTCCGTAAGGGGGAATGACAATTGGGACTCGCAGACCAAGGGAATTGAATGCTGCGGAGGTGTATGGTTGAACGAGTATTAGATGCAATTACCTGTACGGAGATCTGTCAAGAGATGGAAATCAGGCTGTTGAAATTCTTGCTCTTTCTCCCCCCTCGGTCACTGTTCTCGTTTCGTGTTCTCAGACATGAGATGAGAATCGAATATATACAACACGGCATCACACCTCTGGAATGATCTGCCTCCTGAATTCCGATCGTTTCGATTACCCACCTTCAATGCCGATCACCCACCATCACATTCCTCAGGCTCCTCTGTACATCACTTCTCGGTGACATTGCGACGTGAAAGTACATTAATACTTTTTCAAGAACTTCCATATTGTCTCTTCTTATCCTGCACCTTCCAATTCTCAACATGAATGGCACCCACTTCAACAGCTACTCTAGCGGATTTGATTCCTTGGTAACCGCAGACTCGGACCTCGTTCGACCTACTCTTTTGAACAACCCTTTTAACTAGACGCAGCACTCTTGAATAATCTGGCGCCCTGCGATTGGCTTTCTGTGGCGCTTTAGAAATTTGGAGATTACGATTGCGGAGTTTAGAGTGAAGGTGATGAACCTATTTGCTCACACCTGTCATACAGTTGTATAACCGACAGCTGATCCCTCGTCATATACACGTATATGCACCATTTATTTTGCATAATCCATGCACCTCACTGTCATCTCTGCCCGACGTGTCCGTACAAAATAATGTCCTCTGCTTGATATGAATATGGACAAACATAACTATAATTGTTTCAAACAAATTATTTTTTTAAAACAATGCAAGGACCTTGAGCAAGACCTTGACTAACTCAGTACCATTGTTGTCCTGTCACAATTGTTCAGTACCATTGTTGTTCTATCGTAACGCACTTCTGAACGTTGGAAGGAGTGCAACATAAATTGCAGTTGTATTATAAGTCAGTTGCTTGACCTCTCAGGTTTTAGATGTGACTAAATGGCACTGAAGAAACACTGAACGGCCTTCATAAGTTTGCATGGTGTGGCATGGGTTCCACTTCCATATATGCCTTATCCCTAGGGTTTCAGACTTATATCACAACCTTAAAACCGCCCTTTTCAGTTGAGGTTGAGTCAGGAGCGCACCTGAGTAGTGAACTTGAAAGAGCACTTAACAAATCTCCATAATGAATGAATGAGTAAGTAACATATCTTTATCTGTATTAATTAGTACCATACATAAATTTTAAACATCAGCAGAAGGTACAGAGACGGTGTGAAGAGAAATTGTTTCACTGGTTTGCTCATATGAACCATTCTTTTAATGAACCATTACACCTTTCGACAATTAATTCAGATTCTGCATGGTATGAATATATTCAACAGTTATTGCTTTTATAGGTAGAATTGGTTGCACAAAGTTGCAAGTTTGCGTACAGTTATGTTTGGAACATGTAGAACAGGAACTTTGCTCTGCCATTTAGACTTCAATTTTTTTTCTTGCAGTACTGTATGGCATGACGAGGTCAGGCCAGGCTTAGAACTGCAGATTAAGATTTTTTCTATATATGTTCATTTTATTATAAATTCAAACACATGGATGACACACCACACCCAAACCACACAATGCTATAAATGTTAGCAGGAAAGAAAGTTTGGATAGTTAAGTAAAGATGGAAGGCTTATGAAGGAAACTCGTATTACGTTTGGGTCTTATTACCGGTATGTCATCCAGTAACTGTTGTGGAGCCATTTTTTTTATTTCTCAAAGCAGAAAACAGTTTTGAAATCTACCTGGGT
Source organism: Lumbricus terrestris (assembly GCA_949752735.1). Taxonomy (NCBI): domain Eukaryota; kingdom Metazoa; phylum Annelida; class Clitellata; order Crassiclitellata; family Lumbricidae; genus Lumbricus; species Lumbricus terrestris. The sequence goes on along the minus strand of OX457036.1, from coordinate 74,231,508 downwards.
ACATGTGGCCTTTTTGCATCAAGGTATTCCAAACTAGCAGTTGCATATCAGCATGACAATTAGGTTCAATGAAGATCTGAGCCACTGATTTTTGTATAACTACAAATATGTGGCGCCGCACACCGTAATCAGCATTAAGTCGGAGATTACACATCAGAGATATTAGAGAAATAGTATGTTTGTAATTTTTTTATTTTTTGTAAAAATGTTAATTAAAAAAAATTTTTACAAATTTTTTAAAACTTTTTTAAAAAGACAAGTAGCCAAGCTAGTTTAATGCTCTGTTATGCCAAAACAAATTTTAAAATTAATGAAATTTAATTAATTAATTAATTTTTAATTAAATCACTTTTTCCTTGTAACTTCGGCTAGGATTAAGCTAGAGCAATAATTTTTGTGCGATTTTGATGCCTGAGACAAGGCCTTTGAAATGATGCATCAAACGCAATATGTTACAAAATCACCTTAATGCTGATTTCGGTGTGCGGCGCCACATATATATCAGACACCAGAACTTTGACAATTTGTGAGGTGGACACGAGGACAGACTTTCCTAAGTTGTCCAAGCCTTAGTCGGAGGTGACGTGAGACCTGGTCACTCGTTGATGAAGTGTATTTCAACATGCCTGTTGGTATTGCTTCCAGTATCACAGGAAAGTTCTTTAAATCATTAGTTTGATTGATTCTTGAAGTCCTGTTACCAATAAATGTGAGGAATTCATCAAAATTAGCTCTTCATCCGAATCTATTTTCTGAATAATCATATCAGATTTTAGTTTAGTTTGACATGCAATCATCAAACCAAAAGTTTGCTAACTTTCGAATCTAATATCTTCACAACTGTCTTGCAGGGCAATGCAGGCCTGTATATGATTGGCCAGTGGAAGGATTGAGCATATTTAGCGCTCTAATTAATTGTTAACTTATTTATACATAATGATTACAGCTTTATCAAATGCAGCAATAATGTAAATTTTGCACCTATGGCATGGGGTTGCATGTTGTAGAATGTTGCAATTTTATGCCTATGGTATGCAAAGGGTTGAATGTTTTGTTTGATTGTTGGGTGATGTTGTGATCTCAGCTGACAGATAATTTGATATGGAGACCATTATTTCGAACGAATTTGATCGACTTGCATATATATTAGGGCGCCCGTTAAACCAGTGAAAAATTTTGAAGTTCATAATTTTCAACGTGGTACCCTCTGAAGTTGTTACCCCTGTTGAGGTAATAAACAGTGTAAAATTTCAGAATTTTATGCTGACATTTACCGGTTGCTCCACGTATCCAAAGTTTCTATGATTTTGCAATTTCGCGCCTGCTTCAGTTTTATTCTGTATTGCATTTTGCTTCACCTGTATACTTGCCATTTGCTGATTTAGTTATTTATTTTGGTCTGATTGATCTGTTTACTATAGAACTTCAATAAGAAAGCCTGGACACGACATTTATAGATCCCCCTCTCAATCCGAGTCAAGTAGACTAGACAAGCTAGACTACTTTTTGACGAACATTCGGCACAAGCAGCAAAAGTCACTTTTAATACATCCGTACCTTGAGTTGTGCACTGGGACTGTAGGATGTTGCTGGATATAGGCTAATAGAGAGTGAGTGGGTTGACCCCTACCAGACATAAATCAGATTTGCAGCTTGTCATTGTGCCAAAACTTCCATATGGTATGGGTTCAAACAAACGATGGTGGTGACGAACACTGTTATAATGAAGCAAGTGTTGGAGGTAGAAAGTCAGGCCAGGGCCATGCGATCGACCCCCACGTCTTCTAATACTACAGACGAAGTTTGGCTTGTGGTGATAGAGATCACGCTTGGCAAGAATCTACTGAGCCTGGAAAGTCAACACCATATGCCCAAAATTGTGACCAGAGATGCGTCCAAACACTGCTTTGGTTCATCATCTGGTTTCCGACACTACATGTAGTTTATTCAAGTCTTTTCAATTGTCATGACTACTACGTCAATGAACTGATAGAACCCAGTAGCAGATTGTAAATGATAACCCAGTCAAGAATTGATAGAAAAGTCCTCATGAAATTTGCCGGCTTGACGGACAATGCTGTTTTCACTTTTCACAAAGCAAGTTTCTTATGGCCAGTTAGCAGACGAGTGATGATTACCGTGTAGCCCACTGATAGAATTGACAATACTACTTTTTGGGTTGATGTGCTACCAAGTGGTGTGCCATTTATGGCCCCTAGAGCGAAGCACATATCCAGGTGGATGGTCATTGGTCATGTTGCAGTGTCTTAACATCTGGATCAAATTGTTGACGCTGTAAGCAATGACACCAACAGATATTGTGATCAGCAATTTGAGGACACAAGGTTCTGATGAGCTACTCAGAAGAATCCATATGGAACCAAGTTGTTTGAAAGTAGCTTGACAACTTGGAAGTGCAATGTATCTTGTCATCCTTTCACACCCGTAGGTTGATGCTGATTTTCTTGAATAAGACGATCCAGACTAGCAATGTACCCTTGGAAATGTCCAGTTAAACTAGAAATGGGCATATGCCAACAGCCTGGAAGTGATAAACAACCGAGTAGAGCAAGCTGCGGAATTGACCTAGGACCTCAACAGCTCCACTACAGCAGGTGAAGAGCAGAAACAGAGTCTGCTGCTGCGTGATTCTGCAAGCCAGAAAGTCAAATACCCAGAAGCGAGAAAGACGCTGTTTGTCAGTGATGATATTCTGCGGTATCATAGTCAGACAACTAAGAATGACAATTGATTGATTATTTTAAATGTCTGTTAAAACTATGCTTTGATCAAAAATTATAAAGAAATTGCTTTAACAGAGTTGATCAGCAGACATTTTATAGTGCTGTTGGGATAAAATATCAGAAATATTTTAGTGATAAAATAAGTAAGACATAAGCACGAATAACATACAGTCGGATCAAAGTTTGCAAACTTCTCAGGTGTTGGAGCAACCTTCAAACATGTATCCAAAATTCACAAAAAATTACCATGAGCTGCTCTCATGACACATAACAAAATTGGAGGGTACCACAAAAGAAATTCAGAAATTTATTTTTAACGGGCGCCCTAATATATATATATATATATATATATATATATATATATATACATAATTCTATTCATTCATTCATTATATGCATTTATATAGCGCCTCTTCAAGGGGGCTACTCAGAGGCGCTCCCAACCTCAGCGCGGCCAAATAAAACTGTTTTAAGATGAGAGAGGAAAGTCTGAGAAGGATTTTTACAAAGAGAGCGGAGGGTCAGAGGAAGACCATTCCAGGTTGAGGGTCCCACCACCGAGAAAGCACGGCTCTGCATAGTGGAAGTTCGAGCAAAAGGTACTGAGAGTAGACTTTGTTCAGTCGAACGAAGGGAGCGGAAGGGGTGAGAACTAAGAGTAGGGCTACAAAGCTCACAAAGATAGGCAGGAGCAAGGCCTAGCATGCAGCGCCAGACTAGAGTAGATATCCTATACTCAATTCGCTGCTTGAGTGGAAGCCAGTGGAGAACGTCACGCATATAGCTGGAGATGTGGCTGAATTTAGGTATGCGGCCAATAAGGCGGGCTGCAGAGCGCAGGACGCGATCAATGCAACTCAGACGGGAAATTGGTAGGCCAGCATAGAGAGAGCAGCAGTAGTCAAGTCTGGTGGTAACAAAAGAATGGACAAGGGTTGCAGCAGCAGTAGGAGTAAGTGAGCGAGCAACAGTGCGTAGTTGACGGAGTTGATAATAACAGGCACGGCTGAGTGAGTGAATATGTGGAGCAAAGGTGAGCTCTTGGTCCAGAGTAACACCAAGGTCACGGACTCTGGTTGAGAAGACAAAATCAGGAAAGGCATCAGCGATGGTTGTCATATCTAGCTTTTTCAACTGCTGGCGAGTGCCAAGCCAAATGAATTGAGTTTTTAAAGAGTTGAGGCGAAGTCGATTGGACGACATCCAAGTCCCCAAGGCTTCCATGGCAAAGTACATAGACCGGACAGTTGCAACAGAGTCAGAGGCACGACAGTGCTGGTAGGCTTGCACATCATCAGCATACAGATGGGCTTGCATAGCATGGGAGGCAAGAAGAGAGGCAAGATCTGAGGTATAGATTATGAAGAGAAGGGGGCCCAAGACAGAGCCCTGTGGAAGACCGTAAGGAGCAGGGACCCAGAGGGACCTAGAGGGGCCATGGACCACAGAAAAGGAACGATCACTAAGAAAGGATCTCAGCCAGAGGAGCAGAGTACCAGAGAGACCAAAAGATATATGCAGTCGTTCAAGTAAAATGTCATGGTCCACAGTGTCAAACGCTGCACTAACGTCAAAAAGGGCTAAGAGAGTCAGCTGAGAACGATCGATGGCTCCGTAGACATCAGAAAGGAGTCGAAGAAGTAATGTCTCAGTTGAATGACCTTTTCGGAAGCCAGACTGGATTTCCGGAAGCAGGTTGTGAGTCTCAAGGTATGATGTCAGCTGGAGAGCGACTATTTTCTCGATAAGCTTCGAGATAAATGAAACATTAGCAATTGGACGGAAGTTGACTGGATTGTCTGAATCGAGTCCTTCACACTTGAGAACAGGAACCAGGATGGATCGTTTTTGAGACGGCGGCAAGATGCCTTCAAGGATGGAGCGATTGCAGAGGACGGTGAGGAGTGGAAGAAGGACATCCACGAACTCCTGTAGCAGCGATGTTGGGAGGCTGTCAAGTTCACATGATTTAGGAGGCGAGGCGAGAATGATTCGACTTAGATCAGCAGAGTTGACTGGAGTCAGAGTAGATAGGTTGAATGATGTAGGAGGGTAAGCTGGTGGCAGGGAGCCAGCGGTGTCCTCCCGGATGTTGTGCACCTTGGTGGTGAATGAGGTTAGGTAGTCATCAGCGGTAAAAGATGGAACGTGCTGAGAACGATCTATTAATGAATGCATGCATGAATATAAGCTAGCCTGTTGTATTTACACCTGTATGTAAACCATCTTATTTGTTTATCCACAATTCTTATTAACCTGTAATGAAATATCTCTGATGTATGGTCCTTGGATATAAGTGATGGTTAGGCAGCAAATATCACCACAAAAGCTTGTGATCAGGACAACTCCTTTAGCCTCAAATCTTGTGTTATTGTGTACTGACCCAAATAGGACAGAGAATTTTAGTTAGCTTCGTGTGGGCTTGCATTCCATGGTTGGTCGCCCATCCAAGTACTAATGGAGCTCATGCTGCTTAAATTCCTCATTTTTGCCTGCATATCCACAATGACAAATGATTACATTGTGTTCTGATTACCATGTACCGGTACATGTTAACCATATTTATTCAATTTATGTTAAGTAAAGAAAGACTTGTAATTATTCCATTTGCTGGCGCTGCTGTTTAGTATTACTCACAAATTTATGTAATAATTATAATGTAAATTGTGTAATGTGTAGGATGGAAGAAATCAGAGCTCAAGTTTGGCCAGACATAAATTATTGTTTCAAATTTGGAACATGTCAAGTCTCTCAAATTTTAGCAAGCTATTACAGTATCACAAGTGAATTGATTCTTTTATTTTGACACTGTGTGGGGGTTTCTGTGCATGACCTAGAATAGAGTGCTGTTTCAGCGTTGAACCAAAAAAACTGTTTAGGTTTTCTTATGTTATATTGAGTGTCTGTTCCAGCGTTGAATAAAAAAACTGTTTATTTTTCTAATGTGTATATTTTTTAAATTTTATTCATTTACGGGAATTTGATATATGGCTTCTTTTAAGAAACCCAAGTACTGATGTGCACCAAATTGGTGTATCTTTTACAATTTTATTTACAGTTGCAAGTTTATGAGTAATTGAAGAGTGAAAGCTCTGCATTGGCTCGTATGGCTTGTTATATTAATTTTTGGAATTGGCTGTCATTACAAGAAATGAATGTATAATTGCGTATATGGATGAAAAGCAATGTTGTCTCTTTGTACAATTGTTTTGACATGGTTAAAAACTTAAACATGGAAAGTTTTGAAGTGTTAATAATAAATTGCGATTTTTCAAAGCTAGATTGAAATCTGAGTAACTAAATCTTTTTTTATTTGGAACAGGACAGTAAAGTGCTTGATTACCAGCCACAAAATTATGGCTCAAGGTCGTCCCATCAAGTGTGTTGTTGTTGGTGATGGTACTGTTGGAAAGACGTGCATGCTCATTTCGTACACGACAGACAGCTTCCCTGGAGAATATGTTCCAACTGTGTAAGTAATTTAGAAGCACTGTTTTTGAGAATTTTTCAACTGAAGTTGTATCTTGATGTCACAGTTACATTTCTGTTCCTGTTTCCTATATAATTTTCTCTGCCGTGAATTAAGTGAATCACTATAAATTTTTGTTTTGATAGAGGCAAGAAAATGTTCCGTGTCACAAAGGTGGTTTTTTTCTTTCTAAAACTACTTCAGTGCCTGACAATTATGGATTCCAGCAGGTGTAGGTTTGGTATGAATGTATTTCGGTAATATTTGTAGAACTGATGGAGACTGTGTGATGGTTTACAAGAGAGGTGTATAGTGTACAAATATCGGCGATACTCGTACTATGTTGGAGGAAGGAGGTCCATTGTGATCGTATTCTGAAATTACCTTTGCCTTCTATAAAATTAGCTTTATTCATACTTTCATTTAATATAATTTTCACTGAATGGATGAATGTCAAGTGGTTTAGTAAGGTTATAATACAACTTTAGAGGATATATATGCAGTAGATATTTGCATCCAGACATTTAAAATTCAGTTGGTCTTGCTGCTTCACAATTCTCTATACTCTAATAATCACTTTTTTATTCATCGGTCACATAACAAATTAAATTATCATTCAGCTGACCTTCAAAGTTTTTCCAACCTAAAGACTACAACTGCGATGAAACATTATGAATGTAGATTTTTTTTATCAGTGACTTTAAAATAAGCATAAACTCAGGTTTGGCTAAATTTGTGAACTGTTTAATTCTTGTAAATATTGTTGTTGCCAGTTTTCCATTCATATGGTTACATAAATTTTAGCAGCGCTGTTAAATAACATTTAGTCCAGCTCACAAAATTCCATAAGGATTTTCACATTTATATTCTGAAATTAAAAATTTCATTACTTTATCAGCTTTCAGGTTAAGCATGAACTGGTCACCTGTCCTAGAGAAAGTGTTTTGCCCTCCTTCTATCCTCACTTGCTGACATTAGATATGTATGGAATTTTCACATATTATCAAAGGGCCATCAAGCTTTCTGCTCAGCGCCTATTATTATGGCTTTAACAAAAGGATCAGCATGCAGCCACTGGCTAGAGATACAGTTAGAGCTTGGTGGGAAATTCTATGACAGTTATGCCGTTCACTTTGGTGACATACCATTACCACTGCCTATATAAAAAGCAAACTATTTTCTTAAAATCTTTTGCAATATCAGACAATGTCAGGCATGTTGTATATAGGTTCTGTTTATTTTTAGATTCCTAAATAACATTTTCTCTAGGACATTGGTTATACCAGCCTCTTCTTCTGCTATCTTTTATTTGGTGCAGTGCATTTTTACTTGTCAAATTTTGTTGGCAAGGTGACAAAATGGAAAATGCCCATAGCCAAGTGTTCTAATCAAGAAGGATAACAAAATTGGAGCATACTATTTGGCTGAGCACTAGGGTGTCCCATTTTGAGGTTATTTTTGAAAATGCTAAGTTTCTCCAGCCAAAAAGTATCATTGGTGGAAGATAACTTTGGGGAAATAATTTCAAATTTTTTCAAGGACATTTAGGGGTCCCCCAAAGGGCTATAAGATATCATAAAAATACATTGTGGTCTGCCGCTATCTTTATCAATTTCACTCATGCGTATTTTCATGAACCTTGGGTTTTCTGCAGCCCAACACCATTTTCGTTCTGAATAAGTGCACCACGCATATATATATGTATATGCCCTATATATACATACATATATATATAAATAATATTATATATACATATATATATAATTTCATGCAGATCTGCTGTCTCGTGGGTTTGCATGTATGGAGCAGCCATTTCGTTAAGTGTGCAAAACGAAATTTCAGACTGTTTGATATATCCTTTTCACTACAGTCTGTTACATAATGCAAATATGGGTTAATGGTTACATATTTTATATATTACAATATTGGTTAATGGTTACATATTTTATATATTACAATATTGGTTAATTTTATTGTCATGGCAAGTCACAGTAAAACTAAAGCACTGTCAAAGTTGATGAATTGACCATCTATTTGAGAACTTGTGCTATCTTTGAGGTGATGCTTTTCAGCTTTCATACATGTCTTTGACCATCTAAAAGGCTGCAGATATTCTGTTTTCAAGATGTTTGATGAAACTGACTCAAATTAAACAAACGTCAGTTTCTGCCGCAACAAACCCCAAAAGATAATTATTGTTAACTGAGGGCTTTAAAACTTGCTTTTTGGATCAGGCTCACAGAGCATCACCTATCGTGATCGTAATCGTAATCTCGAGACTTCTACAGCGCCCACAAAAGCCAAGTCGCGGGAACCAGCTTATTCACAGGCGCTCAATCAAAACAAAATCGATAGGCAGGGGGTCAAGTCCGGAGAGTCAGGCAGGCAGATAGATGGACGACTAAGGTGGGTGATGTTTAGAATTGAAGTGGCGGGGGATGTGAGGAGAAGAGGAAGAATCAGGATAGGATTTGTGAAAGAGCAATGTTTTCAGTTTTGAGTGAAAGACCTGTGGGGAGATAGCGAGAGGTGGAGTTTTGAGAGGATTTCCATGAATTCTTTACATTTGCTGAGTTGATGGTGGGATGGATGTACCAAACATAACTGGTATTTGCAAGTTTGATGCTCTTCAGATAAAGTACGTTGTATAGCCAAGGCCGTTATATTACTCAATGAAAACGTAGTTGCTGTTCTATGGAAACGAGACTGTCATCTGTTTCACAGATAATGATTCACAATTGAAACACTTTAACAACTTTTGTTGTATCAGTGTAAGCCTACATCCTATCCTGGCGCACAGTCCGATCTCATCTGATACTCCATTTAATTGCATCATGTTAGTAAGAAGATTACAAGCATACGATTATCCTGGTCTCAGTATTACTGCACTTAAAGCAATGCAATGTCATTCTTGATACTTCAATCCAGAGCATGCGACTCTTGAATTGTTTTCCGATCTCTTAACACCACACAAGGGAGCAACTCTCATACTACACAAGACCCCGAAATTGGATCTCACTTGGTCAAGTTTCTTCCACAACTTTACCAGAGCTATATAGTATATATCTCTCAAAGCCTTTTCCAGACTACCGGCATTGACGATAGCTTTCTAGAGAGTTCTGCTGTTTGACCATCTGGAACCCGTACAATTAAGCCATTGTAATCGTGAGCAATTTGCAATGTGTCACTGGCTGTGCCTGATACAGACATTTAATGTCATAACAAATGAAAGTCATAAACAGTTCTAATTGAAAAACATAGAAAGTACTTCCCAAATTGCAACCATGACTCTCTTGAGTCACTTCTTCCGATGTAGTGAACTACTGATTGGACCAAACATGTGACTATCTCACATTTGGTACTGTGTACCAATATGCCATCTCAAAGTAATCTATGTTTTGAATAAATGCTCGAATTATTATAGTAGTCAATAATGGTTAAATACTATTCCAAATTCTAAAAATATAGGAAGGTCTGTGCATATATCAATTTTGTCAAATTTCAGTCAATTAACTGCAAAACCAGTCTGAGAAAAATATAGGATAAAAAATTTTGAGCAATTACATTGTATGACATATATTTTGTGCAAAAGCATTTAAAATATATGTGGTGTGAATGACGTTGCCTCACATATTGAAATATTTGCACACGAATATCATAGTACGCTATATATAAAATTTGGAGCTCCTTGGGGGTGTCCTAAAAATTATTTTAAAAATTCGAAAAAATTACACAAATATTATCATCTCTATAGGAAACTTTTTGACTGGAGAGACCTAAGAATTTCAAGAAAAAGTTTCTTTGGGACACCCTACTGAGCACCTATCATGTAAACTATAGTTTTGAAGAAGGGCTTGGAACCAGTTGAATGTTGTGTTACACTGGTTGGTGAGGTGATGAGTGAAGAGATTGATGCAACTGAATCAATCAGTTGTTTTAATTCAGTTTTGACAACTATACAACTCCTCTTTTTTATGATTTTTACCAATGAAGGAGTTGATGTGCACACTTGCGTGTAAGAATAGATTCGTACATTTGAAGGTCATTACTTGCATTTATTGGCAATTTATGCAGTTGTATGATTGCTCCTATTGTGACTTATTTTTGCTACTGTGAGTACGGTAACATCTCTGAATTAAATGATTTTTTAATTCAGTTTTGACAACTATACAAGTTCAATGATGGTTGATGGAGTATCGGTCAACTTAGGATTATGGGATACTGCTGGACAAGAAGACTACGATCGTCTCAGACCACTATCCTATCCTCAGGTGGTAACGTCATTGTATTTCTCCGTCTGATTGTCTTATCTTTAGTTCTCTGGGGTATGTGGTCTGATACTACAATAGTGTAGATATGTGTTCCGTGTAAGAACCTAACTCAACAATTATATAGCACCTCTTCTAAAGGCCTTTCGGATGCGATCCTCGGTAGCATAAATTGTATTAAGAACAACTAGTTGTCCTGTAAGGAGGTAATACGTAAATACATGTAACTGGAAGGTCACAGGCTGTCTCTGATACTTAACATTTATAACACAGCCCTGGCCAGTGGAGGCAAAATCAATGTGCAGTTTCACAACTGATTCCATGTTCGCTGAGTTTCTGATTGTGTTGCTTTGTTGAGGATGACGAATGATGATGGCAAAACGAAGAAGTCTTAGCTACACATGTTTATGATAAGCAACTGCAGCTCCCTAGGGTGGGGGGGGGCTAGTGGTGGTAGCAGGTATTGTTTCCAGATGTTATCGTGCTTTGAACGATCCTAATTGGTTGACTTTGTGGTGGAGAATGGATGCAATATTTGTTGCTTAGATTTAAAATGGCCGAGAAAAAAAATTACAACAATGGAAAATGATGAAAGTGATGGTAAACTTACTTTGGTGTTATTCCCAGCAACTGCAACGCATGCAAAGAAATTGTTTTAGCCTGTTAAAATTTATGTCTTGCTTTCATTCACAAAGTTAATGAAATGAGTCCTATGCCAAGCAGAACCAAACAGAACGAAATTGCTGAGGTCACAGTGCCAAAGGTCAAAATATAGTTGTAAGTAGGAAGGTCATGTGTGGGAGACCTATAAGAGGTCAAACAATTAAATTACTGACTTTTTGTTTATGGTTCTGCTCATAATAATAATGATGAATTTATTGTTTCTTGTTTCAGACGGATGTATTTCTGATCTGCTTCAGTGTCGTTAGTCCTTCGTCATTTGAAAACATCAACACAAAATGGTGTCCAGAAATTAAGCACCATTGTCCCGATGCTGCTGTTCTGCTTGTTGGTATGTTGTATATTAATGTTTACGATCAGGTAGTTAACTTTCATTTTGCATTATTGTTCTTTCGTAGTGCAGAGAAATTAGCCCTCTTATGGGTTCCATGCAGATTTTGGAGGTTTGTATGAAGTGTAAAGTTGGCCATGTTAGATGTGAAGTTTCGCATCAGGCAGTGCGTAGCGAGAACCGAAATTGAACTTTCACTTGCGCATTTTGTACCAAGTACATTATGTGACTTACTGACTTATGGCCGTCAGGCGATGCCTTCAGCATGCGTCAGCCACTTTTCCACGGTAGCTCTTCCTTGGTGTGCTTGCCTTGGTTAAGTTTCATGATCAATCAGGAATGTAGGGCAACGGATCAGGTCTCTCTGTCCTCGGTTCAGATTTAGCCAGGGTTGCTCCCTGTTGCCCGGGGGAGACGACGAGGACGTACTGAACCATCCCCATTATATATTTATTTTATATGGTTTGAGGTTAAATGACATAAGATTCTGTTACTTGAATGTTGCAGTTTGGCTGGCAGTGCACCTAACCGTTATTGTTTCTTGTTCTTGTTTCATTGCTTTGGCGCACTTAGCCACCTGATGTGAAATTTTGAGCTTCCTTAAGGAAGGAGGGAGCATTGCCCATCATTGATATCTGATGTGGCTGCTTAGTAAATTCACTTTAGTAAGTTCATTGCCTCCCTTTGGTTTATTCATTCACAGTTTAGGATTTTTTAGATGTAATTTTAAATTTTTTATATTGTGCTTCGTAATAGTTACATTGCAATTATTTATCTTCAAATTAGTAGCAGTTGTTTTTACAATAAATGATTTTCTAAAGTATTAAAACTAGCATTCAATTGTATATGCATAGTGTTTCCTTATATGTTATTGATGCCAGAAAAATTAAATTAGAGAATCGAGTATTAACTTTAGCATAATGTTGTGATTGTCAATTAATTTTTTGCTAAGGCACCAAAATCGATTTGCGAGAGGACAAAGATGTCGTTGGCCAACTGGCAGGAAATGGTTTGGCACCAGTGAAAAGAGAACAAGGCATCAAAATGGCTTCCAAGATCAGGGCGGTCAAATATCTGGAATGTTCTGCATTGACTCAGCGAGGCCTTAAACAGGTTAAGCTGCGCAAGTGATAATACACAATTATACTGTCTGTTTATATTCATTTATTGCTTAATTGGAAATGACAGGCAATTGCGATTAATATATAGTAATATTTGACTTTTGTATTTAAGGTCAAATCACAATTTTTGTAGCTTTCAATTGTATACTTTCTGCGGCTGATATTTTTATGATGATAAAAATGCACGAATATTACTGACGTTGGACTTCATGTCCTATCGATTTCGTCGATGTCCATGCCTCTGTATTACAAAACCTTTATAGCAGTTTCTGACCATGATCTGAAAATAAGCTGGTAAGAAATTTGGTAGTGTAAAAAAAAATATAGACACTTACAATACCATACGGGTAAGATGCATGGTTTGTAAAACATTGTATGATGCGTGAAAATACGGTATGGATGCTGCTGTGAAAATGCTGAAGAAGCTTTGCAAATGATTGGACATAGTTGTATTATGTAACTTTATATAATAATATGACTGATTTTAGTTGCGTTTATATTATAAGAAATAAAAGTTTTTTAGTGATGACAAATTTAGCCAGACTTAGTGCCATTTCTTATCATGTATATTATATGACTTCATTGACCTTGGCCAGAGTTCCAATAATCATTAATCCTTTTAATGACTAGAAGCATTGCTTTGACATACACTCTTTATGCTTCATCATATGTACAATGTTAAACAAAGTTTGTGCAGTATTGTGTAACATTATTCAATGCCTTAAATTTTTGTCGGCTACTTGCTGCTCAATTTTAAATCCGATAGTACCTTCAGAACCACATGGAAAACATAAAAAATGTCACAGTATTAAATTATCATTGCACTTAAGAAATCTGTATCCTGTTGTAGGTATTCGACGAGGCAGTGCGTGCGGTTTTGACACCTCAGGCTCCTGTCAGACCGATACGCAAGTGTTCTTTACTCTGATGATGCCAACGGTTCCAAATACTCTGGTCACTAGTCATGTAAAGCTTGACCTTGTGTTTCATGACTCATCACTGGTGTGTTGTTAGCAAAGAGATGCCGTATAATTCTGAATACTAGCGAGCAACAGCAGCATACGATGGCCAAGCATTATCCTAATCAGCTTATGTCAGATTCGAAGGTAGTTGCTGAGAACTTCTTTTTTATAAATATTTATCGTTTAAACAGAATTTGTGTTTCATCGATGTCGAATTGTATTTTGCCTACCTGGTGTCTGTATTGTCATGGAAATCTGAGCACGACACAGACTTGTTCGCGTGACAAAAGTACTTCTTCGGTCAATCTGATTTAGTCTTGTGAACAGTGATGTGCTTGTGTTTTGTACTTTGGCCCTTGGCAGATGTAATTCAGTTTTGATTCCATTGGTGTACTTTCATAAATCTTATCACAAAATGCTGTTGAGCTGCCAAAGTCAACATTGGGTTTAACACTTGAGGAAAGTCCCAAGAGAGAGTTTTCTGACTATTTTATCAAATTTCTATTGACACCAAATCTCAATTTACTAGTGTTTTTCATTTCTCAGATTGCTATTCCAGCGTACTAATGTCTTTATGTTTTTATATACATGTGAATTATTTTTTGGTTTTGCCTGCTTGTGACCACAAATGAGTACCTCTGCAAGATGAAAATCTCTGCCATTTGGATGAATGTTGTAGACTTTTCTTACGCATGATTTGTCGTATTTGGAGAAAAGCACAGTGGTATATTGTGAATAAAAGAAATAGCAGATCAGACACTAGTTAGCATTCAGATGTTACATTATTTTTGATTCATGCCCATTGCACTTGACTGGAACTATCTCGTTTGAACTGAGTTCAAAATCACTTAAGTAGTGACTGTGTGCATTTACACCAAAGACCAACTTTACTGCTAGTAAGATTATTCTCAGAGCTGCTTGGGTAATTCATATTGTGTTTTGCAACACCATTATTCGCTATTGGAGAATCTTTGAATTTTAAAGCTGAGGTCTGTATCTCCATGCTAATCCTAGTTGCTCAAAGATGCTCTGGATGCCAAAATGCCAAGCTGTGACAGTAGAAGCTGGTTGTGGTAAATTATATTTGAAAACAATGGACATGAGAATGCTGATTATTGTAATGATCACCGGCTTCTAAGAATAGTGCTGTTGTCTCCTTCAACTAATTAAAGCAGAAACAATGTTGCCTCAAGTTATTGTCACAGTAACAGTGAGGACTTTTTGTATCCAGCAGTGCAAGGAAGTAAATTACAGTTCTCTCAATACTTGCCAATTGGTTTATGAAAAATGTGTTTTTGTCGGCTTAAGTTAGCTATATCCTTCGTGAGGCTAATTGTCATCTACAGTTTCTGCTGATGGCGACTGTCACGCCCTGTGGAAAACATCTGCCTATTGGCATTTAGTGTGTGTGTGTGTTTATTTTCGTGAGGTGACAAATTAGATAGACAGAAATAGGCATTCTTATGAAAGACACTGCCATTGTTAGTGCTGACTAGACATGTAAAATAAAACATAATTTATTGCAGAACAATTATATTTGAGCTAATTTTGCTTTGTGTTTAATATTAACTTGGCTTTGTTCAGTAGTCTTCTGCTAACCAGCCCCTGCGTGGGTCGTCATGCCATCCGGTTACTGTTTTCAATTCTGATGTGTTGGCCAACCGTTTATAGTTCTATTGTGATGTGCTGAACAGCTATATGTTGGGAGTTGTTGATGTAGAAGTTGTTTAAATAAAATCATAGGTTGGCCAACTATACTTAACTTTTTTGTTAAAGTATATACATTTGTTTATTTAAAAATGAGACAAATCCGGATGATACACATACGTCAAGCGCGTTAAATAGAAACAAATAAATCTGATGTGAACAAACTATATCATTGATGGCCAGCAAAGAAGACCCTAGGAAGAAAGTTTTTAATATCATTTACTACCAGTAGAATGAATGATGCTGTCTAGGACGTAAGTTATAACGGGTTTTTGCTAGATGTGGGAAAAACTCATGTGAACGTGGTCGACATTTTGCATTACAGCAGCCCAACATCAGCTCCAGCAGTTAACTTATCCGTGTTCATGAATGTTACCAGATATACTGTTATAACTCAGATTAAAATTAAAATTGAGGTTGATCTGTTACTTCTGTAAGTAGTGTTTGATTGACTCGTTGCTATTTTTGTGTCTTACCAAAAATGTTGCTTCTACTCAGCAGATGGTTGGATGGGCTTTAGGTTGTTTTGGACATTTGTTCTAGTATATGTAATTGTTAAAATCTGTATCGTGCAACCGTCGTGAAAAACTTTCTCAAATTTTGTGCATGCCTTTTGTATTGAGTAGTAAAATTCAGCTCAAATGTTGTTACTGAATTAGTATCGTGATAGCATCAAGCTCGTGGTTGCTCTCATCATTATCGTAGTGCAATGTTGAAGGATCATACTGAACAAGTGCAGTGTATTGAATGATTTCCAAGACATCATTTTAAAAATATCAGTAATTTAGAAGTTTATGAGCATTCCTTTTTGGGTGTTGCCGTTTGTGAACGCTACTGTAGTTGCAGCTGTGAGTCCAATAAGTTGCTCATGTGCCCAACAAGTATTTTTTAAGTTCAAGCAAAGCCAATTGCTATACTTGTCTGCTTGTGTAAAGTGGAATCTTGAAGTCCTGATCGTTAAATGTTACTGTTTTCATGTAAGTTGCATCGCATGCCTGATGTGTGGCTTTAAAATGTGCTTGTTTGTAAGAAATATAGTATTTTAAAAATCGTGTCATGTAATCAGTGCTCAGTTAATCATTGATTTGCTAAATCAGTTGTTTAATTTCCTATTTCTTGGCACTCATTCTTGCTAGAAACAAGATGCATCAGTTACTGTGCATGACCAACATTTCGTTGCTTTAGACTTGCTAAGGTTTTGATTCTAGAAATGACATCTTGATTCTGTTTCTGGCTTCTGCTCTCAAGCTTTGTTGACATGTCTGTAGTAAGTATTTATGATTAGCCATGTGTAAACGTATCAAAACTGTTTAGTTTTATTGTTTTTATCAAATATGTAGCTTTCTGAGGAAGGCTTTGAACAAAACTCCCAGTTTTTCAGTGCTACATTTTTCTATTGAAGCAAAATAGGACTGTACACCTACAATTTAGTTTACTCTGTGACATTTATTTCAGTTAATGAATGTTTCTTATGTAAAGGAAAGTGGGTGTATATTTGTATAAAGTGGGTGTATATTTGATTTCATAAGGTGGTCTGGTATAAAATGGTACAAGTTCTTCAAAGCAGGTTAGTCTAATTTTTTAAAATCTGAACTTGGTTTTAAGTTTGATATCTGAGAAATTTCATTATTTTATTCTACTATTCCTTGCATTCTTGCTATTATTGTCATTTAGCCATTACTAAATTGGATCACAAGCATTAGCCAGGTTTGTACTTCATTTATACTTTTACAGAAGAAACCTCATTCTAACCAAAGTTTCTTACAATTCATTTTGGTAATTCCTGAAGGTGTAAAAAATTGTATAAAACTGTCCAAGAGAATCCTTGTCCAACATGTCAACACTTCCTTCAATATTGGCGATGCATTTAAGACAAACTTCTATTCCAGTCAGCCAATTAATTGAATCACCTCTTCTCCACTTTTTTACATCTGCTAATCCTCATTCCTCTTATTAAACTGTCATTCTGAATCATGAGCCTTGAATGTTTTCATTTCTTTCGAATTCTGCAATCAGACTTACTATTCACAGAAGAGCAGAACAAAACTACAAATTCAAGAGCCTTGTTTTAAATTTACAATACTTTGTCTTTTGTCCACAGTTGTATAGCTCCTGTGATTTTTGATTAAATATATATACTTGCTTTATGAGGTGGTTGCTTGTAGCAGTTGAAATATCACAGTACAGATGTTCGTCTAATTATGTACACAAGAACTATTGTCAATTTAATTTATGGCTTTTTCATCTGGACTAGTTATTGTTAAGGTGACAGCTTAGTGTGAAAAAGTGAACTGCCAAATTATCTATAAATATATGCAAAATCTTGTTCTCTGAGCAGCAATGTTTTAAATTTTTGCCAAAACTTTTAGCAGGTATTACAAATGTTGAAAGAGTATACTGTACCAGGACAAACGCCAACTTGTGTCGTCAACCATTTTCAAGTATTTGCTAATATTTCAATGGTGCTGCTGTATGTCCAAAGTAATAACTATTCTATGTCCTTTTTTGGAAAAATACTTCTTCATGAGAGGTGTACAGCAACCAGAGCATTGATCCTATTCTGCAATGGGGTGACTTTCTAACCCAATGCTAAGTTTGGGGGGGGACACAAATGGTTCTGTTTCCAATATTTAAACATTTTTATTGCATCTATTGCTACTATTGTTATTTTAAAAATGCCATATAATTCAATGTCATACTAGCTAAAGTAATTTAAGAGTGAGGAATTTGACCAATAATTCACTATAGCCACAGAGGAAATTCTTTCACAACCCAGACGGAGAATGACCCATACCAATTCAATTATTTTATGCTTGTCACAAGCCACACAAGTTCATACTTACGTAGATTCAAACTCTAAGTAAGCGGGGGTCAAGCTATACAATGCAGATATTAGTTTTTTTTAAATGCATGCATGACATGCCAAAATTTCTGAACTGCTTCAATGCAAGGTATGTCTTGCTTAAGATTCGGTCCTCAGACAACACCATCACTTAAAGCACTATGACCACTTTTTATTAATACCATGGAACTTTTAAGACTGCTTGTAACTAATTGAATAGTTGATGAGTAAAACAAATGTAAACTGAAACATCTAAAGAAATATGGTATGAGAAGGCAGTTCATGCTGTTGCCATGGTAGCCAATGGTAGTGTTTACCAGTAAAGTTCATGAAGAAAAACAACGTATTAGCACACACAAAGCTCAAGCAAAGTCAAAATGTTATATACTGCAAATATAGGCTTCACAGTTACTAATATAAATCTGCCAAAGATAAGAATGATGTATAATAGTCGAGCAGTTAAACTGTAGATCATATATTTAAGTATACGTACAGAGGATGGCAGCAGACAGTCAACTGCACTTGGTCGAGTTTATTGCCTTACCTCGGCTCCATTTAAGTATCACTAATGGAAATGTGCAATAATAAACTGCAAACTTTATTTGAACAGTCCTATCTATAAT
The DNA here is from genome assembly GCA_949752735.1 of Lumbricus terrestris. Taxonomy (NCBI): domain Eukaryota; kingdom Metazoa; phylum Annelida; class Clitellata; order Crassiclitellata; family Lumbricidae; genus Lumbricus; species Lumbricus terrestris. Next base: position 74,212,760 of record OX457036.1, on the reverse strand, counting down.
GTAGTGTGTAGAGATATGTGTAGTTGGGTATTGCTGGGTAATACTCAGAAATTACAGGTAATTACTCAGAAAGTATGACAGCATGGCTTATGCAGGAAGCACTCAACCATATTATGAATTTCGACAGAACTATCCCCTCCTTAAACAATTTGAAGCCCTGACCTGACATTTGCCAATAACAATGGCTAAAAATGAAAGGTACATTAATAATTGACAAGTGCAACTGGTTATTACTATCAACTAGTAGCATCTACAGCACTGGTATCTAATGCACAATGTGTCGACTAGTGCTGATGCACAATAGCCAAGCCACAAACTCAGTCAATATCCACAAGATTGATCGTGATCACACAAGACAGAAAGGGAGCTAATACAAAGCCATCAATCAATGACTACATATCGCATCACCAACGCTTTCACATGCAGAGAGTGGTCTCTCTGGTCTGTGTGACCGGATCAACTTTCTGATAGTTAACTTTGCAATGCTACACTGTTTAGTCATTGGCATTCAAGCACTCTGTATAAAGGCCAGAGTTTAGCCTTGTGAGGTCCAGTGTTGTACAGTAATGAAGCGCTCTACTGTACTTAAGTAAAATTTTTAATACTTTCGCATGTAACGAAGTATTAAAAAAACTCAGTATTAAAAAAAACTTTCACTTTCAACAAATTAAAATTTTACCCATGTTTCACTACTACTTCGTTACAATTTATGTGACACTCGTAGCAATGTTCATTACTTTAATGCCTAATTAACATTTCGTTAGGCTAAGCTAAAACAGCTGATTTAAATTTGCATGCCTAAAAATATTTTTTCAATGGTTGGTGCACGCTGGATGCACTGCCATTTCAGCAGCAGAACAAATATTCAGCTGTGCATTGTGCTAACAATGAATCACAAGCATGCGTACCAGACTCAATGATAACCATTAGGGTGTCCCAAAGAAACTTTTTCTTGAAATTCTTAGGTCTCTCCAGTCAAAAAGTTTCCTATAGAGATGATAATATTTGTGTAATTTTTTCGAATTTTTAAAATAATTTTTAGGACACCCCCAAGGAGCTCCAAATTTTATATATAGCGTACTATGATATTCGTGTGCAAATATTTCAATATGTGAGGCAACGTCATTCACACCACATATATTTTAAATGCTTTTGCACAAAATATATGTCATACAATGTAATTGCTCAAAATTTTTTATCCTATATTTTTCTCAGACTGGTTTTGCAGTTAATTGACTGAAATTTGACAAAATTGATATATGCACAGACCTTCCTATATTTTTAGAATTTGGAATAGTATTTAACCATTATTGACTACTATAATAATTCGAGCATTTATTCAAAACATAGATTACTTTGAGATGGCATATTGGTACACAGTACCAAATGTGAGATAGTCACATGTTTGGTCCAATCAGTAGTTCACTACATCGGAAGAAGTGACTCAAGAGAGTCATGGTTGCAATTTGGGAAGTACTTTCTATGTTTTTCAATTAGAACTGTTTATGACTTTCATTTGTTATGACATTAAATGTCTGTATCAGGCACAGCCAGTGACACATTGCAAATTGCTCACGATTACAATGGCTTAATTGTACGGGTTCCAGATGGTCAAACAGCAGAACTCTCTAGAAAGCTATCGTCAATGCCGGTAGTCTGGAAAAGGCTTTGAGAGATATATACTATATAGCTCTGGTAAAGTTGTGGAAGAAACTTGACCAAGTGAGATCCAATTTCGGGGTCTTGTGTAGTATGAGAGTTGCTCCCTTGTGTGGTGTTAAGAGATCGGAAAACAATTCAAGAGTCGCATGCTCTGGATTGAAGTATCAAGAATGACATTGCATTGCTTTAAGTGCAGTAATACTGAGACCAGGATAATCGTATGCTTGTAATCTTCTTACTAACATGATGCAATTAAATGGAGTATCAGATGAGATCGGACTGTGCGCCAGGATAGGATGTAGGCTTACACTGATACAACAAAAGTTGTTAAAGTGTTTCAATTGTGAATCATTATCTGTGAAACAGATGACAGTCTCGTTTCCATAGAACAGCAACTACGTTTTCATTGAGTAATATAACGGCCTTGGCTATACAACGTACTTTATCTGAAGAGCATCAAACTTGCAAATACCAGTTATGTTTGGTACATCCATCCCACCATCAACTCAGCAAATGTAAAGAATTCATGGAAATCCTCTCAAAACTCCACCTCTCGCTATCTCCCCACAGGTCTTTCACTCAAAACTGAAAACATTGCTCTTTCACAAATCCTATCCTGATTCTTCCTCTTCTCCTCACATCCCCCGCCACTTCAATTCTAAACATCACCCACCTTAGTCGTCCATCTATCTGCCTGCCTGACTCTCCGGACTTGACCCCCTGCCTATCGATTTTGTTTTGATTGAGCGCCTGTGAATAAGCTGGTTCCCGCGACTTGGCTTTTGTGGGCGCTGTAGAAGTCTCGAGATTACGATTACGATCACGATAGGTGATGCTCTGTGAGCCTGATCCAAAAAGCAAGTTTTAAAGCCCTCAGTTAACAATAATTATCTTTTGGGGTTTGTTGCGGCAGAAACTGACGTTTGTTTAATTTGAGTCAGTTTCATCAAACATCTTGAAAACAGAATATCTGCAGCCTTTTAGATGGTCAAAGACATGTATGAAAGCTGAAAAGCATCACCTCAAAGATAGCACAAGTTCTCAAATAGATGGTCAATTCATCAACTTTGACAGTGCTTTAGTTTTACTGTGACTTGCCATGACAATAAAATTAACCAATATTGTAATATATAAAATATGTAACCATTAACCAATATTGTAATATATAAAATATGTAACCATTAACCCATATTTGCATTATGTAACAGACTGTAGTGAAAAGGATATATCAAACAGTCTGAAATTTCGTTTTGCACACTTAACGAAATGGCTGCTCCATACATGCAAACCCACGAGACAGCAGATCTGCATGAAATTATATATATATGTATATATAATATTATTTATATATATATGTATGTATATATAGGGCATATACATATATATATGCGTGGTGCACTTATTCAGAACGAAAATGGTGTTGGGCTGCAGAAAACCCAAGGTTCATGAAAATACGCATGAGTGAAATTGATAAAGATAGCGGCAGACCACAATGTATTTTTATGATATCTTATAGCCCTTTGGGGGACCCCTAAATGTCCTTGAAAAAATTTGAAATTATTTCCCCAAAGTTATCTTCCACCAATGATACTTTTTGGCTGGAGAAACTTAGCATTTTCAAAAATAACCTCAAAATGGGACACCCTAATAACCATATAGAGAATTTAGTATTTTTGAAGGTTAATAATGGACTGAGTTTAATATAAAAAGACTTGGTACTTTTACTTTTTACTTTAAAAAGTATTATTTGGAAGGATACTTTTTACTTTTACTTAAGTAAAATTTCTGATGAGTACTTTTGCTTTCACTTAAATAATTAAAATCACTTTCAACAACACTGGTGAGATCCATCTTTCTCCCTGAATAGTCCAAGCAGTCATAGGTTGATCACTTGGTCTCCAATCCTTTGGGGCTTGTTCCATACAGCCCACAAGGCTCTCCAGAGGTCCTTATCTTCTGGAGTGCAAGTAATCTGTCCACAGAAGATCAAACTGTATAAAGTAGTGCAAATCTGTCTTTTTTAGACTGTTGCCATTGCTACTCACATCCTGATCACGAGATTACGCACTTTATTTGAGCAGAGGATCCTTAGGAGGCACGATATGTCGAATGTGTTTTCTTTCTTATGGGCTCTGTTGGACCATGTTCCACAACTGCAGAGCAATACTGGCAGCACAAATTTAGACCTGGAGAGTTTAGTATTCAGCACACTGTAAAGCACTAAACATTTATGATTTTTATCGAGGAAGACCAATGCAGACCATGCACGATATGGTTGCAATTTTGCTCCTGTCATCTTAGTATGCAATTTTCAAATGAATGCAAGGCAGTGCTTACAGCTACTAATACAAGTCAGCTGAGTCATCACTGGAGATCCAAAACTAACAACTAGACAATATTATTTCAGTTACATAATTTAGAAATCATTTTCTATTTTCACAAGATGCACCGAGTTTCGAACCCTATTTTGCTCCTAATAGTCTCCTATCCACATATCTCTTCTTTTTACCCTTCTTTCTCCCATTCTCATCTTCTCTTTGTTTACCCACCATAGTCTAACTACTTACCGGTATTTCAACATTGTTCTCTAACAAACTATAATAATTACGAGTATGATTTCGCTTGAAGTGGCCATCAATTGATGTCTATGCATTCGTATAATAAAGTGGCCACAGAAGTCATCAGAGTAGATTATATTATCTGAACCGTCCTCAGAGTAGATTATAGGCCTATTATCTGAACCGTAAATTTCAATATTGATATTATATTGGAGCATTGAGACATCAGTTGATAGCTATCTCCTAGAAGCAAAACTGCATTTCAGATTTGCAATCCACTGGAGAGAATCCTGCAGCTGAACTATATAAGCCCAAACACAGTAACACAGGCTAGAAGCACAGTTAAGCAATTCGACATAGATGAGATTTCTGTCCTTCCTAAACATCAGGCAAAAAAAAATAATGTTGTGTTTCCAGTAACCCGACCGACCCTCTTTTATTGCCGCGACTCAAATAATTTTGTAAAAAAAATTTATTTAAAAAAAAATTTATGAAAAAAAAATTTATATAAAAAAAAAATTCTCAATTTTTTTTTACATAATACGGTGACATTGCCTTCCGTATAGAGTTGGATCTTAGGCAAAAAATGTTGTGTTCCCGGTAACCCAACCGACTCACTTTTATTGCAGCGACTCGGAAAATTTTGCGTACATTTTTTATTTACATTGACATTGCCTTAGAGTTTCACACCTGCCTAACTACTTCCTGGCTGCCAGTCTTGAGAAACCTCGAGCCTTATAATTCTCACTTGAGTCACCTCTAACGGTGACTAGGGAAAATAAATCTAGCAACCTCTAGGTGTAACTAGTCACTGGCTCGATCAGTCTGGAACGACCCCTAGCAGTGATGTTCTGTTCGCACTCATCTTCCCCTTCCCTTCCCACTTTATCTTACCAGAAAGGATGTCAACAAAATGAAATTAATAGAATTGTTTTCTAGAGCAATTTTAGCTACAGGGAAATAGGCAGTTTATACTTGCTTAGAACACGTACTTTGTTGCAGCGTGTACCTACATGCAAAAAAAGAGTATTTCGGTATAATTTTTCGTATAGTCACTGTATAAAAATATTTTACCAAAACAAAAATATTTTTCGACCTACCTACCCAATTTTTTTTAGCTCTGTTACCGGAAACACAGCATTATTTTTTTTGCCTCACACAACCAGCAGAGCTGACACAAACAAGCATTAAATTCCAATGATTTGGGTCGGTGGCACAAAAAGACAGTGAACCCAGTTCTGCATTAGTTCAGACAACAATTAACTTCACTGGTCAAAACTATATACTATTTTATAAACTATGAGAAGTTTTAAGCTGTATTCATTGTTCATCAGGAAGTCAGTGCAAGGACATGCAGTAGGGAATGATGTGCTGGCATTTGGGTGTTTTATGGTCCAGTCCGGGGATTTCTTAAGCATTTGAACTTTTTTAGGTTTCTCTTTCATTATATATTAGAGGAATGGAGAAACCGTGTTGCCCGAAGTACAGCTCTGCATGGGAAGGACTACTTAGTAAGGTTGATTATTGCGGATTATTGCTTCACTAATTTAAATTGCCTATAAATGTTTATTAGTGCTTGAATACACCAAACATAGGACTATTTTGATAGCTTTCACAGTGCAATCAAATTGAAAAGCAGCGAAAATGAAGGAGAGATGATTTCAAAACTGCAGACGAGCCAACTATTCATCTTTACAAACAAGTGAGAAGCTACTGAAGATGATTTGAAACCAAAGTGTTAGCCAGTAACAACATGACAGACCTGAATAACATGAAGTGAAATTCTATGACTTTACTGTGCATCAAACCTAAAGTAATTACATCTTACAACTTAATCCGATCAAAGAGGAACCGGATCTGTGTTGTTTATTGGAGAAAATGATAAATTGTGAAATAATTGCTCAATCTTGTAGAAGAACAAAAGTCAATTAGATATGCAATACTGTCAAAATTAAATTTTAGACACTGGAGACTTTGGTGCAACTGTATGTGTATGGCACATATGTTTTTTTAAATATTGTTTAGTACCAGCAGGTGTATGTTAAGCTGTACATCAACATTAATTTCAGTTTTGTGCATAACTCATCTGTTCAGCATCGGACTCGATGTCACTGGAATAACTGCTAATATCAGTGCAACTGCCTCGTGATAATCCATAATTTATTTTTTATAGATAATGTACATCAGTAAACGTAAGTTATTCCGCTAGGTAACGTACGGTTGCACTATGCTGGAGACATTGTGCTAGATTCAGTTACTCAGTCGATATTAGATATTATTGGCGAAACAGGACAGAAAATACAAGAAAATTACATCGCTGTTATTAGCAAACACATTGGAAAAGAAATAGAACAGCTGAACTTTCAAAGAAGAAGCAAATAGCAAACAACCAGATTAAGGAGAGTTGCATGTTTATTCAGCAAATTCATACAGCAGTGGACAACAAAACAGTTGCTGACTAAACAAATTTAGGAATTGCCATGACATGGAATTGATCAAGAGAACCAGTCACTTGTCATCAGCAAAGACCATTTTCTAACTCGCTTACTAGACCACACGAACGAAAACCGTAAAAATGAACATGTTGTTAGAAACCTAGCAAAACCCTAAACACACCGAAATATGATTACACCAGAAACTCTGCACACTGCATTCGTTGGAAGCCATATTTAGAATGGCCTAGTAATGAAGTCATGTTATAATGAGGTCAGTTTCTAAACCTAAATTTGGAAGTCATGACCCCTGACAGCAGCAACGCATCAGAATTTGTGTTATAATCGGCCGTGTCTTAAGAAGTTTGTAGTGTACGTAGATCACAATTTGCAAACAATTAGACTTTCATAACAAACGATGCAAGATGGAAAAGGTCACTACAATTTATTTTGACCAGCAAACAAAAACCACAGCTATTCTGACCAAAGTACCTAGTACTAGTTTATTTCCATCCTGCTGAATGTCTATGTGACTGTATTGGTCAGCCTGATGCTGGAGCCCCACTGCACTCGTCGAAAAGCCGCTGGGGCAGCTTGATGTGGCAGGCTACAACCCCTGTCATTGGTTCCGGCAGTTTGGTCTTCATCATTTCCCACGAGTCATTTTCAAGGTCGTACGCTTGCACAGAATCCTGGAAGCTGTGCGCATCCCAGCTGTAGCCACCGAGAATGAATATCTTGTTCTCACAACGAACGGCAGGCGCCTCGCTCTGACCTTGCAAAGACGCCGACAGGATAGTCCACTCATCCATCTCAATATCGTACGCCTCCGTCATCATGACGTCACGCCGGTCACCTGCATTCGTGTTGCCAGCACATACAAACAGTCGATGACTATGAGCGACCATGACATGATAGCCTCGGCTCTGATTCATCGGTGCCTTCAACTGCCAACCAGCACGGTCAAGGTCATAGCAGTGCATCTCATCTGTAAAATCTTCTCCTGGACAGCCGCCTGATATGTAGACCTTGTTGCCGTGAGAGCAGCCAGCATGACTAAACAACGTGTTTGGAAGGCTTGAGATGAGCGACCATTCGTTCGTGGCAAAATCGTATTTCTCGGCTGTGCTCAGCGCAATTCGATTGTGCTTGCCGCCAACTGCTATAAGGCAAGTTGCCATCGTGATGAGAGCGAAATGCGTGCGAGGCACTGTCATCGACGAGATCTGAAGCCACTTGCTGTCACGTGGATTGTAACGAAACGCACTGTTGGTGGCATGACTTCCATCGCCGGCCATTGCGGTCTGACCACCAATGACGTAAATGAAGTCATTCACGACTGCCACCGCCGCAAAATAACGCCGATCCTTTGTTGGGCTAAGACTAACAAACGAGCCAAGCTGGCCGGCTTTTGTATGTGCTGCCATGATGTTCGCACAAAGGGTATTGTCGAGATATCCAGCTCCCAGAATAACCAGACACTCCTTATATGCACGCATCTTAGCAATAGGAGTGTTGATGACAGGCTGACTGAACAGCTTCATGTGATAATTCAGCGCTCCTTGCAGCACATCCCGACAGGCCTCACTTAGCAGCAGTGGATGGCTGTAAATGTATTCCATCTGTTCGGCATTCATCAACCCGTATCGAATGAGGCCAAGGATCTTCTTCGTGAGATCACTCTGGCGAGAACTGTTCTCCAACCATGTCAATGCAATCTTAAACACCTCCAACTCGGACTGGGCTTTCAACCGGTCGTCGGAAAGAAATTCACAGAACAGCTCCCCCGAAATGCCTTTAAAATCCTCGTTATGCGCCACCGGAACAAAATTCTCGAGAATAAAGTTCTTTGTTTCGCGCTTGCACTCGCTCAGCCCGTACATCTCAGCCATCCGAAGAAAGTGCAGGCAGTTGTCAACCGTCATCTCGTCGCGCAAATACTTGGCACAGAACGACAAAACCTCGGTGAACTGGAGATGATCTGCCGCCTCAAGTACATCCTGCAGATTTCCATCGTTGATTACGATCGTCCCTGTGTACGCATATTCAAGCAGAGCACGCAGACCAATGGCCGAAACACCCTTCAACTCCACCTGGTTCTGCATCTTCTCCTGAAAGTCCTTGGTGAACATCGAGAAGAAGTATTGGCTGCAAGCGGCCAGATAGCTGCGATGAACATTGAACGTTTGGCCCTGAACCAGGAGCTGCGTGTCGCACATGAGCGCTTCTTGCCACAGTCGCTGGAAGCCCTCAACAACTGCCGTGCCATGAGCTGCTGAGATGTAACTACGACCTCTTGAAGCAGTAGTTGCATTCGCAGTGGTCGCCATGCTGCCAGTGCTTGTACTGCTTACCTAAAATTACCAATCAATATTTAACTGATTATAAGGAAATTTATCACTGTTGCGTCATATACTGTAACAGCACTTGCACCAATTCATTGCGGGGAAAGCAGCCAATACTGACATTGGGTTCAGTTACAATTTAACATAGTTTTTCAGTTAATTCTGAGTAATGAAATAGTCACATATACGAAGATGAAAGAAACCACATGAATGAAAATGACATTGTTGGGACGATGAGCCCAACATTCCAATAAAATTATTCTTCGAAGTTCCCACACTTTACTCAAGTCGCTGCAAAATCTGCATCTAAATATGAACATAATAAGGCCATTTGCTCTGATTTACTGCTCACTGCTCAGCAAAGAATTAGTTTCAAATTGTGGCTCATAGCTTATAAACCTTTCAACGCTGATCAGTAATAAAACTTAAGATCCGTAATTATTTGCCAGACTTAGATAATTATTCAACGAGGTCATCACAATTATCTTTGTTCTATCATACCTAGATTGCTAGATACACAGACAGCTTAACCCTTTAAAGCCGAGATGGGAGTAAATGGTATGGGAACTCCTATACCCTCCGGCAATAAAGGGTTAAGGAGATCATTGTAAGCCGGAGAGGGCAAAGAAGGACGCATTTAATGTTTCGCCCTAGACTCTGAAGTTAGATGTCCAACCAAGAAAGCAAGTCATTTGGAGAGAAGCATGAAATCGATTTAAACCTATGATTATAATATAATATTGCAGACTATTGATTTAAACAATCAATCAATTAAACCTTCTTGATTACGCCTAGTATTCAGGGTTTAAAGTTGGTGGGAACGCATGGGAACATGCATCCCAACATGCAGAGCGCTCAGTAAGTAAGTAACCGGCTCATTGCTCACATGCAAGATAAGTAAGTAATAGAATTAAAGGGCAATATATGGTTAGATATGCAGTACATTACAGTTTGAGAGTACATAAACCTGCGCTTTGTCAAAGAATTCGGCGCTTTCGAAACTATAATTTAGTTGATGCTCCGCCTGGCGCTTATGAAGCTATCAGCTGGGCACGAACATTTTCGCTATTATTTTGAACACTTAGGTAGAGGCGTGTTTCTATTAATTCGGTAGCTTTATCGTAGCTTTACCGTTAGAACATAATAAACGTGACAATTCGTCACGAAAATTTACATATGTAGCGTTATTGTTAGATCACATAAAACGCTTCTTGCTATCGCTTTAATTTTTATTGTTGCTTACTTACCTTGATTATTTACTTACTTATCTTGCATGTGTGCAATGAGCCGGTTACTTACTTACTGAGCGCTTTGCATGTTGGGATGCAGTCGATAGGTGGCTGCCCTCTATTTTATTGCAATCGTTGGCAACCATATTGTTTGTAGTACGGGCATGCAGTCTTCGAAATTACCAAATAGACTGTACATTAAGAATCAAGCAGCAGAGTAAGCAGTGTCTAGTCAACTGTTCTAGCGAATAGTGCAAGTTCGTTAGAAACTCACCGCTTTGTGGCGAGCCTCGCCGGACATCATCATTACCGTTACAAAATTGCACTGGTAGCAACTGATTATAAACGTTCAGTAACGGTCATTTAAAGGTTTTTTCCGAATAAATAAATCACAATTAAATATTATACAATTGGCGCTGTATTTCGTATACTAAACGCAACTTTAATACTTTACTAAGGGAGTCTCTAGTCTGTTATTTTCACCAGAATTATCCACACACTCATCGCGACACACTGCAGATGGCGCCAGAGAATAAATGCAAGTATGCTACGACGTTCGATTGCGGAAAAACTTGGTGGAAAAGGTTTATTATTATTAATTATTGTTTAATCGTAACCAACGAGACCGTAGGCCTACAATTTATGTCAACAGATTTATCTTAGACTTAGTATTATGACGTTATAATAAGTTAAAAGTTATGCAATTTTGAGCCAAAGCTAAGGCAAGACGCGGCAAGAGACGAAGCTCATTCAAATAGGCCTATAGGCCTATGTTTTTTAAAGATTACATCTCAAACCTTTCATTAACACCAGGGTTTTTAACGTGCAGTTCAACACAAAATGTGCAGTGGAAATCAATAGAAAAGGTAATATTGCAATATGATGTTAATTTTTAAATTATATTTATATTCGTTTTATTGAGATTCTCGCTGACACACCGCAGCCAGTTGGCATTTTTGAAATTTTAATTATTTCCAGTATTTAACAAAATGTTTGTCAAATCAACCGTTCAAACCTGGGACTAATATCGATATTAGCCCCAATTCAAACCACATAAAAAAAGATAACCACGTTCAGTTCTCTGCAGCGAGGAATCGAGCAACTGCTGCGCGCGAGCGGATCTAGATTTATGTAACATCGGTGTTTTGTTGTGTTTATGCTGTTAAATCTTCCTGTATTTGCAAAAGTGTTTCAAGTTTTACTCTTTGGTATCCTGTTTATTTTGTATGGCGCGAATAGTCATGTTTTAGATAGTCTTTGGCTTTTAATCTGGTAAGTACTATGCTAACAAAAGAGATTAATGTGTCGTGATCTTATCTGGGACTTGCACCCTATTGACTATGCTTCACTCGTGGTCATTCATTGGCTCTCGGCCTACGTCGCTTTCCATTGGACTTTGTCGTTCGTGTCTGGTTCGTTTAGTTGAACACTTGGATCGTTAAGTAGGCTACACATGTTCTAATAGTTTACTCTAAGATACTCTGACGTTACTAGTTTGATATTTACCGTCCTGACATTTACCGTCATATTACTTCGGTGTTTGCAGCAATTTTGCAGTCGTGATTCCAGTTAAGTTTTTAAATATTTCATTGTTTTAAATGGCAGATCATATAATAATAATGATTAAGTATTTCGTCATTGTAGAATTATCTAATGGGATATTTACTAATTATTGGCCTTATAGGTACTAAGTTTGTTATATATGTGCCACAGTCGAATTGAACTGTCATTGATTGCATTTGGTCTTGTCAGTGATGTTGCTCATGCTACTAAATGGAATGAACCACAGATGTTGGGTGTTGTTGGAATCCATAGGGCCCGGGTTTAGCTCTTCCTTCATTCCCTAGGTGGTAGCTAAAGTACACAGAGCATGCACCTGGCTTGTCTGCAACGTTGTGATTTATAAATTCTGTGATTTGCGTTCTTGTGAATTGTTTGAATTGCATATCTTTCGTACTGCCTAACTGTATACTGTAATCGGTTACAGTCTGTCAACCGGATTATTGATTAAACAATTTTAATTATTATTATATATTATTATTATGTTGAGATAGTAAAAGCAGTTGGCTGGCTACAGCCATTTTCAGCATTTGATAAAACAGGCAGATTGGACACATTTATTTTTTCCATAAATCTTTAGCAACAGGGAGTATTTTAGTGTTCTGACCATTAAATTGTTGACTATTGCGCATGTGTCTGTGGCAAACAGATATTAAAAGCATGTTCTTGACAATTCAATTTTAAAAGGAATCTTGATTCATATATTTATGTTTAACTTTTTTAAACAGGTCTGTTGTTCGTGCTTCCACAGTATAGCCAGCTGATATGTCCTACGTGAGGAAAGTTGGAAGCTCTGGAAGTGGTGATCATGTATCAATGACAGATTACATTCTGTCACTTGATGTTGGCACTACTACTATACGAGCACATGTCTATGACGGTTCAGTGAAGATAAGAGGGGCAGGCAGCAGGAAGGTAAGGAATTCTGATCAAGGAGAGTGTCCATGACTCAGCAACATTGTTTAATCTTATGTACATGTACTTCTTTCTGAAACAAATCAATGCATATTGACTAGAATCAAATGAATGCAGAAATTATTCTAATATTGAATTGGCAACTGAATTAATCATAAAATTGATTATAAAATGATGTTTTGTGATGTTTTGAAAATAATTTTGACACGGTTGTGAGCATGGGAAAAAATAATATGAGCTTGGTCATTTTCCGGCTGAGGAATTTGGTTTTTAGGTTAAGGTTTCAGATAGATATTTCTTATGACATTTTGAGGAATTTGTTGATGGCTGCATTTGAGTTGTAAGTGTAAATGTGTGATGTTTAGATACAGCTTCTTTACCCAAAACCAGGTTGGGTTGAAATGGATGAAGAACTTATATGGCAGCAGACACAAGATGTTGTCAAGGATGCCATTGCAGGTATTTTATCTCAAGATTCATTTTAGCTGTGTTTTCTTGAATTATTTCATGTGCAAAATTCTGTTGATTATATTTACGTTTTCTTTTATGTTAAATTCTTTTGTTCTTGACTATTTAATTTAAATCAGTAATTATGTGATATTTTGCATTTACTTTTGTAGCCTTTTACATGTTGTATGTGCTAATATTTGTGATAAACACTGGTATTAGGTTAGGTTTGAGTTTAAGGCAGTGTTAGTTACTAGTGTATTCAATACACTAATATTGCAGATGCTGGTCTGACGGCAAAAGATATCAGATGCATGGGAATTACGACTCAACGTAACACGTTCATTACTTGGGATAAGTTAGTTGTATTTCATCTTACATTCATTCATTCAACCTTTCGTACGGGAATTTATATAGCGCCTCTTCAACGAAATTACTCAGGGGCGCTCCTGACTCCAACGTGCCCAAAAAGAAAAGTTTAAGTTTATTGTTCAAAGAGCTTTTCAGGCAGAGTCTCTGGGTGTGGAGTGTGGACATGGCTCTAAAGATCACTGGGCCTACCATGGAAAAAACTTGATTCCCGATAGTTGTGGTATGAGTGAAGTGAATGAGGAGAACTCCCTATTCCGTTGAGTAACAAGTGACATTCTGGGACACACACCCAAAATCAGAGCTTACAGAGATTTATTGGGGCAAGACCCTGGTGACAGTGCCAAACCAGTGCAGCCACCTTGTACACAACGCACTGGCAAATAGAGAGCCAAGAACCTCCAGCGTGTAGCTTTAGACATGATCATATTTGGAAATTTGCCCAATGTGCACTGCATAACACAGAAATCGGTCCAAGCATATTGTTCGGCCAGATGGGAGACCAGAGTAGAGTGATGAGCAATAGGAAAGGCAAGCTGTGATGACAGAATGCACTAAAGTTACGGTGGTAACAGAAGTAAGCGATATGGTGACAGTACAAGCTGACACAGTGCATGGTAGCAGTCCCACGCAAGACGACAAAGGTGTGGAGCAAATGGAAGAGTTCTCTACTTCTTTATTGCTTCCTTTTTTACAGTTGCCCTCTGTCTCCTGACAAGGTGTTCAACTAAAAGCACTTCTGTTCTTTAATTTTCCAATCAGCCTTATGCAGATCTATAGCATTTGTTTCTGTCATGATTTGCAGATTGATTTCATGTATACTTTGATAAACATTTATAGCGTTGCAAGAAGATCGTGTTTGGCTGGGATGGCTGCTGTATGTGGTCTGTAGCTAGTAACAGATTCTAATCAGTTTTGTATTACTTGTAGAGAAACAGGGAAGACATTCCATAGGTTCATCACTTGGCAAGACCTGCGATCATGTGATTACGTTAAGAAATGGAATGAATCATACAGCATGCGGGTGAGACTTCATGATTTTAGACTTACGACTTATCTGCGTCAGAAGGATCATGTTTCTGGATTATTCACTATTGTACTTGCTAAATTTGATCTTTGTGTTGGTACATATGCGCTAAAATTATGTACCAGTTGGTCTTGTTCCTCGATATCAAGTGTGACTTATGGCACTTTGATATCCTATTATTATATAGTACTAGGTTTTTGCCTGTGTTAACGCAGGCAGTAATTATTATGAAATTGTTTAGAAAATGGCAATTAATTTTGTCTTAACACTTCTCTCAAATTGTCTGTTTCATTAGCATGAAAGTAGTGTCAAAACGATAATAAATTAATTAGGCCATACAAATTAGAAAAAATTGTTTAGAAGGCGATGAAAGTCCTTCAATTCGAACCCAATCTTGCAATTGGATTTCATAACTTAAAGGCACAGAAATGTAGGATGAAAACATGGACTTGTGTGAATTTTAGAGTACCGGTAGTAATTTTCATAGCTAGTCGCATCGCCAAGGCACCTTAGGACTATCATTGTGTTTGGTTTTCGGCCGCTGCTCACTACTCAGTTTTGACTGGATTGCTGGGACTTGAGCAGAAAAGCATAACATGACACCGAGACATTTCTCTGCATTTATATTTTTAATGGGGGTATCCATGCATTTACATAGTACCTTATAGAACCTCCCGCTTATAGATATGTGATAATATAAATTTCTTTATCATTTGTGAGATTTGCAGTGTGCTTTAGTGGTCATGTACTGTGTTTTAAATAGGCTCTTAATGGTGGTGCGAAATTTGTCTACTACCTCACAAGGAAAAAGCGGTATCTTGCCGCCTCAGCTCTGAGATTCAAATCTGCTCAGGTATATTTAGTTTTAAAGAACGATTTCATGAATGTATAATTTTTGAATGTGTTACTGATTTCATTTAATCCTAGCAGTCAGACAAACCTTATTTCACCATAGGTAAAGAGCTCATTGCACATCAGTCAAGACTCATTTGACCCAAAAAATCAAGCAAATGTCATTTGACCGTAGCAATAAATATTACCAGAACATCTTTAAACAGACTCAGGAGACAGACATTTTAGTTTTTGTTTCATAAGATATGCATTAATTACATATTTGAAAGTTGTTTTATCTTCACAGTGATTAGATGCATAGGCTAGTTGACGTGTTTTCATTATTTGTGTGTTTTGTATTTCTTTCACAATTTCTTAGTAGTTCATACTGGTTAAATACTTGATATCCATTTTGTTCTAATTTCAGGTCACGTTGAGACTTAAGTGGATGCTTGACAACAATGCTGAGGTTTGCTCTTCGATATTTATAGTATGACACATATTTCTGAAACCATGAATAGAAATTTACCTACACTACAGTTATAGTGTCTATTGCTAGTAGTTTTTTCATTACTGTATTTAAAAAGAATGTGTTTAAGCTGACCATTCATATAGATTTTAAGCACATATTTAGAATTGTGTTAAGAATTGAAATAGCGAAAGGAAGTTGAAGTGACTGCTAAGTTAAAAGTCCAGAGAAATATTGTGCTGTGTGTGAATTCATTATGCACGAATATTTCTTTTTAGCTGAGAAAACGAACAGATGAGAAACAAGTGATGTTTGCAAATATTGATACGTTCTTGCTTTGGCGTCTAACAGGCCAGAAGGTCTATGCCACTGACTACAGCTGTGCTAGTGTTACAGGTATCTACGACCCATACCAGGTAATTATGATAATATTAATGATTATGATAATGATTTATGTAATGTTACTACTAAAATCAATATAATCAGAATAGTGATAATAATAATAAGATAGTTTTTGGGATGTTTTGACCTGACCACTGACCAGGGCTAAAAAGAATGCTGTACACATATCAATTACAGTCGTATGATATTTTAAAAAGACAGATCTTAGGCAGGCTTTTCTTTTTACAAGTGACTTCTGTGGTGTACCAGTATGTAGTTGTTAAAATAGCATTGGCCATAGAACCATAGAAATCCAACTTGCTTACTGATTTTTGGTTTTAACTCACTTAAATTCGAATCTTGCCAATTTTTTTAATTGTTACCGCACATCTGTATTGTCTCACTCAAGGATCTAATTAAATCAGCACTTGCCTATATGTCCATTGCCTTTTAATTGCTCTGTTGCCTATATGTCCATTGCCTTTTGATTGCTCAGCCTGTTGCCAAACATTCATCTCAGCCTTAGATTCTGATTTGTTGACTTTGCTTGTGGTATAATCACTTGAAGTAAATAGGAATAAATATGGAATGCTAAATGTGACCATTGTGTAACTTAGTTGAACATTCTTTAGATGGAGTGGAGTTCGATAGTTTCTGGTATTGTTGGTATTCCACTTCATATTATGCCACCAATTAAAGACACAAGGTGGGTTCAGTTAATTAGATTTAATTGTAACTCTCAAATGTTGAAAGTTGTAGTTGTTGGAAGAGAGGAATTTAGGAGATAAACTCAGTATCATTTTAATGCATACAATGCATGTTGATTGATACTTAATATATGGCCTTTTGCGATTTAACTATTTCACAAAGAAGCTGGCTTTACCAGTCTAGGTGTTAAACCATAAAGAACAAAAAACTTCAGAGCAATGGATAGCTAGGGAGTTCTCCTGGCATGCTTCTGCTAACACACAGAGCCCAGCGCAATGATTCCCATCCAGTACTGATGCCAATGTCAGAGATCCTGAATTGCGTTGCATCAAGGATGAAGAACGGCGACAACTATTTAGTTGGCAGGACATGGTCACCTCTCTGTTTGACAGTCTCTTGTTCTTAGCAGTTGACTTAGCATCCTGATATAACTTGATCCATTTGATCCGTGGAGAACAGGTATTTGGTGTAGATTATCTCTGGGATTGACAGTTATTGCCACTGCAAAAATTCTGTTGACCATTCTATATGCTGTTTGAATTGCTTAAAACTTATTTGATTGGGAACACCTCTGAGTGGGCTTCTTGAATGGGTGCTATATAAAATCTTGAAATGAATGAATGAAAGTACAACTGGATATTCTTTTTAACAAACAGCTTGTGTTTCTTGCTATATACCGCAGAACTTTGTGTTGCCAAGTTCATACTGCTACTATTCATGACTCTTCATTTCAATGGAAATTGCTTGATTAAGTACAGATGTCTTTATTCACTGTTTTTATGTTGTAGTGGTCATTTTGGTGAATGCGTGTCTGAGTTGTTTGGTGCTCCAATTCCTATAACTGCAATTGTGAGTGGTTGTGGTAATGTGTTCAGGAAGTTTCTCTTAAGTGATGAAGAAAGCATGATTTAGAAATTACACCGGCTGCCCAGCTGTGAAATAATCTAGTAGTGTCTATTTTGCAATTTCATTGCTATCTCGCCTATTGATGTTGTGCTATCTCTCCTATTGATGTTGTGCTAGCTGGACCATCATCATTGCCACAATTTTTGTAGTTGTCATTATCATTATCTGTTATTATCATCATCTGCCCTCATCTTCTTCACATGCATGTTTTTAAGCTGCATTATCTAAAGTTTGACCTAGTTTTGTTTCTATATAGCAATGAAAATGTCTCTCGTATTCACTCTTTTTTTAAAACTGTAGTTCAGTTTGATGCACATACTGATGACCCACCAGATGAAATGCGTCTCATACATGCGATCATACATCTCAACTTTTAATTATTCACTTGCCTTTCGACTTTGCATTTACGATTTAGACTGATGCTTAACATGCAGTAGTTTTAGCATGATCATGGTTTTTGTCAGTAGGTAGCTGATCAGCAAGGAGCTATGTTTGGACAGTGCTGCTTTGATGTTGGTGATGTTAAATGTACAATGGGAACCGGTACATTCATTGACTGCAACACTGGCAGCAAGCCACACGCCTCTGTAGCCGGTTAATACCATCTGTTGTTACTTTCATTTAAAAGATTTGGAATATTGCTTTTCATAGCTTGTCGGAAACTTGTGAATACATGATCTGCATTCATATGATGATTGTAGTTTCACCATAAATTATGAAAATGGTGATTATAACAGAAGGATTTCTTATCAGATTCGATTAGACATATATCTTCATCTTTCAGTATTTCAGTCCTGTCTTGAAGTCCTCTAAGTATGAAAACTAAATATACATTTAATGTTTGCAGTTTTGAAAGAGAAGTACTTAACAGCTAAACCTATCTATTGCGACTGATAATGAAATTTTTTAGCATCTTCAACTATGGTATCATGGATTTGAAGATCGCTGTATGTTTCCAAATAAAAACTGGGATTATATTTTCTAACCTTACTGTTTGTTTCCTTCTGTGGGTAATTGCTCCCAAATAAGGGTTCCGTTCTTGATAAATGAGTGACAACAAACAGATACTAGACAGATTTTTTAACCTTTTTCTCACTTCTGCTTATTGTGCTCAATCTCTCATATCAGTTCGGTGTCAATATACTTTTCTCTGCCAGCTGTCTGTCTGTAGACACTGACCTGATTATGGATTCGTTTTGAGGGACTTTGCGTGGGGCACTGACACTGCAGAATTTGCTGAGTAACAATTATGAATTGGAAGTTCTTCTAGCTCACTGTCATCTTTTCTAATGTATTTCTAGGTCTTTATCCTCTAATTGGATGGAAGATCGGCAACGAATGTGTGTATGTATCTGAAGGTTATGCATCAGATACTGGACGCTGTTTTGAATGGGCACGGTCTGTTGGTATGTACATTTACTCTAAATATACCATAAGTACTTGCTTTTTAATCTATCTTCATTAGCCTTCCATATGAGGCAAGCTAACATTTGATGATAAGGATTGAATGTCTTGTTCATTTGCCTTTTGTGTTGTTGATTTTATTTATTTGATAATGCAATATTTATGTGCCTGTGGTGACATTTAATTACAAATCAACTTCATTTCCTTATCTTCTGTTAATTATCACATGCATGCTGAATTGCTGATGACACACCTTTTCACTGTAGAATGCAAACTTCAATTTTTGTTGGCACCCTATCGCGGGGCACCCTTAGCAAGTCCTTCACTCGCAATTGCTCGTGTGCTTTGGCATGTAACTACAATTCAGCGTCCACGTTGTAGTCAGGAGTGCCTCTAAGTTGAATCTTGAAGGGGCTCTATAGCAAGTGCTCATACATTGCTTTAGTTTTGTACATTAATAAGAGTCTGTGCTGATGTCTCAGGTTTATTTGAGAACGTCGAAGACACAGAACAGATTGCCACTTCCCTGAATGATTCTGGAGGAGTCTACTTTGTTCCTGCTTTCAGTGGACTCCAGGTAAATTGCTTGTACCACTCCTCCTCTGTATCTATTTAATATTTATTCTAGTCAATGGAAAGTCTATGAGTTGAATTTAGAATCAAGTGTCTGTGGAAATTCTCTTAAATTGTGATTTAGTTTGAGTAATCGATCTTTTAATGTTGTGGCTTTATGCAGGAACACTCAGAAAATCATATAAAGAATGCTTTGAACTTATTGTTATTTTTTCGTTTAATTTTTTTTATTGCAATGCACTATTAATGTTATTTAATGCAACTTTTTCAGGTGATTTCATCTCATGATAATGGTTGAATGTGAGTCTGGTTATTTATTTGATAGATGCCAGTGAACGATGATAAAGCGTCTAGTCTGATGATTGGTCTAACGCTGGAGACAACGAGGGAGTACATGATCCGAGCGATACTGGACTCGTTGTGCTATCGCTTTGAGTTACTCTACGAGACTGTGTTAAAAGAAACAGATACACCACTTTCACAGCTTATAAAGCAAGTCGGCACATTGTTCTCTTCTCAAGTTGGATTTTGTACATATTATCTGTGGCTTATCATAATGAATTGCAAAAAAAATTCTGTTTATTTCAGTGTCAAAACGTTACTATAAAATTAGTTACTTTCTGTGCATTTAAGTGTAAGGGTAATTGTGCACATATATCTATATGCTTAATAAAGTGCCTTTTATGTAAACTCTTGTAGCTCCAGTCCCAAACTTGGAGAAACAAGGAGAGCTAATCATGTTTGTTACGTCAAAGTGCCGCTAAACACCAACTAACAAATATCTTTCACAAACACATTTCTGGCTATCAGAATTGTGTTCATTGTTCTTGTTTTGTGTTGAATTGAGTATAATGGAACTGTGAATGCCAAGAGGAGTTGAGCCGTCATTGCAGGCAGCAGAAGATTCAGTATCTTAATGTTCTTCAGATCACTAGGTCTGCACATGATAGGCATTCATAATTAGATGACCGTTTAGTCAAAGTACGTCACTTTTATTGACGATTAAAAGATTCTGCCTCACCAATGATTTTGAAGCGTAGATATTCCAGTTGCAGATGACATATATATGTAAAGTCTTGGGTTCTATGCTGTCCAGCTGGGAACCAGTCTGCATGTGGTTAGTTATTTGTTATAGTTCTTCCTTTTATTTACTCTAGGTGTGATGGTGGAGTATGTAACAATGGGTTTCTAGTCCAGATGGTTTCCAATCTAACTGGCCGAAAGATCGACCGTCCTCAGCACATGGATATGACGAGCCTTGGTGCTGCATTCTTAGCTGGCCTTGCTGTTGGTAAGTTTCTTACTATACATCTATTTTTATGTCCTATTTATGCAAAAGTACCTGAGGCCCAGACTGACAAAATAGTTGAACAGTAGGCTATAGGTACTGGAAATCTTGGGCAGTAAATGTGCACTGCAGACGTTGCTGTTTAATTAAACTCATTGTAACCGTCAGAACTTGTCAGAGAATCTAGCTGCCAAGTAGGTGGTCTGGCTTTCTGTGGATTGTGATGCTGCTGCTAATATTTTACTGTAGAATTGTTGACTTGAGACATTTGAGGCCTTTAAATCTGACATGTTATAGAAAAGCATGTACCATTATTGGTGCATTTGGTAAATGAATGCTACGATAGGAAAACCCAGATAAAGCCCCCTTCTGAACCTCCATATCTGTGTAAAAAGATGGAGAAATAGTTTCAATCTTTCTTGAAGCTTCATTAATTTTAAAGGTTAATGCAATGGTAATAGATTTGAGTACCATAACTCAAAGGAACTTTATGATATATGCTTTATTTTATAGGAATCTGGAAGGATAAAAAGGAGTTGATTTCCATTCGCAAGACGGAGCGACTGTTTGAGCCACAGTCAGACCAGAAGGAAAAAGTGAAAGGGTTTTATGGAGAGTGGCTAAAAGCAGTGGAACGATCCAAAGGATGGTATGTCACGGGCAAATCATAGGCATTGATTGGCATTGTCGAGATCACATGTCACTGCTTGAAGCATCGTTAAATAACCCTCACGAAATTGTTCACATCACCGGAGTATGTCACGTTCAACTGGACATTTTGTTTTGCAAAGAGAGATGTCGTTTAAAGTCTGATGTTAAAGGCTAGTAAAATTTAATCATGCAGTTATTGTAAGATTGTATCAGGTAGTTTAAGGGAGAGGTGGGTCTCGAGCATATTTTAATGCTCTTTGAATTACATTCCCAAAGTTCTGTCACCCTTCATAATAGTTCAGTAACAGGTTAGAGAGCAGTCGCATTGCAATATTTTAAACGTATAGTTGGGTTACATAGAACTTTATATCAAGATTTGAAATGTAATTGGTCTGTTCTGTAATTTTCCATAACTGTATAGTGTATAATGTATATGGGTTGAACCATATATTGGGTTTTGTGAAGAGGTTGATAAACAGAAAAATAATGGTAACTTTTGCAGTCACCCGTAATTCTTTCCAAGCAGTTTAACGTTGTATTTTGATATTGGCTGTTGACATTCATCGGTCTGTTGTATTCTTGTGCCTTATCTTATTGAACATTATCGGCAGAAGATATTATCTGCGTAAGTATATAAGACTGAGTGAAATCATCTTTATCTATTTGACGGTTATATTATGTTATAAATGCAGTATTGTTTAATAGCATATATGATATTGGACATTGCTAGAACTAATGCAACGCTAGAGATTACTTCCTTCACACTCATATGTTATGTATTCGGTCATTTATTACGATAAGTTGATATGCTACCATCATACTTGTGTTTGCCTTTTTATTTTAAGAATTGCCTTATTTATTATTAGAGTTAGATAAAAATAAATCATATGTATACTCACAAAATAGACTGAGGTAATTATTTGCTACCATACCCTGTTACTGTTAATCGAGAGATTATTGAAATGGCTAGATGTAGCTACCGAAGTTGGATATCAGTAAGTGGAACAGTTTGTTCTGAACAGCAGAGTATCATCTAGGAGTTGGTGATCTGAGTAACAAATTGGCTGCAATCTAGTTTTAACTGGTGCTTTACAAGTTTCTTGTAAGATGCTTAGATTGATATCATTCTAAAGCAGGCCATGGCAGTAGTTTGCTTCTTCAATGTACTGGTATGGCATAATGGCACTATATAAAGCACTTGTGGATTTTATTATTTGACAGTAGTAGAGAGTTGCATTTCTGGTATGAATTCGTCATTGTACAGAAATATATGTAGCTTAATAGGTTTGCCATTTGCGAATTTGTTGATTTGATGTTTTAGGGAAGAGGCTGATAATTTTTTAAACATGAATTAGTTTTCTTGATACAAAAACAATTATTGACTTAAGTTTTGTAAAATACCAAGGATGTAATTTAGAACTTTTTAAAGATTTTTTAATGTTGTCTTACGATATTATAATTTGTTGCCACTTCAGAATTAGATTACTGTATATAAAAGCATGATAATCATTCCATCATTCCAAAGATTTTGACAATTTTTTGATCCTGTTAGTGCATTACCTTTTATTCAATATTTTCATTGTATGTTGAGCAGTTTTGTGCAAAATATAATTATATTTAACAATTCGACAGCCTTTTGGAAACTAGAACAGTTAGTTTATGGTTTGCAATAAAAAAAATAGGTGTCAATATAAGGAACTAAAGCCTCTTTTAAATTCAATTGTTTGTGGCTGTTTGTGTTGAATAGTGTAGTTCTGCAGAGCCGCATGGTTTAGGAATGGTGGATAAATTTGAAGTTTAGTGACCGTTGTGCTATCTCTTTCTGCCCTTTACTGAAACGATGGATAAATTTAAAGTTTAGTAACCCTAGAATTTATTTCTGTTTCAATATTTTCTGATTACAGCTAGTTTGGTTTTTAATTATCAAAAACTAAAGTGAAAACCTTCCTTATTAAAGGCTCAAAGTTAACTGAAACTAAAATGAAAACTAAGGAAAAAATGATAATGAAATAAACTTAAACTTGTGAAACCGTCGAAATACGGTAAACTAAAACAGCTTAAACTAATAATCATGAAAACATGCAACAAAATATAAAAAGGAAAATCTAGTGTCCTAAAATATTCAATGTCTTTGAACTGAGGGTGGAATCCACAGAAATCTAGGTATTGTGTAACATTATGTACAGAAATTTCATATTCGTAGTTTGTTTGGTAATCTTCTGATCTTTGGAATTAAGTCTTCATAAAACTCAACAAGAACTTTTTACCACATGATACATGACATATTGCTATGCTGTAAAATAATAGCGGTTGCTGTTAATTACCTATTTGCACTGACTTGAAGTACAGTTTTGATGACGAAGTACTGAATGACAACTGGATGCAGTAATGAGCAAGTTTCAGTTCTATGAACTAAAATTAAAACAAACTTGACGAAACAATTAAAATTAATAACTATAACACAACAGTTGAAACTAATAACTGAAATTAAACTCAAGGCGAATCGAAAACACTAACTTCCCCAAGTCCTAATTTGTTTTTGTACGCATTAAAATCATGTTCTGAGCTTACAAGTTGTGTTAGGGTTGCAAGCATTTGTTCACTGATAACATAATTATAATCTTTTGTTTTCATTTCATTTGCTCATCATTTTGTGTCGATTCAAGAAGGAATGCTTGACTGAACCTACAACGCCGTGAAACGTTGCTTAAGCATTTATGCATAATTGCATTAAATGATGCAAAAGCAGTGTAATGTGTGGAATTACATTTTGTTTGCACTTGCAAGTATGTAAGTTTTATATTTGTGATGACGCTGCTGGTCTATTGTAAATTTCATAAATGTTTTATTCTGGACAGATTCCTTAAAGTGTGAATAAGTTGTTTCCAGCTGTGTAACTCCATTTAAATTTGTTGACTGTATCAAGGAATGGAACACATATAAGTGAAGTGTCCCATGCACATGAAGGATGTGTTAAGTTACGAAAGACATGATTAGCACAAGAGGACAGAGATGTAGCTAATTATGCTAATGTGCCTTTCAGTTCATGTTTTTTGTAGTTTGTTTCATTTTCTGTCCAGTGGTGAGAACCTGTGTCAGGTCTTATAGTTTAGGCTGTTAGGCCTGATGTTTAGGCTGTTAGGCCTGATGGTTTTACTTACTTAAAAAGGTCGTCTGCTGCTAATCTCAAGGTTCACCTAAAGTTCTGTTAAAACTTGCTCATAGCTAATGACAATGAGGTAGCATTCAAATGAAACTGTGATATGTGTGCCACCAACTTAAAGTTGTTACCACTATTATTGGTATATATTCTATTTTCATTCTGTTCCTGTCTTTATTTAATTTATAATTCTCAGTTAGATAAGAAGCAACAAACCAACTGCAAGTTTTAGTGAAACTTGACGAGTGTTTCAAAACAATAATTATCGCTGCACTTGTTGTTCAGTGCTTGATCGGACCCTGCGATTGGAAGTCGACAGCAACGACAATCTGAGCAAATCATGTATTGTGCAGGGATGTAAGTAAAAATGAGAACACAATCTGGGCATGAAGAGCAGAAGATCAGCATAGATGCGGGATCGATTCCTGCCCCCTCCCACTCCCCTAATGGTCCACCCAGCCTTCCACTTGCTAGGCAAATGCAAAATGTTCTTGATGTCAAACTAGATTAATTTAACTAACTTAAGTTAAATATGTTTGATGTTCTGAAAGCTTGTCACCGAAGATGGCGCAAAACAATCGTTCACAATGCTCATGCAAGCACCAATAAAATCATAGGGAACAAAGGCCAATATCGTAAAGACTAACAACAACAGTCAGTTCCATATAGCGGCAGATGAGAGGAGACAGCTGGAGGAAAAAATTAGCTGGCTGCAGAGAATGTTGGGCAGAAGTAGGAGAAAAAAATCTGAAATGAGGTAGCCGGGAGGAACTGGGGCAGAGGAAGACAGTGGTGGACAAAATCAGGTTCCTGCACGTGACAAGAATGGTCGACAACAGCTCTGTATAGCTGTGTTGTGGAAACAAGAAGCCAAGGGAAGCAACCAAAAACCTGGATGGACATTATAAAATAAGATATGATGGCACAGAACATGGATATGAGAGATGCCATTGATAAAATCAGAGATTTGGAGATGCCCATCATGCCATGTTGGGGCCTCATTGGCGACGTATACCTGATGAGGGTCAGTGACCCTCGTTTGAGCATATTCTACTAACTTGATTAGCTTAACCACATGTTCCATAACTAAAAATTCTCTTGTTGCACATTTGCACTTTCTACTGTCACAATCCAAACAAATCTAATAATCTAATTGTAAGCATTGCATGTTTTGGCAAAACCTTAAACTTACATTGCCTATAAATCAACAAAGGAAAAACAGCTTAAGGTAACAAATTCAACAAAATCAAATTCAAAGCAATGACAAGAAAGCAAGAATCAAGTAAAACAGACTAGCACAGCCATTTCTGCTCAGACTAACCAACAATTCTGATAAGCCATCTGTCACCAGACATAGTTAATAATATCTATAACACATCCCAGCCTTGGCTTTGACATCAAAATTAATCAATGAGATGTGAATAGAATTAAATTATCACTCACTTATTTTAGACAACATGCAACATCAAATTAAATACTGCAATGAAAACAAACCCACTCAAAAACCATAATCATTTCCAACACTAAAATGAGACTATGAACCAAATCAAGTAATAATGATCTTTATTGAATAATTACATAATTATAACGCAATATCCAGCTTCATAGTGATTAACTAATGCTATAAAATGAGGTCCAAATATACCAAGGCAAAATAAGAACATTTGCAATTAATTTACAAATCTCGATACTCAATGATTCTTCATCTGGCAACTGACTAACTGTGCCACAAAGTTACATCTTTGGATGCATTAAAATGTGCATAATAATAATAGTGCTGGAACCCCTGTAGTCAGTAGTCTCACGTCAAGCTGTGCTTCTAGTGGATTACACATGACTGTTTTATGACTTGTATCACAGTTCCATGAGCATTATTTATTTAATATTCAAGGAAGCTCAAGTTTAGTGAACCCTGCAGCAGTCACTGGAGTCGACTGGACGATGATTTTAGAACGACCAGTAGTAACAGACTGATATAATTATTTCTGAGGGTATCTACTTAAAAAACTGATTATATTCAGACTACATGCACCACAACAATCACCTTAGACCCATTAAAAATTTCTAAAGGAAGGTTCCTCCACCTATAGCTCTCAAATTTGCATTATATCTTGTGCACTAAATCTATTAGGTTGACCTTTCCCTGTATGTTTCGAATACAATCCCAGGTCAACTGAAATAGAAAAATAAACTCAACATGCTGCATAACCTATCTAGAAAGTTTCGTAGGTTGTGCAATTGATTTTTGCGGTACTCCTATTTGAGTTAAGATGTATTTCAACCGAAGTACAGAACTTCCGAGACTTCAATGACATGTAATAAATCAGTGATTACCTCACCTTACTAACAGGTTATGCTGTTAAGCAAGAGAATGGTAGCTACGGTACTTAAGAAGTCTTCCTAAAATTGATGTCGACTTGTAGGCTAGTAACACTAGTCATGAAGTGAACAAACAGATCATGATCAGAAACCATGGTGAAATAAGCAAATTCATCTAATTGTGAAAATCTTTGTATAACCTGAGAAAATCTTCTTCTCTCCCAAACTCAATCACATATTCATGTATTGTCAACTCATTCGCATTCTTCTTCACTGACAACCTTCTCTTGTTTCCCTTTGAACATTCTCTTCTGTTTCTCATTGACAAACTCAACCTCCACCTCATTCAGTCCTCTAAAAACAATGTGAACTCGACCCAATCCCAATCACCTTACTCAGCTCTAGACTATTCACCCGTTCTTGCTCATCAACTCGTCCATATCTCT
Organism: Lumbricus terrestris; assembly: GCA_949752735.1. Taxonomy (NCBI): domain Eukaryota; kingdom Metazoa; phylum Annelida; class Clitellata; order Crassiclitellata; family Lumbricidae; genus Lumbricus; species Lumbricus terrestris. The sequence goes on along the minus strand of OX457036.1, from coordinate 74,185,080 downwards.
TGGCACGTTACCTATGCTCTTTAAAACTCAGTAAATCACTTTTCCAAAAACACCAACCATAGACAAGAACATCCTATCTAAATAAAATCTCACTCCACATCAATGGCAAACTGACCAATCAGATTGTCTTCTCTTGCAAGCGTCAACTTCCATGCAACAGCTGTCCAAATCCAAACAATCCACCTATCACACCCGGTGTAAATCACAGCAAATTGTAATTAAAAGTTCATATAGCATCACATGTGATGCTAAATGTCAATACGAACTGGAATGTCATCAACAAGAAAACATGCACAAGAAAACTAGAGAGTTGCCATTAACTAGTGATAGGCTGTCACAGACATGTTCAGCGCAACCAACAAATTTCCATCCAAAATTAATAATGCCTGTTATGTTAATACATCCACATACACTCAATTGCACATACGAGTATAAATATATACACCAAATAACCGATTGCAAATGGCACTAATTACAAACTACAACAATTTAATTAGTGTTCCATTACTTCCATATAAAAAATATGCAACAGAATAATTCAATCAATCGTTACAAGGCCATACAGAACTGGGCAGTCAGAGCAGACCGAGTCGGAATACAAATCTATTGCCACATTCTGGACACCGTAAAAACCAGTTCAACCATGCACTTACAGGATCACAGACACAGCCATGTAGTCTAAAGCTGGCAAGTTAACAAATCTTTATCTTTTGACACAACTTTTCTGAAATATTAATAAATTTGGATAAAAGTAGCATATTATTCATGAGTTATAACTACATTGATGACAGCAAAGCACATGATCCAATCTGTCACAGCAAAGAAATCACACATGACTTTGTTTATACCCTAAAATTAATAGTTTCTGACAAGTGAACAAAAGTACCTGCAGCTCTTGACTTCTGTAAAAGAATATATCTTCATGGCACCTGTGATGCCAAAGCTCACACAAGTTTCAGCTCTGCGACGCTGATGCAAGATTATGCTCAAACAACTTTGAGAAGCATATTCTTATAGATAATATCAAATATAATGCATAATTTAATCAACCTTAGGACTGTGTTTGGCTGAGGCTCGCTAGCACAATTTTTAAACTGTTATCTGGCATCTGATCAGTACAATGAAATCAACATATCTAACTAACCATGACCAATTTGTGTAACATTGATAGTCACTTGCTAAGCAGAAAGGTAAATGCAGTCAAAAGACTATTAAAATTAAAAAACAATTGGGAAAAATCGCAAACTTTTTTAAATATCAAGGGAATTTTGAAATGACCTAGATTATCATGGTAGATCAAGCAAATCATTATCTGAATAAACAGACTGGACGGAATCATAAACAGGTTGCAATTCATCCACCAAATCGCCCAATGCCTTTTTCAACTGTTCCTCAGAACCTCCACAGTTCATTTTTTCGCTCAGTGTTTGTCGGCTTGGCATTGCGTAGACTGCCAGTCCAACTGCTTTCCGTATGATCCATTTGTGGTACTGTGCCAGGGTCTCATCATAAGCTTTGAAAGTCACAGCTGATATTTTGTCATTTCCATTCATGTTCTTCAAATCATTAAAAAGACGGATAATGAATTTGAGAGCCCTGTGCAGTCGAAGTAAAGTTCTTGATCCAGATGGAGGTGAGCCATCCAAACGGGTCAAGTTGTTCGTGACCTCGTAGTTGATCATCGAACTGACTGTCCCATAATGTCGTGCAGCATCGCCATTTAGGTAATGATGCAAAATGTTGATCTTGCTCTGGACATCAGATGTCACAAATGTAAACACTGTCCCAAGGAGATCAAAAAACCTTAAAGAAAACACACATAACATAGATTGACCTTATATTTCTAGTGGTATATCATTTTTTAAATTGGAAGTTTGAAACCTTCATACAAAAAGCGGTACTCCTTAAAATGACACTACTCTTCATTTTTCATACACATTAGTAACACGAGGAAATGCAGTAACTGAAAAAAACGCAGCATTAGTCTGTTAAGTGGGTCCATAATATTATGACCCTTCGGATTGGTCTTTTGACCACTGCACCATTCACTTGAAGATTTCTGAGTTTGTACCGACTACGTAACTGACTGCTGTTCAATTGTGACTTTATGGTGTTGATGCTGTCAATAAACGACTGCTACTATTGAGTGTGCCATGGAAAATTATACACGCAGATACCACATCAACCAACGGCTGAGAAAATAAGTTGAAATCGAACTCTGTACAATTTCACGGTTGAGTAATCGTGGACGATAAACGATAGATTACCCGGGAACAGAATTGTCACATCTGTCAGGACAATGTTGACATTTGTCACGCCCATCATCAAATCTCTAAATTTAACAATTTTAACACAAAATAACAACACACCTCATTAGTGCTTTATACGCCTCGGCGTATTTATCCAACAAAATTTCTCCATCGTTTCTTTTACAGGCAACAAATGCCTGAGTAACGGCTACTAGATCAAAACCACCACCTTCCGCCATGACACCAATGTACATTCATTAGCACACTGTGATCATAAATTATAATGCACTTCTTTCTTCTTATCGTAAAGTCTGACAGGTGGTTATCAGAGAATGATCATCGAAGATTGTAGTGGGCCCAAGGATATAATTTTATATCTAACACTACCTATGATTGGCGCCGAGATTCTGTGATTTATAACCCACAGTTTAATTGATGGGCGTTGCTAAGCAATTAAATATTTACATTTGTAACATTATTGGTTTAATTACAGTTAATCTTTTCTCGACCATGCAGTATCCCTTGGACCTTCAGAATTCTTCCTCCTTGCCTGTCAAGTTGTCAACCTCCTAAAATTTGACTTGCTTAGCGATTTTGCATCTTTGTAACGATTATCGCATTATTTAAGCCATTTAACGTTAGCCTATGATATCAAAGATATTGGCACAACGGTAGGCCTAGTTCTTATTATATTAGATTTTAATATAAAGAATAAAATTGATTATGCAGCACCGAAAGGAGCAAACAATTAATTGTCTCTTAAAGTACCTGCAATTCAACCAGTCAATCATTGAATTTTATTGATCCAGAGGAAGTAAAATCGACACTTTGTAACCTAAAAAGCTAAGTGCAAAAGTTCCGAGTTTAGGCTACGTTCACGATTGCAAAGAAGTGTAGGCTAAGTTCCCCAGGCTAAGTTTCTCGGGATTAGAACTTGTGTTATCCCAGCCTAAGCAAATAAATCGGTCGGTCGATCGATCGCCTAGGCCTATATTATAAGGGTCCCGCTTAATGAGGTCTATCTATTAATCTTATAAGTGATTTTCCCAAAACTTTTTGAAAGTGCTCAGACATTTTAAATGTGGTTCTTCCAGTTTAGGTCACTTAACTGTAGGAGCCAAAAAATTGGCATGAATTAATATTGACTTGAGCAAAATGCATTTTGTCTATGGGTTTAGCCTAGCCTACATGCAACTGTTTCGGTTTATATTAGGCCTAGGGAGATGTTTCCTAGTTTAACAGACCGATGTAGGCTAATTAACATTGAAATCATTTAATCCTGCAGGCAAAATGCGCTTCAATACTAGGCCTAAACTCATGTTGAGTTGAAACACTGCAAAAAACCAGTTTTCAATCAAACTGAAATATTTCTAACATGAAAATGAAGCTAGTTTTGCTTAGCCTATATTCAAATATGGCAGACAACAATTTAGATGGTTGAGTTCATGTGGTCGTCGTAGAAAATGTATACAATCCTTGCATTTACACTTTATGAATGAGAATGAATTTAATGTGAACATTACTTACTTGCTTGCTGCACTACTGTTGGGCAGCAAGCACGGCCCGCAAGATAGATCGGGTAATGTGGATGGTTTCTATGATTGAATTCGGGGACAGAAAGTAATTTTGTTCTTAGAAATGAAGACTGAAGTGTTAGAAATATTTTATTTTATTGAAAACTGATTTGCTGCAGTGTTTCTACTCAAGGGTGAGTTCAGTATAGCATCGCGTTTTGCGTATAAATATTTTAAAGTAAATTACACCGTTCGTCACAGTCAGATTTTGCTGTTAATTTGGAAATGTTGCACTCCAGGGTTCTAAGCGAAATGTGCCTACATTCATCCGGGTATTTAGGACAGTGTTGCTTCATAGTTTTACATATTTGTATAAATGTGATGCGTACGAAGGACGGCTTTCACAACTGTATCAGAAAGGTTTATAGTAAAGCCATTGCGCCGACTTTAAACGAGCAAACGGGAAGGAAAATGTTACGGCTGATATAGCGAGACACTGACGTTTTTGGACAACGTCGCAATCGGCCCTGGATTAAGAGCAAGGTGATTGCGTATGGTTTTTGACACATTTTTGTACACAAATTTGTTACAAAACGCCGAGTATGGACTGGAATATTTATTTGAATTGAGATTGAGCAGATTCGAGACTAAGGCCTTAATTCAATCAATCAATCAGAATTTATATAGCACGCCTTCAGGGTACCTACTCAGAGGCGCTCCCGGCCGAGATCAAGCGAAAAAAACAGTCTTCAACAGTTTGTGAGGTAAAAGTCTAGAACGGCTCGGTAGCACTAAACTGTATGGCCGTCACAGATATAGGCAGAATGTAGCGGTCTCACCTACGACGATCAACAGCCCAATGTTTTCCAGCCCTGTGAGTGTGACCTACCTCGATAGCCAGGGCTGAAAGTGGTTTGGAAAAGTTGCCAGGTCTCACTTTGGCGGACGAGCAGCTTTTGACCCGTAAATTTTTCTGACGACTTTTTCTTTAGCCTTTTGCCCTAAATTATCCAAAAATCATACCATTTTTACCCAGTTTTGGCACCTGGCGACCGTTTTTGTGACCCTGCTAAGACCCGGCAGCAGCAGGCCTCGAAAATATATGCCGGGTCGCCCATTTCAGGGTGTTGGACCAACCACATAGAACGAACGGCTCTGCATTGTCGCAGAGCGAGTGAAAGGAACCATTAAGTCACCATGGACAGCAGAGCGCAGTGTGCGGTGGCCTATGAAGTGGAAAGGGGAAACCAAAAATTGCCCAAAGTTTGTCACTGCTTCACTTATTTTACATATTTCCCTAGCGTCACTTACAAATTGTCGGTTAATACGACTTTATAGTATTAAAAGAAAGCCTGAAGGAACACTGCCACATCAAAGTCAGAATGCAATTTAACTTATACTCAATGAGCTTTGATTGGCTGTTTGACATAGTCGATTAACTGTATCGTTATTCAGCACTTATTAATTCTTCAATGACTCGCTCCAGGGACTGTTGCGTAATCCTATTGGCTTCAAAATTTGATGACGAGCTGATGCTGTTAATATGTACAGTGCCCTGATTGGTACATGAATAAATGTTGTTTTACATACATACCTTACATATATCATAATTGTCATTATTCAGTAGCTGATGAAGATAGTCGGCTGAAAAATGTGCTCTTATGGTAATCATGCTTCTTCTCTGCTGAATTTGCCTCGTGATGAGTGCAAGCGGATTCTCAGGCGGCTTGAACTGGAGGCGTACTGCTCAACTGTGTCCGCCCTTCGAGCACAGGGTGACCTGACGAATGAGAAGAAGCTGCTCCTACAGAATCTTCAGGACTGCCTCAAGTCAGCTATAGTTCCTATTGATTTCTGAAAAGGTTTTTTTCTGGATTTGGAGGAGAGAGAGCATGTTGCAATGATGTTGACTTGCTGGTATTTGTTATCTATAGATTTATTTATGCTGTATACTAGTGTCTATGCAAGATATTCTTCAGATCTGTACTGGGCAGTCTTCTGTGTAAGTGTCTTAGGGGTCATTGCATAATTACGTAACGCCGAAAATGACCGTTTTCGACCCACCCACCCTGTAACGCTTCGTAACGTTTCCCTTGACCCACCCACCCACCCTCCCCAGCGTTACGTAACGATTGTCACGAAAAATCTGTTCAGATTTAGGTCTATTATTGGCTTATGTTAGCGCGTAACTAAAATTCATATTTTCTTAGTGAAATTAATAATAGCGTTACTTAGCGTAGTAGGCCTATGTGAATTAAGCTTGTATGCTAATTTGACAGTAGGCTAGGCCTACAATACACAGAATGTTTTATTTATGTAAATGACAGTCATGTTTGAAATGCATCAAGAGTACAATTTAAAACACTACTGAAAAGTTTCACCGACTAAATTGCTCATTAATAATTAATCAAAATTAAATGGACTAATTATTTACTTAGTCTGGGCAATTCGATAATTATTAATAGAAATACTGCGGCGTTCTGTTGAGCATCAATTTTAAATGTTTGAGATTCGTGTCCACTAAGTAAAATATGCTTCAAAGTGGTTCTTTGATGCTAGGGATCCAAAGAGAATTAGGCCCTACCACGAGCGTCAATTGTTCCGTTGTCAAAACTATCACAGATCCAAACAAAGTGGAACAGGGCTTTCCGGTTTGCACAAACGGGAGAATGGGATCATGTTGACCTGGCATGTTACTGGTGTCTGCTGCCGTATCTTCTTACATAGACCTACTTCGGTTACGTTTTAAATCAATGTCACGTAGTTTAAACTTCGATCACATCATGTCTGAACTGTCATTTGATGGTAATTTAATATTCATTGAATTTTTTCAAGGCGTTACGTAACGTTCAGCTCTCCCCACCCACCCACCCACGTAACGTTTCGTAACGTTTTCAATTACCCCACCCACCCACCCTCGAGCGTTACGTAATTATGCAATGACCCCTTATACTTAAAAATAACTCTGATTAACTCAAGCTCTGTAGTTTGGTTGGAGCACACACTCATTAAAATAACTTTTCTTAAGTCTTTTATTCACATAAGGGCTTGTTCGAATCTGCTGTACAAGACAACTTTCAATGATATCCTTAAGTCGGGCATGCATAAAGGTGAGTGCAGCACCAGGTTTGCAATTTTGAGGAGCCTGCACTTATAAATATGTGTGTAGTGGATCGGTGGGTTGTCAGAGTGGGGGTTATTGCAGGGTAATCACAGCACCTGGGCTCGCATTAACCTTGATGCAGCCCTGCATTCTCTAATGATTAATCATGCTAGTAATGCTTTGTTTAAAAATTTTTTGGACAGTTTATTTGTTTGTAGTAGCATGCAATCTTGTGCTGTGTTTATAGAATATCTGCTGAACGACATGGTGCAGAAGTGAGACGAGCTGTAAATGATCAGAAGCTGACAACAATTGCAAATAAGTACGGCTAACCAATTAATTCTGTGCAGGGTTTTGATTCAAGTCTTCGTGTGATGGAATAGTCTTTTGAGTGCATTCCTGTTGATTTTTTCATTATCTCTTATTATTTTTGTTATTACTGCACAATGTGCACATTTATTTAGTCGGTGAAGCAGAGCAATCGTGAGTGAAGACATGGATCAAGCTTTGTACACTATAGCCGTTTCAGGGTAGGAGGGTTGAGTCCATCAATTCTAATGTTTCAGCTGTGGACTTGCTTTGATGCATGTTGTTTTAACTGTCCATCATTAGATTAGGGATTGAGATCCCTTGGGGGGGGACAATTTTGAGTTTCTCTGCATACAATTTGATAGATGTGGAGGTCAAATGGTGAAGATAGAACTGGACACCTGCCTTTATGTGCTATTGCAGCTTCCTGTACTGTGAATATCTTTACAAAACTGTGTCTGACACTTGTAAGTGAGTTATACTCAAAGCTTTCCATTTGAAAATATTAGTCAGTTTGAAAATCGATCGCATACGTTGAGGTCAGCATTTAAGAGGAACAGTTATTGTTATTCTGATCTGTTTTTCATTGAGCACTATAAATTTTTGCAAATGTTTTAGTCTTTCAGGGCCTGATGTGAGCTCAAAATGGATGCGTGAGGGTCGAAGGCTAGTTGCGATAATGCCTCGCCTTGTTCCGCATACAGCTTTTACTGCAACAGCCAACAGCACAGCTGTGTTGCAGGCTGAGAGGAACAAGACACTGAGAGATTTTACCTGTGCTGGTTCTGTGATAGGTATGCAAAGTTTCTGTACTTAGTATGGTTGCTATGGTTCTCAGAGTTGTGTACTTATTATTTAAACTACTCCTCAAGCAAACGATCATTTTTATGTATGTATGTATGCACACTTGTTATAGTGCCCATTCAAGATTCCACTCAGAGGCGCTCCGATTACAGTGCAGACACTGAATCACTGAATCTTAGTTTCACGCTGAAGTGCTTGAGCAATTGCGAGTGAAGGTTTTGGTCAGGGTCCCTACGCAGCTGCTTGAGGTGGATTAAAACCCGCAGCTTTCCAGCTCTAGGCACCAAACATACTCCTACACCACTGCACCCAAAGCTTGTATTGTGTAGAGACCACTAGCAGGAAAAGTCTTTGTCGAAGGAAGAAAATGATCAGATGCATACGTGTGCAGCATACTTGTCATGGCTGCTTCTAGATAGAAAAAATTGCAGTCTCTTAATTAATCTAGGCTCTAAACGGCAAACATGTGTGTGATGTGTTTGCAGCTTTATTTTTCTTTGCCTCAGCTTCTGATGGCTGGTGGCTGGTTGACCTTTGTTTCCTGATCTGGAGTAGCCGGGAGTTGAAGTTCCAACCTGAGATCAAGGTGTTATTCGTTTTGATATTTAAAGATATTTTGTTGTGGAGTGATGCAAAATTCCAGTTGATTGGTTTATGTGGTTTAGCTCTGATTTGCTTGTACAATGTTAAAATGTTCATCGTTGTCAGGAGGACTTGTGCAGGGCATCCAAGGCATCAACCGCAGAGATAATTCAATAAGACAAGTGGTGGATGTGTCCGGTTCTTTCAGCAGTCGAGAAACCATCTCTCTTTCTAGTTCTCACTTTCCAGCTGGTTCCTGCAGGGAGGCTGAGGAGATGAGCGTTGATGAGATAAAACCATCTCGGCAACCGTACATCAGTGCTTGTGATGACTCTGCTTTTGAATCAGTCAGCGTGGATTCATCGAAGGCTGGTTCCTTGGTCACCGAAAATTTGGCAGATTTATGTTTGAATGGGACATTGGCTGTCGGTATGTATGATGCTCTTCTTGTGATATCCAATTTATTTATGTATGTTTTTGAAACTTGTCAGATAATGTCTCCTGGTGAAAAATTTTACTTTGCTCGATATATGAGACATTGTTGACACTGGAACATCTGTTCGCAGCTGCACAGTGAGAACTAGTTTGGCCTCTTATCATGTTGTCCTGTTTTATATAATTTTTGCTGAAACTCTAATGGTTGTCCTAAAGTGTCCATTAACAGGAACATTAACCCTGTATATAGGTCTACAGGCAAAGTTCTGGCACACGAAAGTTTGCAGCACTAAAAAACTTTTTGCAGTGCCTTATGCCTGATATATAAATGAGTTTTATTATTATTATTGACTTTTTATATAGTGCACCTTCAAGGTAATTCTACTCAGAAGCACTCCCTGTCCGACAACGGCCGAATAAGGCAGTTTTTAAGCGAGAAAGGAACATAGTGGTGTGACCTCTAGGCACAAGGTGGAGTGCAACAGGGAGCCTGTTTGTGTTGTGTCTGAAGGAAGAGTTTGGAACCACTGCCCTCAGTCCTAGCCAGCATCACTAAATACTAATTCTCTGTTTTCTGTGTGCTTGTTTTAGGTACCAGCGAATTGGATGGTTTGCAAATAAAACGTAGGAAATACGATTTATCGGATGTCTGTCAGTCAGTGAATAGCAGCCCAACCGTATCTTTGTCTGCAGGGATCAATGTCAGCCAGTCATCCTTTCACGGTGCCATGCGAGGGGTCCAGCAGCAACTGCCCGTGCCATACTGCACTATACCTAGCAGACCCTCTATTAAGCTCACCATGGCAAAGCCGGTGCCAAGACTGAGTTATCCTCCTAAGCCTGGTGTTGGTGGTGGTGGTGCTCCTCCGCAGAAGGTCATCATTGTGTCGGGAACAGGGGTGTCGTCTGCAACCACCATCTGCGCACCAGCTCAGACTATTTTCCCACAAAAGTCCGTTGTAGTGTCCGTTATGAAAACATCGATGTCAACATTGCCAACTGTTGTTACAAGCTTTACGATGAATCCGGTTGCCCCGAGTGTTGGTAATCTGACAGTTGCAAATTCGTTTATTGGTGGCGGTGTCAGTGGCTCACAGATTGTACGGTCTTCATCAGTACATCTTCCGCAGGTCAACGTTCAGAATAGTAAGGATTGAGTTGTTGCAGACTTTGTCAAGTTGGAAATGCATTGGTACAGAGTTCCACTTTTTGTCTTGTTGTTTCTTCCTGTATCTTGGGTAGCTGTGCTGAATTTTTTACGGATTTCATTATTGGTTAACTTGAGTGGACTGGAGCTGTTCCCTTTCTTGTATATGAGGGGGGGACTATGGATTGTCTTGTAACCAAATTGATAATTATCTTTGTTATCTTAAATATGAAGGTTTCTTTTGCCTGTCGAAATAAGTGCTAGTACTGTTATGTTTTGGTATTTGGTATGTGATTGGTAAATGTGGTGCTAGTAGCCTAAATCTTCTTAGATGAATACCCAACAAGTTTATACAGAATGTGTGTTTCTACTGTAGAAAGAAATATTTGGCTATTAATGTACAATAAAGGTATATACTGAGTCTTAATTGGGTACATGGATGATCGAGTGATTCTTATATTCGTGGTGCTTTTTGGAGATTTACATTATATTACATTGTGTGAAGCCATCCACTGTCGTGTTGTCCAGTTTGATCAAAAGTCGTTACTGTCGTCTGCTGTTTGCAGCTAATGCTGTCATTTCAAACTCAAATCCATACCACACACCTCCTGCACTTCGACCTCGACTGAAAAGCCTCGCCACTCGTCCGAGAACCCCTCAGGTGAGTCAGTGCTATGGCTGTTGTACCAATTGTTTTGAGAAAAAGATTGATTCAGGTTTTCATGTAACTTTTAAAACTTCTAAGAAATGTACTTGCCAGAGTTTAAAAGGTCTCTTTGCTGGGGTAAAATGCTTCTGTGCATTCGATCAATAAGACAGCATTTTAATCTCCCAAATATGGTGAAACAGATTTACCAGTCATAGAAGTATGGAAAACTGAGCTTATCTTCCTGGCCTGCTGAGTTTAAATGTTTTATTCATGTATAATTATTGTGGGCAGACTGAATGCTATTAATATTTTGTGTATTGTGATAAGTATGCTGTAGATTTGCATTCATGCCAGGTAATCTTGTATTTTGTACATGGTTACCCTCTGGGTACTGAGTTAACTGTTGCTTAATTTCCACGAGCTTAGTTCTTTCATAGGCTTGGTTGATTTTTCTTCCCAGATTTTACAAGCCTCATCACTGAATCACAGTGGGTTCAATGTGTCTGGTACCCCGTCTGTAAACAGTGTTTCATCTGGTTACCGACACTTGAAAACGGTGCCATTAAAAACAACATTACAGATTGGTAGACCTGACAACAGTGAGTAGCTTTGCACATCTGAGTAGTGTTTTCTTGGGAAATGAGTGGCCACACGTTGTTTCTGTTGTAGTTTAAGAAGTTGTATTATTGGTTGTTTATATTACATTTGCGTAATGATCTAGTTTTGTCCAACATTGGTGAGTTTGCTGGACTGTCAACCATTTTGTCGGATCTTTGTTGGGATGGAATGATAATTCAAAATTCATTTCCACAGGTACATAATGGTATAAAATGACTTCATCAACTTACATAATTATCAACAGGAAGGCCAAATGGTGATGGAGAGAACTGTCATCCACCTTCACATGCCTAAGCCAGTGAAAGTTCAATGTACTTATGCATGACTTTCATCTGGGTTTCTTAAAGGAACTTGTCATTGTAGTTGTCATTGTTATCACCATTGTTCATCATTTTTATTATCGCTATTCTTATAATGCTTATCATTGGCACTTTACATGAAATGACAGTTACTTCTCATATGCAATGATATAGATCACATCAAACCGCTCGCAACTCAGAAGTTATCATCTTCAACATGATTGCATCAGGAACAATGTAGTTGCTTGTAATGCATTACTGCAACTAAATATAAATTGTCATAATTATTATTATCATTGTTATCAAATATTATTTTGGTAATTAATGCAGCAGCAGCAAGTTACTTTTTCAAAAGTAATTAGTTTCAGTAACTGATTGAGCTTTACAGGGTATCGTTAAGTATTTAAAGAAAAATAGTTACTTTGCGTTATTTCTAAACAAATTTGCATCCGATGCAATGTGTAGACAAAAAATAATTGTGCTGTAGCCAGCATGTTGTAATGTGTTGACAAAACATGTTTTAGTGAACTCTGAACATGTATTGTAAATTATCAGCAAAGGGAACCTCTACATATTTAATTTGGCATTTCAGTAGAGAATAGAGCATGAGTATTCATGATAATTAGAAATCAATTGCATGCTAAACGGACTTGCAATGGAGTTCAGTAACTAGTTGCTGTGGCTGATTACTTTTATGAAGTAACTAGCCAACACTGATCATGCAATGGAATGCCAGCAATTACAATTGCTTTGCACTTTATATGCAATTCTAAACTGTTATGTTGTTATAGTGAAGAAGATCAGTGTGTCGCCTGCAGCTGCAAAGATTTTACCAAAGCCGATGATGTGTGGTTCATCTGCAGCACCAGCAACAATAACATTAACGAGGCCATCTAATAATAGTAATCAATGTCAGATGACCAGCGTCATGGCCACAGCTGGGTCTTTAGTGCAAGGTAAGCTGTCATTGCTGCTGTAATTTTTTATCATTGATACAACTTAAGCAACAGCCCTAATTTTACCAACTGCTGTAATCAATATATTAAATATTAATTGAACAACAGTGGAGTGAGTATGTTTTTTTCAAGTACCATCGCAATGGCCTCATTGAATGTGATAATTTTACTGTGAAATTAGGTGTCTTCTAATGCGGTGAGCTGGTAATATTTGTGTGGTAAGGTAATCACTTATTTGTTGCAAGTCCTTAGCAACAAGAGCCTTAGCCCTTAAATAATGAACTTACACTAAAGTGTACTTAGCAGCATACCTTTTGTAATGACCTCTGTTGACCTTTCTAAAATATTATATTTTGAAGCTTTGCATCATTTATTCCAAGGTAATATAATTAGGCATAGAAATAAGTTGAATAATTAATTAGAATAAGAACCAATGAAAATAGACATTAAAAATATATTTGAAATACCCAAGAGGGCAACTCATGCAGACACATAGATTGTTTATTTTACAACCGATATACAGTTAAATCACTCATTGTTGACTCTGGGTGATAAAATTTCTGCTAATTGTTTAAGAGTTGGATGGTTCATCTTGGATTTAAAGGAACTGTTGGTTGAAAAATGTGCCATCTGATGTTAAATTTTTAGTTTCACTAGATACAACAAGATTCAACCTTTAGATGCATGCATGTTAGCAGTTGTGTTGCATGGAGATAAATTAGTAAAAAAGACATAGGAAGTCTTCCTGAAAAATCTGGCTGATTTCAAGTCTATCTGTTTAATTACAATTGTCGAAATCTGAAACTCTTATCCTAAATACCTGTATTATTTATTATGTGAATTATTTTGTTCAATACTAACTTGACTTTTTACATTGCTTCATATTTCTTCGTGACTTTTTGTTTGGTAAATTCAATGCATGATCTTTTGTTAGTGTGTATACTGTATAGTTGCCCCTTGACTGCAAGAAACTGACATTTATTCTGCATATTTATGCTTTTTCTTTTCCTATTGCAATTGATCATTAACTGGTCGTTGCATATTAGGTGAAATGCTGTCATCTTGTATTTGTCTTAGAATTTGTCTTTTGATCTTATATGAGCCTTTGTGCTTTTTGCTGCTGATGATGACAATGTCTTTAATTTTTAATGTGATGCTTGTCATTCCGCAGGAAGTCGAGTTATCTTCAGCGAATCAGGATCAATTGGCCAGAACCAGGTTTTTGTTCAGAATCTGTTTACTACTATTGTTAGAACTATAACAGAATTGGTTCATCTTATTAGACACCATTAGAAGGTGATATTTTCAGTTTCAGTTTTGGCCACAACCAAATGTTTAGCTGAAACTGATTTTGCAGTGCCACAGTTTGGCACTTGCTATTTTAAATATTATTGATGGCACATTATATAGCAATGTGATAGCTCTATGTGGATACGCAATGCTTGGCAGTGTTGTAACTTGCCTGGAACTCTGCTAGCCAAATATGTAAAATGTCGGTATGTTTTATTTCAACGTTTGTGCATAGTTTTTTACAGGCCAAAACGGAAACTCAGGCCAAAATAGGCCACAATTGAAATTGCTGTTATTGCATCATGTATATGCTGAGACTGAAACCAGAACAAAATTTTGTGAGGCGTCTAACCATTGATGGTATTGTTCTGTTTGCATCATTAGTAGTTCAAGCTTCTTATTTTGAATTCTATAAGCTTAATTTTTTCTTAGTCTGCTCTTTGTTGAATTTTTATTAGGGCTGCGATGTCAACTTTGATGTCAATAAAACCCGACCTACAATGGTGATCAGTCGCATCGTGCAAGATGAAACTGGTATTTGTCCTTGTTTCTAGAACTGTATTGCATGAAGTAGCAGTATACAATACATGTTTGCATCAATAGTTTAATACGTATATTCCCCATATTACTGGTGGTCTCAGAATCGTGATGTTTATGTGTCACAAATTGGATGTTGGTGCGGACATACGGCACCACTGGAATTCTTCCACACTTTGATGTTGCTGGAAAGCAGATGTTCAAGAAATAATATAGTGGATGATTAATATGTTTTGTGTTGATTTTTAATGGAAAATTTACATTGTACATTATCGGTTGCCTTTCCAGATTATTATTGAATTAGACAAGTATGATGACGTTGTTGTTGGTGATGGTGGTGATTTCATGGGTGAAGAACAGATGGTAATATAGAAAAATACATTTTGTCCACAAATCTGCTGTATTCAATAATTATTTAAATGCAAGTGCATAATTTATACTGTCTCAGACCGCTGATTGTGCTAAATATTTTACATGTATGATTTTCAAAATGGAGTTATGACGGTAAATTTTGTAATGTTAAGTGTGATGTGTTCTTGTACTTACAATTTCAGGTCAGCATCAGATCCCAGTCAATGTGCTGCACAGCGTACCACTGAATTCAGTCGACACTGAAGTATCTCAGTCTGCTTCACTGTCGTCAGCAGTGATGCAGACTATGACGACATCAGGAACAGCAGTGCACCAGGGTATTTACAACACTGCTGTGTATCATCGGATTGCTACGTCGAGTCCACTGGTGCATCAGATGTATTCGTTGGGTTCAGCTGCGGAGACGAACTCATCAGTCGAGATGGAAGAGAATGATGCGGAAGATCTGTCGGCCATCAGTGCCCTTCTTTCCCTTAAGATGTTCCCAGCTGGAATCGAACAGATTTCTCCAGCAAGGTTGGACTACCACCTTCTGTGCTTTTTGTTCTCCAACTGCATTTTGTCCACTTAAGATTACTTGACATCTGTCCCATGACGATGTCTTAAATATATCCCATCTTTTGTTCAAGTTTGGCACCATGGCATGATTGTTAGCATATAGGACAATTGTTTCTATTGACTTTGTCTTGATTGTTGTGTTGTATGTTTATATGCAAATAGCATTCTCTTCCTGTGCAGGAAGGATTTGAGGAGACATCCATGTGGCTGCTGATTTCTTTTAATAAATTTACTGGCTTATAGTCTGCTTTGGTTTAAGGCTGGCCAGGTTTTTAATATGATGCATACCTATAATTAGAAGCCATTGTTTCCTGAATGAAAAATCATATTTGAAGGTTAACGCTATCTTTGTCTTGACTATTAGTCTTTTTTCTGCTTCTATTTGGTTGCAATGGATAGTTGCTGTTATCTATATTCTATGTTTTGCATGACAGCAGTCCAATCGACGATGTAGCTGAAACGGTACATGGTGATGAAACGGTACGTGGTGATGATGCTGATGTAACATTGTCTTCTCAGGAGGAAGTCACTGAAGAGGTCAGACTTGATCTCTCTCTATGGATTTATTTTTACGTTTGCAAGACATTTTAATTAATGTCAATTTTTTTTAAATTTGAAAGTTGCTTCAGTAATTGCAAGCATGATTTCAAGGTTAAGTTTGGTTTTGACATTAAGGTTCATTTTGAATTTGAAGAATGATATGACCTAAATTTGAATGATGACTTTGAAATGTTTTAGGTAACTGCTGCTTATCCTGTTAGCTTAGTTCCGCAGCTGATTCATGAAGCAGTCACGGAGCCAGTCAACAGCACTGATGGTTGCCATGAGGAAGCACAGACTTGCACGGTCGATTGTCACTCTGCCTTGAGCACTGATGGAGTTGCTTTTACTACTAATGGTCAAGAGCAAGATGCTGGTTCAGTAACTGTTGGCGACTTGGATGTTCCTGTCAGTTCATGTGCTAAGGCAGCTGCTGTTCAACTGGTGTCATCTGCTGTTCAAGGTAGAGTTTTTGTCTACTTACAACATTTTTGTTCTTTGAAAACGTTAATAGTTTTTGTCTACTTACAACATTTATGTTCTTTGAAAACGTTAATCAAATTTTAGCATACGCATTGTTTTGCTAAAGATATGACTGGCCGGATAACATTTTTAATATGGGGACTTTATCACATTTGTTTCATAATTCACAAGTCACTGAACTTTGCTCTAAGAAAAACCATATTCTGTTATCACTACATACAGTTAGAGCCACGTTGTAATATCACTGAGTGAAGTGTATGAATTTGCAGATGCTGTAAGTGCTATCAGTTCTGTTATTTCACCCCTATCTCTACAGTTGTCTATATTTGTGAAAAACTAGTGTATAGCTCATTGTTGGTGATGAATGACAATGCAGTCAGTTGTTCATCTATTGTGGTTGTCATTTTCAGTGGTAAAGCAGTCCGACGAGGGACCCCTTGATTTCCGGATTGATCCAGATCATCGTTCTAACTGCACTGCCATCAATTCACACCCGGTTATTATCACTCACGTTGATGCCAATCACCTTGATTCAACACAGGCTGATGTCGACCAGGTACAATTCTCCTCGTCATCAATTCATCGCTTCCATATGCTCTGTTGGTTGATCCCATGTTTTGTAGCAAGCAGCAGGCAGTTTTCGATTTATCAGTGTCTCATTTGTTGCTTTTATGTAGAAGCTAGAAGCATTCACAGAACTTTTGAAATGTCATTTTGTGAATTTTTTTTAATATTAAGTATTTTCAATGGTTTACTTTAATTCTCTGGTCTCTGTTATTGAACCGGCCAGAACTTTTGCTTCTTCTTGCCCTGCTGTGGTTGCTGTTTTGGTTCTAGTTTAATTGAGATTGTCAAAATGGAAGATATATATATGTAAGACTGCAGTATGTTCTAGTCTAGGATCTACTCCTACAGGTTGATGACCAGCATACACTAAAGTGTACTGCACGTTTAATGAAATGATGATTCCTATTGACCTATTGAATGCATATTTCTGAGACTTAGAGAGGGATTTATGGCGAATTGAATGAAAGCTGATAGACAGTTAAATTCAACTTCTGTAATAACTGAATTGTGAACATACTGCTTTGTCATGTGTCAGTTTGTAATTAAACGAAGATTATTATTATTAAATTATTATACTGGACATGTTTTCAGCTCTCTGGCAACAACTCAATTTACAACCAAGCAACAGAGATGCTGCAGCTTTCAGACAACAGCCAACCGGTTGACCAAACAACAAGTCCTCTTGGCAGTCTGGACGGAGGTTGCTTTACCTTTTGTCGTTCTTTGCAACTCATTGTTGATGCCCATGTAACTAAGTTGCTTTCAGTTTTTTCACTGACCAGATGCTTTCAAGTAGTTATCTACCATGTTTTCATGCATATTCCTTGCACTGGATGTAAGCCGTACATTCATACAAGGCATACATGCAGTGATGTACATAGTTTAAAAAAATCAGAAATGTGTGAAAATGTTGGTGCAGCTGGCATGTGCCTTGTAAGGATACTTGGATCATAAAGATTCTGTGAGAAGAGACAGTTCTTATAGTTTATGTGGAATCAGGTTCAGGGATGGAATTTATGACATTATCTTTAAGTACCGCCTAAGACGCTACTAGCTACGACACTTCTTTGTGCTTGCGACATGTGCGTTTCACAAGATGCACTTAGAAGACCACTTACTTCTAAAGGCAGCAACTAAAGCGTGGTTATAGGTAGCATGCATGCGCTAGAGATATTAATAGGCTGCCATCCCATATACATTGTATAGTTAAATGGGCTGTCCGCATATGTAAATAAACAAAGATGTTGCATCGCCCGTGGAAAATGTCTCAGGCGGTACATTATATGCAATCCAAAATACGTTTTGTCACATATTAAAGGCATTTTGTGACAGCGAAAACGGAAAAGCATAAATCAGTTTATCGTTGCACAGCCAAAGGAATTAAATGTGGTGCTTCTAAAACACTCTGTGATGGTTTAAACCGTGTCGAAGTGGACGAATCGCAAATGTCTCGCCGGCCATGTTTTGCCTTTACGACAGTGACTAGAGACTTACACGACCCTCATAGGTTGACTAGCGCCAGTCGTGACTTAGACGGCTAAGAGGTCGTGGTGAATACCGATTTATTCGCTAGTAGCCAACTAGCCAGATTTAGTCGGTAGACACCGCCATAAATTTGGCCTCGGATGATTTATTTTGGCTAAAATATTCTCTGATTTTAATGGAAATGTGGGTTTTTGATGACCTTTTAAATACTACTTAATCAGGGTTATTTGTGCTTGAGGAGATATTGATCAAAAGATTAATTAAAGTAGCATATTGATAGGAGTTTCTGATGACTGTTTGCTTTATTTTGCTTAGACCATCTTCTGCATAGTCCTAACAAATCCATTGATTCGTTGTCACCTAATTCTCTGGGCAAGCGTAAACGACGACCTCCAAAATCACCAATTGAACATGATCCATTGTTGTCAGGATGGTGTCGCCATGCACTCACGTAATTTATCTCTTATTTTCTTCATTTCATTTGTTTCGCTTAAACTGATTGTAATGAAATGGTAGCTTTTAGTACAAATTTATATAGTGCCTTCATAGAGCATCTTGTGAATGATGTTGTCATATCACGGGGAAGGTCATTGTTGCCCCAGTGCATGTTATGCTTAGTGTCCTGCTAGGAGTCACATTTGGAGAGTTGTTAAATAGCTTTTGATCAGGATGCTTTGAGGCATTTAAGGATTGAACTTTACAACAAAATAAGAAATTTATTAGCTAGTAATATTTGAATAAGCTTTTATGAGCGCATAACAGTTTCCAAGTTTTATTCCACCAGTTGCAAACACTTACTATTTGTTTGCTCGGAGTGATAATACATTACTGGTGACTTTATAATTTGCCAGATAAGTAAACTTGGAGGAATCAATGAGTTATTTAAAGTAAAGAAATGATCACAGGTTTCTTGATTGCGGCCATTAAGCTTGATTTTCAATTATTTGCTTACAGGTTGCTCACTAGAGTTATGAAATTCAGAAGTCCTCAGAATGAAAGAGGAAAGACAAATGCTGCCTCTTGGTTTAATTTCCCAGGTAATAGCTTTGATTATTTAGTTCATCTCGGCTCAAATGGACTTCCTGTACCAGTTTTATCACCATCATTTATCTGCAGTATTGTCAGCTGTCTCATTCGTATTGTCATGCTTATATTTTTAAAATTTAATTTTTTTCCACCAGATGGGAGAGCCTTTATTCTTGCTAAATGTATGCAGGTGTATCAATAATGAGGAAGTCCTTTTAAAGAAATCAGCATCTTGTTTTACTTATATGCAGGACTATACTATGTACATCCCATCTGAAAAACATTGCACATGGCCGGGTCTGAGATGTGACTTTGTCAGTAAGAACTGTAGTTTTGACTACTTCAAAGTTCGGTTTTAGGGTCAGCCACTCGACCTACATGTGGATTAAACCGAAATCACACAACAACATATCGGATTACACAGGCACTTGAACATATGTTACATTTCCTTTTATTGTGTCCTTTTTTATTCACAGTTGATGACGATGTTCTTTATTTACTCTACCTTCGCTTGTTTTATAGTCGATGCTAAGGAAGTTCCTGACTACTACGACATCGTGCATCAGCCAATGGATTTTAGTACAATTAAGAACAATCTAAAGGCATGTAACATTTTTCTCATTGTTGTCAATCAATTCGATCTCTGTTAGACTTTACAATGCATTGCGGGTGGTAATCATCGAAGACATTGTGATCGTATTTGTGACTTGCACAGCATTTTTTATGACAGTAGAAAGGAACCTTGGAGGTCTTCAACATTGAGACAGTGACCAGTTCCAGGATATGGTGTATCATGAAAATCTTTTCTAGTTCACATCTCAATCATGTTGTTAAGTTGTAGATGTAAAAAGGTGGCAGCTATCACAGTCTTTGTGACAGTCTGTCAGCACAGATTTATTTTGAATTTTTCGAACATGTCACACCTGATGTGCCTCACAGGGAGATGACCATCAGATGTACTCGTACACAAGATATGCAAGCCCCAAGATAGTTGAGACAAAAGTTCTGGTCAATGGAACGCCAAGTGGAGCAGGATCATGGCGAAAACTTTTCATTGGTGAACTTTTAGTTCCAGTTTAGAAGATGAGCCAGAGTCCGAATTGTGTGGCACTGTAAAATATGTATTCCTGGAGAAGTAGTACCACTAGCAGAAGAATGTGAAGATTAGTAGGAGCTGGAAGAGCAGGAGGAGAAGAAGCACTCATTTGAGTTATGATGCTCCTTTTTTATAAACAGGCAGGCTCATGTGAATGATAGTTTTCTATACAACCTTCAGATTGTGATTTCTGTTGATATATAATGGATTAAATCTTAGAACAGAATCCAATTTGAAATGAAAGCCAATGGCTGGTCAACACCAAAGCAGAATTAAATTAAGTAGTTAATGTTGATTGTAGGCCTTGCTTACAATGTCAGTTGTTTGGATGGTTGTTTGTTCATCTGGTTTGTAGATTGGCGCTTATGACGATTGGTCGGGCTTTCACTCGGACATGCTTCTGGTGCGAGACAATTGTCATCTTTACAACCCGCCCGACACAGACGTTCGACATGATTGTAATCTTGTCTTTGATTTCTACCAACTTGAGTATAGCAAGTCATTGGCATTATGGAAACAGCAGCAGGTAGGAACTGCCTGAATATTATGTCATCTATCTGCAGTCTGCTCTCTTCTACAGTCTTTGAAAGCGATTATCGCTTTTCACTCTTTACAAACCGATGACCGAATTCAGTTTTTAAAATATGTATTTAGAAAATTACAAATGATTTATACATTTGTACTGACTATATAAGTTTAAAGCTTGTTGTGAAAAAATTAGCAATTAATTAATTAATTATACATCTGTGGAGATTTTCATGACTGTCTCTGTGCATTATCCTTGCACACAGACTTGCATAGATCTATAAGTTACTTCTTTGTTCAACCAGTTGAATGTACTAAAGATAGCATTTTGTAAAAAATCTAATTCTTTACATTTGTGTGATGACTGTGCAGCATTCACCAGGCAACTCTTTTCCGACGTCTGGTCATCATCGCCTGAAGACTGACCACGTCTCATCAAATGACCAGGCTGTCCATTAACACAGTAGAGAAGTTAGTCTTTCTCCTCGCTTACGATCTGCCTTTGATGAACCGAAAGATCACCCAGAAGATCGTCTCCCGTTGATGCCCAGGATTTCATTCAAGTGCAGTTGTTTGAAGTAACTCAGCACAAGTGGAATGAAGCGAATTTCCACGAATTCAGCGAACAATCTCTGCTGACCGAGGACTGCGTGATGGCCTTGATGTCAAGATGACTTGAATTTTGTTACGTAATAGGCAAAACATCATGTGCTTATTCTGATGACTGAGTAGCGTACAGTGACAAGTAGAACTGTGTCCTTAACATTGTGAGTAGACTGCAAACAATCAGAAAACAGATTGTGGGCTTTGTTTAAAACAGATGCTCTGGCATTGAACTGGTAGTCTCCAACACCGTAGCGGAGTTGCTTAAGTTAACACATTGAAAAGCTGGATGTCGTATGTATCACTTAGCCTGACGTATGTGTGGGCACAATTAATTGATAAATGCTGGTTTTTATGTGCACTCTAGCAATCTTGTTCTGTACAGATTTTTTTATAAAATGGTTCAAAATTTGTTAAGTCTTCAATGAATTATCTTTGTTGAAACAGAATTCGTCTCATCTTATCTGTAGTAAGTTAACGTTTAAGTTGTTGTTATATCTGTATATGCAGATTTCAGAATGCCTTTACAACATTACAAATTAAGTACATGTATTGACATCTCATCAGATTTACCACAGGAAATTGCCAGTATATATGAATATGATTTTATTTAATTGATTGCACACTATTGAAATGTACTAAGTTACTGAATGGTAACTAGATTTATAAATGTTGTTGAGTTGAATGTGAATCTGCTTGTGTAATTAATTATGAAATAAATTAAAGATTTCGAAAGACGTCTGCAACACCTATGTTATGATTATTTATTTGAAATATTTTGAAATGTTGGATTATCAAGAGAAAAAATTATTTTAAATTCTGGCCTGCTGAATTTCTGAAGACCATGACAGTTCATTTGTTTGTAAGTGATTGAACCACATCATTTTGTTTTGTTCATTGTGTTTTGATTTAGTTGATGCTATTGTGAAGGCTGTTGACAGCTTGTTGAACATAATGATCCACTGCTGTTTTAGTTACTGGTGGTGTACAGTTCGATGGTTGTTAATATGCATTTTCAGTGGGTCTAAGCTTCAGGTAATATCTTATTGAAGTCGTGTAGTATATCTTACTTTTTTAAAATACAAAATGAATATTACCTGTTTTGTGTTTTTTCTCATAGTGCAGTGGCATGTTTTTGGGACTTGTTTCAGTCCCTGTTGTTGCTTTAACCACTTAAGCTCTGACCTGTGTTGCAAGGCCGTAGCCAGGATTTTATTTCGGGGTTTTTTGCCAACATTTTTTGGCCAAATTTTCTGACGTCCGCTGCGTAAAACGACCTAATTTCATGCTTATTTCTTCTAAAATCGTGATCTTCTGCGGGTTCTGGGTGGCCAACACATTGTCCACTGTAGTTCTTAATTATGTGCTAGTGAATGCATTATATTATTTTCACATTTTTCATTACGCTAGCTATGGCCTTGCCACATTTGTTTCCTGGTCACACTTAGTAGGCCTACACTCTCGTGAAATTGTTAAAACTTAAAAAATATGCTCAACCAGTACCAGACACCTAGTTTTAGAATTTAGATGAATGGATGGCTATGTATATGTATCTAGACACTTTATGGCACATGTAAGTGCATTACAAAATCACTTGATATAACTGCAGATTTTGTGCAATATTATGTTGTATTATGTATTTATCTACATTGTGTATATATATATATAATATTGTATCATTTTATATATATATATATATATATATATATATATATATATGCAACCTGTTTATACTGTCAAGGATAACCCATATACAATTATACATGTATTTTAAATATTTAAGTGCATTATAAAACATGCCTATTACCTAAAAGTATTGCTATGCGGTAGTGTAAATGCTTTCTGAGGCATATTTTACCAGCTGTCTCCGAAATTGGTGATGGCACAAAGGAAAGGTTTTGACGAATGCAGCATTCATAATTAAGGTCTCTGACACCTAATTTATAGGAGGATATTTTTGGTGCCATATATACATATATATGTGTGTATAATTATATGTGTATATATATATATATTATGTGTATAATACTGTATATATATATATTGTATGTATGTACATAATATATATTATGTTACAGCCTACGCAGATCTTTGTGTAACAACTTTAATAGATGTCCATTTCTCTGGACACATGATTAATTAACGACGTCACCTTGTCAGTGTCTATTACCCAAGTGGGAATCAAGGGATGGAAGAAGGGAAGAAAGGAACTAGAGAAGGAGGAATTGACATGAAAATAGGAACTATAGGAGGGCTGTGATGTCTTGCGACTTGCTTGTTGGTTTCCAGTAGATTGAGTATAATCACCGGACGCAACGGTCTATACACTTCCTTCTGGAAAGCCGTGGGGGTCCTACGTGTAGCCTACGCTCGCGTGGGGTGCTATTAAAACGAGACGCAGAACGCATTTATGTGCAACGCAAACATGCTGCTATTCTCGAATTTGCCGAAGAAAAGGCGACGAAGATGAAAGGATTTAGAATTCCTGCGTGTCTGAGTTTGAGCATTGAATGGCACCATCAAAGGAGTAATGAGATGAGACTGCATGGGCGTACCCTACGTATACTCTCCTTGCATCTTTTGGTCGGTCCCATCTATAAAAGAACAGCACGCCTTATAGCCTACATAGGGCCTAATAAAGTACTCTGTACGACGATTTTACAGTCTTATGCTCGCTCTCTCGTTTCCCTCGCTTCTAAAGCCAAAAATTGTCTTCGTCTTTCCAGCTTCGCATAGCCTGCTGTTGCAAGGCGCATTGTGTCTTTGTAGCCCACGATAGTTGGATTATCTGTAGACCTAGGTTGGATGCAATTAGGCCGTAGCTAGGGGGTGTTTGGGGTGTTTGAACACCCCCTCCCAATGGAAAATGTACAAAATAATATAATAAATTTACTAGCACATAATGAAAAAAACATGAAATTAGGTGGCAAATGGTAAGAAAGCCGTTTCCGATTACTAAAAAAGGTCATCAGAAATTTTGACGAGTTAAATAAATCCTGGCTACGGCCTTGGTTGGATGGATGGATGGATGGATGGATGGATGGATGGATGGATGGATGGATGGATGGATGGATGGATGGATGGATGGATGGATGGATGGATGGATGGATGGATGGATGGATGGATGGATGGATGGATGGATGGATGGATGGATGGATGGATGGATGGATGGATGGATGGATGGATGGATGGATGGATGGATGGATGGATGGATGGATGGATGTGGTAAAATAACTATCCTACGATAGCTAACCTCAGGTGTTTGCGTCTTCTTTTGTCACGTGACTTCACATTTCATAATTCATATAGCGCTGGTGTTATATATAAACTCGTCTCTCTGTCGCCGCTTTTGCGTGACGCAGAACATTTCCGAGATTTGCATCACGTGATATTACACGATACTTGGTCTATTTGTGTTTTAGTATTAGTGTTAATGCGTAGGCCTATGGCATATGTGTGTCTGCCTGCGCGTCTACCTGCTGGCTCGTCTGTGCACATGTGCCAATGTCTGGCTGTACATAGCCTAGGCTTATTCGATCATTTTAATCATTTCTGATGAAGAAATTTTGTCGTTCAAACTAGACTTGGCCCACCGAACGTTAATTCGCAGATACCGTGTATGTGTATATATAATTATATATACACATATTATATAATATATGTATAGGCCTACATACATATAGGCTATAGCCGTATACGTACATAATTATCTCCAGTAGCTTTGAGTCGTCCACCGTTGTAGGCCTACGCGTAGGCTACAATCTCCAATTACTTGCATGGTCATTTGGTCAACGGATTGGCATCAAAACCGACTGTGTACGTGCCTTGAATGTTTTTGCACACAATTTTACAGACAAACAAATTATTGTGTATATATATACATGTATATGCATATTATACTGTAGGACCTATAGGCCTAATATAGCCTGCACATATCGATGGATAGCTGAATGGACGGACGGACGGACGGGTTTCAATGAAACATTTTATGGTTAAGTTTATGAACGGACGGATGGACGGACAAACAGACAGATAGATAGACCTATAGATAGGCCTATTACCTTCTCGTTTGTTACCCCAAGAGATACATGTATGGTCCTATGATTTCTATTACGGAAGACCTAGAGGAGCCTAGGCCTATGCAATCATTCTACAGCGAGCGCCAACTCGTTCTAATATATGTTAAATTATTGCCTTCTCAGTTTAAGGTTTTCTTGATTTATTCGCACCACAATAATTGTTTTTGATCGCATTGGTCGATATTTAAAGGTCATCCGGCCCAGCCCCATAGTAATATAATCTGTTCTTACCTTTAAGTTTTTTTCTCTATGGCGCTATAGGCCTGCCGCCTACTACAGCCTACTCAACCCTACTGTAAATAAGATGATGTCTGCGCTAAGCTTTAGAGTAGGCCTACTGCATAAGAGTACCTGCATGGTAGCGCTTTAGAAATTTGGAGTTTACCATTATGCACTGGATATCAAATGTTAGAAATTTAGAATGAGAATATTATTGTAGAAAAATAACTGTGGGTTATAGACATTGATTTTTGTGGAGTCGGTATTCATGTAGCCTAATCATCTATATGCACATAGGAGGCATTCTTAAAAAGTACCTGTACTCGAGAGATGAAATTAAAGTCTTTTCTAGGAAGTTCAAAGTCATGTGGTCGCGAACGCAGAGCGTGTGGCCTTAGCCTATAGGCCTAACAATAGGTTTAAACACATATTTAGTAAGTATGGGTAAAAAGCGCAGCAAATTCACGAGCTGGTATTTGCACGACGGAAATGATTCTAGTTTTAGGCTATTTCTGTTTCGGACCGAAGTAGAACCGTGAACTTCCACCACCCCCCCCCCCACTTTTGAAATTTCAACTACGACTATGCGTGCAATGAAGACTCTACCGTAATAATGAGACAATTTGTCTTGCACGCATGCACTGGAGGTCAGAAGAGGTGGGGGCAAAGGCCAATGTTCATTAGCGAACTTGAATTGATATAGCACCGGTGGGTAAGCTGGTCTCTCTGACGCGGCTTTTGTGGGGGCTGAGAAATTCTTGAAGATTCCCATTACACTGCATTAGGCTATAGTTCAATAAGCTAATGTCAGTCCTATAATATGATTGTTTAAAAATGTTGGTCTTGAGATGTGATTTAAAGGCGTCTATAGAGATTGCGAGTTCTTCACATGGTCGGGAAGACCACGGCCCCGGGGTTCTGGAAAGACTATATAAATATGGGGTTGAATTTCAATTTCAAACCCCCGCAATTCCCACCCTGGAAATTGTAGAGTAACACTGTACTTGACAAATGACGGAGATGTATAAAGATGAGCTAGCATCCGTCGCTGCCAAATGTCTGAAACTGATGATGATGATGAGGGGGAGGACGAGTAGGACGAGGATGATGATGATGATGACAATGATGTCGACGACGACGACAATGACGACTATGACAATGACGATGATGATTATGATGATGACGATTATGATGATGGCAACAACAGCGATGGTGACAAAAATTTGCGGGGTGTAGTGGGTATGTTCGTCGCCTTGCAGCCGAAGGGTTGCAGGTTCGAATCCACCTCAAGTCGCCGCGTAGGGACCTTGGGCAAGTCCTTCACTCGCAATTGCTCATCGCTTCGGCGTGAAACTCCGATGCAGTGTCCGCTCTGTAGTCGGGAGCGCCTCTGAGTATATAGCTTGATTTGGCGCTAAAACAGTTACTGCACATACAAAAAATGATAAATGATGATGATGTTAGGCATATCCCTGGTGGATGCCTCCCTCCCTCCCTCCGTGCCTCAATTTCTTCTGATCCATTTCACACTATATGTGGTCGTCGGGAATTGCATCATGGGAAGGCTACGCTGTGTCTATATGCTCAGGGAATTGTGCCTCGATCTAAATTAATGGCGATCTGCTTATTAGACGGCGAATGAAGGCGTCACATCCGTCGGGTCAGTCGCTCCTATTCCCCCTCCAACCCCTCCATGCTTTGATGCTATTCGCGGCGGCGGCCATACCTTATTAGGAGGCGTGGAGTGATGCGATACTTTGAAGGACAGAAATTGGACCCAGGACGATACGACATATCTACTATCTGCATATATACATAACCATAACCGAGAGCGGAGGGAGGGAGGAAGAGCGGAGGAGGCAGGAAGAGCGGAGGGAGGAGGGAAGAGCGGAGGGAGGAAGGGGTCGGAAGGAGGAAGGAAGAGAGGACGGAGGAAGAGCGGAGGGAGGAATGAAGAGCGGAGGGAGGAAGGAAGAGCGGAGGGAGGAATGAAGAGCGGAAGGAGAAAGGAAGAGCGGAGGAAGGGAGAGAGGAGGGAGGAAGGAAGAGCGGAGGGAGGAAGGAAGAGCGGAGGGAGGAAGGGAGAGCGGAAGAAGAAAGGAAGAGCGGAGGAAGGGAGAGCGGAGGGAGGAAGGAAGAGTGGAGGGAGGAAGGAAGAGCGGAGGAAGGGAGAGCGGAGGGAGGAAGGGAGAGCGGAGGGAGGAAGGAAGAGCGGAGGGAGGAGGGAAGAGCGGAGGGAGGAAGGAAGAGCGGAAGGAGAAAGGAAGAGCGGAGGAAGGGAGAGCGGAGGGAGGAAGGAAGAGCGGAGGGAGGAAGGGAAGAGCGGAGGGAGGAAGGAAGAGCGGAGGGAGGAAGGGAAGAGCGGAGGGAGGAAGGAAGAGCGGAGGGAGGAAGGAAGAGCGGAGGGAGGAAGGGAGAGCGGAGGGAGGAAGGAAGAGCGGAGGGAGGAAGGAAGAGCGGAGGGAGGAAGGACGAGCGGAGGGAGGAAGGGAGAGCGGAGGGAGGAAGGAAGAGCGGAGGGAGGAAGGGAGAGCGGAGGAAGGAAGGGAAGAGCGGAGGGAGGAAGGGAGAGCGGAGGGAGGAAGGGAAGAGCGGAGGGAGGAAGGGAAGAGCGGAGGGAGGAAGGAAGAGCGGAGGGAGGAAGGAAGAGCGGAGGGAGGAAGGGAGAGCGGAGGGAGGAAGGGAAGAGCGGAGGAAGGAAGGAAGAGCGGAGGGAGGAAGGAAGAGCGGAGGGAGGAAGGGAGAGCGGAGGGAGGAAGGGAAGAACGGAGGGAGGAAGGAAGAGTGGAGGGAGGAAGGAAGAGCGGAGGGAGGAAGGGAGAGCGGAGGGAGGAAGGAAGAGCGGAGGGAGGAAGGAAGAGCGGAGGGAGGAAGGGAGAGCGGAGGGAGGAAGGAAGAGCGGAGGGAGGAAGGACGAGCGGAGGGAGGAAGGGAGAGCGGAGGGAGGAAGGAAGAGCGGAGGGAGGAAGGAAGAGCGGAGGGAGGAAGGGAGAGCGGAGGGAGGAAGGGAAGAGCGGAGGGAGGAAGGGAGAGCGGAGGGAGGAAGGGAAGAGCGGAGGGAGGAAGGAAGAGCGGAGGGAGGAAGGACGAGCGGAGGGAGGAAGGGAGAGCGGAGGGAGGAAGGAAGAGCGGAGGGAGGAAGGGAGAGCGGAGGGAGGAAGGGAAGAGCGGAGGGAGGAAGGAAGAGCGGAGGGAGGAAGGAAGAGCGGAGGGAGGAAGGGAGAGCGGAGGGAGGAAGGAAGAGCGGAGGGAGGAAGGAAGAGCGGAGGGAGGAAGGGAGAGCGGAGGGAGGAAGGGAAGAGCGGAGGGAGGAAGGGAAGAGCGGAGGGAGGAAGGGAGAGCGGAGGGAGGAAGGAAGAGCGGAGGGAGGAAGGAAGAGCGGAGGGAGGAAGGGAGATATCGTGCCGGAGAATTCAATTCCGCTGAGAGCAGACGTCGATGCATATGAAAATTATTTGGGGCGCCACCTGGGAGAGAACGGTTGATGGTCGGTGTGTCTGTTTAGAGAACGACAGACGGAGTGAACGGGGGAGTGGGGGGGGGGGGCGTTGAAGGGGAGGGGTGGTCGGTTTATATTGGCGGAAGAAGGGAAATGATGGATTATTGAACGATGAT